>OV277859.1:57912139-58357090 GCA_922989275.2 Gari tellinella
CGCCGCGGGATTATAATAGAACGGACGCCGCGGGGATGGACGGACGCCGCGACCGACGCGCTTTATGCCATGGTCTGTTATTTTAAATAGATAGGAGAGTTATTCAATATATTCAAGCAGACATTTTTAAACCCCCAATGGTATCAACGGCTCAATTTTATACACAAATGTTTTCACGTAATTTTGCAGCAAACCCTATGGTGTCACTACTGTTTTTTACTTTGACAAAACTCGCCTTACGGTGAGCCTAACACCATTCCTCTCGTCAGTTTGAATGGTATCTATGACGCTAGTAAGAAGAGCTTTATGCTGAATATGATTTAACTTAATTTTACACAAAACCCTATGGTGTCACTACTGTTTTTTACTTTGACAAAACTCGCCTTACGGTGAGCCTAACACCATTCCTCTCGTCAGTTTGAATGGTATCTATGACGCTAGTAAGAAGAGCTTTATGCTCATATGATTTAACTTAAGTTTGCACAAAACCCTATGGTGTCACTACTGTTTTGAATCGTCTCGAAGAGACAATTCTAACGAGTAGTCACGCCATAGGGTTTAATGCTGGAATAAAGATTTCAGTTTTTAATGACCAGCCAATTGAATACCATACCGGGGATTATAATAGAACGGACGCCGCGGGATTATAATAGAACGGACGCCGCGGGGATGGACGGACGCCGCGACCGACGCGCTTTATGCCATGGTCTGTTATTTTAAATAGATAGGAGAGTTATTCAATATATTCAAGCAGACATTTTTAAACCCCCCAATGGTATCAACGGCTCAATTTTATACACAAATGTTTTCACGTAATTTTGCAGCAAACCCTATGGTGTCACTACTGTTTTTTACTTTGACAAAACTCGCCTTACGGTGAGCCTAACACCATTCCTCTCGTCAGTTTGAATGGTATCTATGACGCTAGTAAGAAGAGCTTTATGCTGAATATGATTTAACTTAATTTTACACAAAACCCTATGGTGTCACTACTGTTTTTTACTTTGACAAAACTCGCCTTACGGTGAGCCTAACACCATTCCTCTCGTCAGTTTGAATGGTATCTATGACGCTAGTAAGAAGAGCTTTATGCTCATATGGTTTAACTTAAGTTTGCACAAAACCCTAGGGTGTCACTACTGTTTTGAATCGTCTCGAAGAGACAATTCTAACGAGTAGTCACGCCATAGGGTTTAATGCTGGAATAAAGATTTCAGTTTTTAATGACCAGCCAATTGAATACCATACCGGGGATTATAATAGAACGGACGCCGCGGGATTATAATAGAACGGACGCCGCGGGGATGGACGGACGCCGCGACCGACGCGCTTTATGCCATGGTCTGTTATTTTAAATAGATAGGAGAGTTATTCAATATATTCAAGCAGACATTTTTAAACCCCCAATGGTATCAACGGCTCAATTTTATACACAAATGTTTTCACGTAATTTTGCAGCAAACCCTATGGTGTCACTACTGTTTTTTACTTTGACAAAACTCGCCTTACGGTGAGCCTAACACCATTCCTCTCGTCAGTTTGAATGGTATCTATGACGCTAGTAAGAAGAGCTTTATGCTGAATATGATTTAACTTAATTTTACACAAAACCCTATGGTGTCACTACTGTTTTTTACTTTGACAAAACTCGCCTTACGGTGAGCCTAACACCATTCCTCTCGTCAGTTTGAATGGTATCTATGACGCTAGTAAGAAGAGCTTTATGCTCATATGGTTTAACTTAAGTTTGCACAAAACCCTATGGTGTCACTACTGTTTTGAATCGTCTCGAAGAGACAATTCTAACGAGTAGTCACGCCATAGGGTTTAATGCTGGAATAAAGATTTCAGTTTTTAATGACCAGCCAATTGAATACCATACCGGGGATTATAATAGAACGGACGCCGCGGGATTATAATAGAACGGACGCCGCGGGGATGGACGGGACGCCGCGACCGACGCGCTTTATGCCATGGTCTGTTATTTTAAATAGATAGGAGAGTTATTCAATATATTCAAGCAGACATTTTTAAACCCCCAATGGTATCAACGGCTCAATTTTATACACAAATGTTTTCACGTAATTTTGCAGCAAACCCTATGGTGTCACTACTGTTTTTTACTTTGACAAAACTCGCCTTACGGTGAGCCTAACACCATTCCTCTCGTCAGTTTGAATGGTATCTATGACGCTAGTAAGAAGAGCTTTATGCTGAATATGATTTAACTTAATTTTACACAAAACCCTATGGTGTCACTACTGTTTTTTTACTTTGACAAAACTCGCCTTACGGTGAGCCTAACACCATTCCTCTCGTCAGTTTGAATGGTATCTATGACGCTAGTAAGAAGAGCTTTATGCTCATATGATTTAACTTAAGTTTGCACAAAACCCTATGGTGTCACTACTGTTTTGAATCGTCTCGAAGAGACAATTCTAACGAGTAGTCACGCCATAGGGTTTAATGCTGGAATAAAGATTTCAGTTTTTAATGACCAGCCAATTGAATACCATACCGGGGATTATAATAGAACGGACGCCGCGGGATTATAATAGAACGGACGCCGCGGGGATGGACGGACGCCGCGACCGACGCGCTTTATGCCATGGTCTGTTATTTTAAATAGATAGGAGAGTTATTCAATATATTCAAGCAGACATTTTTAAACCCCCAATGGTATCAACGGCTCAATTTTATACACAAATGTTTTCACGTAATTTTGCAGCAAACCCTATGGTGTCACTACTGTTTTTTACTTTGACAAAACTCGCCTTACGGTGAGCCTAACACCATTCCTCTCGTCAGTTTGAATGGTATCTATGACGCTAGTAAGAAGAGCTTTATGCTGAATATGATTTAACTTAATTTTACACAAAACCCTATGGTGTCACTACTGTTTTTTACTTTGACAAAACTCGCCTTACGGTGAGCCTAACACCATTCCTCTCGTCAGTTTGAATGGTATCTATGACACTAGTAAGAAGAGCTTTATGCTCATATGATTTAACTTAAGTTTGCACAAAACCCTATGGTGTCACTACTGTTTTGAATCGTCTCGAAGAGACAATTCTAACGAGTAGTCACGCCATAGGGTTTAATGCTGGAATAAAGATTTCAGTTTTTAATGACCAGCCAATTGAATACCATACCGGGGATTATAATAGAACGGACGCCGCGGGATTATAATAGAACGGACGCCGCGGGGATGGACGGACGCCGCGACCGCCGACGCGCTTTATGCCATGGTCTGTTATTTTAAATAGATAGGAGAGTTATTCAATATATTCAAGCAGACATTTTTAAACCCCCAATGGTATCAACGGCTCAATTTTATACACAAATGTTTTCACGTAATTTTGCAGCAAACCCTATGGTGTCACTACTGTTTTTTACTTTGACAAAACTCGCCTTACGGTGAGCCTAACACCATTCCTCTCGTCAGTTTGAATGGTATCTATGACGCTAGTAAGAAGAGCTTTATGCTGAATATGATTTAACTTAATTTTACACAAAACCCTATGGTGTCACTACTGTTTTTTACTTTGACAAAACTCGCCTTACGGTGAGCCTAACACCATTCCTCTCGTCAGTTTGAATGGTATCTATGACGCTAGTAAGAAGAGCTTTATGCTCATATGATTTAACTTAAGTTTGCACAAAACCCTATGGTGTCACTACTGTTTTGAATCGTCTCGAAGAGACAATTCTAACGAGTAGTCACGCCATAGGGTTTAATGCTGGAATAAAGATTTCAGTTTTTAATGACCAGCCAATTGAATACCATACCGGGGATTATAATAGAACGGACGCCGCGGGATTATAATAGAACGGACGCCGCGGGGATGGACGGACGCCGCGACCGACGCGCTTTATGCCATGGTCTGTTATTTTAAATAGATAGGAGAGTTATTCAATATATTCAAGCAGACATTTTTAAACCCCCAATGGTATCAACGGCTCAATTTTATACACAAATGTTTTCACGTAATTTTGCAGCAAACCCTATGGTGTCACTACTGTTTTTTACTTTGACAAAACTCGCCTTACGGTGAGCCTAACACCATTCCTC
Source organism: Gari tellinella (assembly GCA_922989275.2). Taxonomy (NCBI): domain Eukaryota; kingdom Metazoa; phylum Mollusca; class Bivalvia; order Cardiida; family Psammobiidae; genus Gari; species Gari tellinella. The sequence goes on from OV277859.1 coordinate 57,916,212, forward strand.
TCGTCAGTTTGAATGGTATCTATGACGCTAGTAAGAAGAGCTTTATGCTGAATATGATTTAACTTAATTTTACACAAAACCCTATGGTGTCACTACTGTTTTTTACTTTGACAAAACTCGCCTTACGGTGAGCCTAACACCATTCCTCTCGTCAGTTTGAATGGTATCTATGACGCTAGTAAGAAGAGCTTTATGCTCATATGGTTTAACTTAAGTTTGCACAAAACCCTATGGTGTCACTACTGTTTTGAATCGTCTCGAAGAGACAATTCTAACGAGTAGTCACGCCATAGGGTTTAATGCTGGAATAAAGATTTCAGTTTTTAATGACCAGCCAATTGAATACCATACCGGGGATTATAATAGAACGGACGCCGCGGGATTATAATAGAACGGACGCCGCGGGGATGGACGGACGCCGCGACCGACGCGCTTTATGCCATGGTCTGTTATTTTAAATAGATAGGAGAGTTATTCAATATATTCAAGCAGACATTTTTAAACCCCCAATGGTATCAACGGCTCAATTTTATACACAAATGTTTTCACGTAATTTTGCAGCAAACCCTATGGTGTCACTACTGTTTTTTACTTTGACAAAACTCGCCTTACGGTGAGCCTAACACCATTCCTCTCGTCAGTTTGAATGGTATCTATGACGCTAGTAAGAAGAGCTTTATGCTGAATATGATTTAACTTAATTTTACACAAAACCCTATGGTGTCACTACTGTTTTTTACTTTGACAAAACTCGCCTTACGGTGAGCCTAACACCATTCCTCTCGTCAGTTTGAATGGTATCTATGACGCTAGTAAGAAGAGCTTTATGCTCATATGGTTTAACTTAAGTTTGCACAAAACCCTATGGTGTCACTACTGTTTTGAATCGTCTCGAAGAGACAATTCTAACGAGTAGTCACGCCATAGGGTTTAATGCTGGAATAAAGATTTCAGTTTTTAATGACCAGCCAATTGAATACCATACCGGGGATTATAATAGAACGGACGCCGCGGGATTATAATAGAACGGACGCCGCGGGGATGGACGGACGCCGCGACCGACGCGCTTTATGCCATGGTCTGTTATTTTAAATAGATAGGAGAGTTATTCAATATATTCAAGCAGACATTTTTAAACCCCCAATGGTATCAACGGCTCAATTTTATACACAAATGTTTTCACGTAATTTTGCAGCAAACCCTATGGTGTCACTACTGTTTTTTACTTTGACAAAACTCGCCTTACGGTGAGCCTAACACCATTCCTCTCGTCAGTTTGAATGGTATCTATGACGCTAGTAAGAAGAGCTTTATGCTGAATATGATTTAACTTAATTTTACACAAAACCCTATGGTGTCACTACTGTTTTTTACTTTGACAAAACTCGCCTTACGGTGAGCCTAACACCATTCCTCTCGTCAGTTTGAATGGTATCTATGACGCTAGTAAGAAGAGCTTTATGCTCATATGGTTTAACTTAAGTTTGCACAAAACCCTATGGTGTCACTACTGTTTTGAATCGTCTCGAAGAGACAATTCTAACGAGTAGTCACGCCATAGGGTTTAATGCTGGAATAAAGATTTCAGTTTTTAATGACCAGCCAATTGAATACCATACCGGGGATTATAATAGAACGGACGCCGCGGGATTATAATAGAACGGACGCCGCGGGGATGGACGGACGCCGCGACCGACGCGCTTTATGCCATGGTCTGTTATTTTAAATAGATAGGAGAGTTATTCAATATATTCAAGCAGACATTTTTAAACCCCCAATGGTATCAACGGCTCAATTTTATACACAAATGTTTTCACGTAATTTTGCAGCAAACCCTATGGTGTCACTACTGTTTTTTACTTTGACAAAACTCGCCTTACGGTGAGCCTAACACCATTCCTCTCGTCAGTTTGAATGGTATCTATGACGCTAGTAAGAAGAGCTTTATGCTGAATATGATTTAACTTAATTTTACACAAAACCCTATGGTGTCACTACTGTTTTTTACTTTGACAAAACTCGCCTTACGGTGAGCCTAACACCATTCCTCTCGTCAGTTTGAATGGTATCTATGACGCTAGTAAGAAGAGCTTTATGCTCATATGGTTTAACTTAAGTTTGCACAAAACCCTATGGTGTCACTACTGTTTTGAATCGTCTCGAAGAGACAATTCTAACGAGTAGTCACGCCATAGGGTTTAATGCTGGAATAAAGATTTCAGTTTTTAATGACCAGCCAATTGAATACCATACCGGGGATTATAATAGAACGGACGCCGCGGGATTATAATAGAACGGACGCCGCGGGGATGGACGGACGCCGCGACCGACGCGCTTTATGCCATGGTCTGTTATTTTAAATAGATAGGAGAGTTATTCAATATATTCAAGCAGACATTTTTAAACCCCCAATGGTATCAACGGCTCAATTTTATACACAAATGTTTTCACGTAATTTTGCAGCAAACCCTATGGTGTCACTACTGTTTTTTACTTTGACAAAACTCGCCTTACGGTGAGCCTAACACCATTCCTCTCGTCAGTTTGAATGGTATCTATGACGCTAGTAAGAAGAGCTTTATGCTGAATATGATTTAACTTAATTTTACACAAAACCCTATGGTGTCACTACTGTTTTTTACTTTGACAAAACTCGCCTTACGGTGAGCCTAACACCATTCCTCTCGTCAGTTTGAATGGTATCTATGACGCTAGTAAGAAGAGCTTTATGCTCATATGATTTAACTTAAGTTTGCACAAAACCCTATGGTGTCACTACTGTTTTGAATCGTCTCGAAGAGACAATTCTAACGAGTAGTCACGCCATAGGGTTTAATGCTGGAATAAAGATTTCAGTTTTTAATGACCAGCCAATTGAATACCATACCGGGGATTATAATAGAACGGACGCCGCGGGATTATAATAGAACGGACGCCGCGGGGATGGACGGACGCCGCGACCGACGCGCTTTATGCCATGGTCTGTTATTTTAAATAGATAGGAGAGTTATTCAATATATTCAAGCAGACATTTTTAAACCCCCAATGGTATCAACGGCTCAATTTTATACACAAATGTTTTCACGTAATTTTGCAGCAAACCCTATGGTGTCACTACTGTTTTTTACTTTGACAAAACTCGCCTTACGGTGAGCCTAACACCATTCCTCTCGTCAGTTTGAATGGTATCTATGACGCTAGTAAGAAGAGCTTTATGCTGAATATGATTTAACTTAATTTTACACAAAACCCTATGGTGTCACTACTGTTTTTTACTTTGACAAAACTCGCCTTACGGTGAGCCTAACACCATTCCTCTCGTCAGTTTGAATGGTATCTATGACACTAGTAAGAAGAGCTTTATGCTCATATGATTTAACTTAAGTTTGCACAAAACCCTATGGTGTCACTACTGTTTTGAATCGTCTCGAAGAGACAATTCTAACGAGTAGTCACGCCATAGGGTTTAATGCTGGAATAAAGATTTCAGTTTTTAATGACCAGCCAATTGAATACCATACCGGGGATTATAATAGAACGGACGCCGCGGGATTATAATAGAACGGACGCCGCGGGGATGGACGGACGCCGCGACCGACGCGCTTTATGCCATGGTCTGTTATTTTAAATAGATAGGAGAGTTATTCAATATATTCAAGCAGACATTTTTAAACCCCCAATGGTATCAACGGCTCAATTTTATACACAAATGTTTTCACGTAATTTTGCAGCAAACCCTATGGTGTCACTACTGTTTTTTACTTTGACAAAACTCGCCTTACGGTGAGCCTAACACCATTCCTCTCGTCAGTTTGAATGGTATCTATGACGCTAGTAAGAAGAGCTTTATGCTGAATATGATTTAACTTAATTTTACACAAAACCCTATGGTGTCACTACTGTTTTTTACTTTGACAAAACTCGCCTTACGGTGAGCCTAACACCATTCCTCTCGTCAGTTTGAATGGTATCTATGACGCTAGTAAGAAGAGCTTTATGCTCATATGATTTAACTTAAGTTTGCACAAAACCCTATGGTGTCACTACTGTTTTGAATCGTCTCGAAGAGACAATTCTAACGAGTAGTCACGCCATAGGGTTTAATGCTGGAATAAAGATTTCAGTTTTTAATGACCAGCCAATTGAATACCATACCGGGGATTATAATAGAACGGACGCCGCGGGATTATAATAGAACGGACGCCGCGGGGATGGACGGACGCCGCGACCGACGCGCTTTATGCCATGGTCTGTTATTTTAAATAGATAGGAGAGTTATTCAATATATTCAAGCAGACATTTTTAAACCCCCAATGGTATCAACGGCTCAATTTTATACACAAATGTTTTCACGTAATTTTGCAGCAAACCCTATGGTGTCACTACTGTTTTTTACTTTGACAAAACTCGCCTTACGGTGAGCCTAACACCATTCCTCTCGTCAGTTTGAATGGTATCTATGACGCTAGTAAGAAGAGCTTTATGCTGAATATGATTTAACTTAATTTTACACAAAACCCTATGGTGTCACTACTGTTTTTTACTTTGACAAAACTCGCCTTACGGTGAGCCTAACACCATTCCTCTCGTCAGTTTGAATGGTATCTATGACGCTAGTAAGAAGAGCTTTATGCTCATATGATTTAACTTAAGTTTGCACAAAACCCTATGGTGTCACTACTGTTTTGAATCGTCTCGAAGAGACAATTCTAACGAGTAGTCACGCCATAGGGTTTAATGCTGGAATAAAGATTTCAGTTTTTAATGACCAGCCAATTGAATACCATACCGGGGATTATAATAGAACGGACGCCGCGGGATTATAATAGAACGGACGCCGCGGGGATGGACGGACGCCGCGACCGACGCGCTTTATGCCATGGTCTGTTATTTTAAATAGATAGGAGAGTTATTCAATATATTCAAGCAGACATTTTTAAACCCCCAATGGTATCAACGGCTCAATTTTATACACAAATGTTTTCACGTAATTTTGCAGCAAACCCTATGGTGTCACTACTGTTTTTTACTTTGACAAAACTCGCCTTACGGTGAGCCTAACACCATTCCTCTCGTCAGTTTGAATGGTATCTATGACGCTAGTAAGAAGAGCTTTATGCTGAATATGATTTAACTTAATTTTACACAAAACCCTATGGTGTCACTACTGTTTTTTACTTTGACAAAACTCGCCTTACGGTGAGCCTAACACCATTCCTCTCGTCAGTTTGAATGGTATCTATGACGCTAGTAAGAAGAGCTTTATGCTCATATGATTTAACTTAAGTTTGCACAAAACCCTATGGTGTCACTACTGTTTTGAATCGTCTCGAAGAGACAATTCTAACGAGTAGTCACGCCATAGAGTTTAATGCTGGAATAAAGATTTCAGTTTTTAATGACCAGCCAATTGAATACCATACCGGGGATTATAATAGAACGGACGCCGCGGGATTATAATAGAACGGACGCCGCGGGGATGGACGGACGCCGCGACCGACGCGCTTTATGCCATGGTCTGTTATTTTAAATAGATAGGAGAGTTATTCAATATATTCAAGCAGACATTTTTAAACCCCCAATGGTATCAACGGCTCAATTTTATACACAAATGTTTTCACGTAATTTTGCAGCAAACCCTATGGTGTCACTACTGTTTTTTACTTTGACAAAACTCGCCTTACGGTGAGCCTAACACCATTCCTCTCGTCAGTTTGAATGGTATCTATGACGCTAGTAAGAAGAGCTTTATGCTGAATATGATTTAACTTAATTTTACACAAAACCCTATGGTGTCACTACTGTTTTTTACTTTGACAAAACTCGCCTTACGGTGAGCCTAACACCATTCCTCTCGTCAGTTTGAATGGTATCTATGACGCTAGTAAGAAGAGCTTTATGCTCATATGATTTAACTTAAGTTTGCACAAAACCCTATGGTGTCACTACTGTTTTGAATCGTCTCGAAGAGACAATTCTAACGAGTAGTCACGCCATAGGGTTTAATGCTGGAATAAAGATTTCAGTTTTTAATGACCAGCCAATTGAATACCATACCGGGGATTATAATAGAACGGACGCCGCGGGATTATAATAGAACGGACGCCGCGGGGATGGACGGACGCCGCGACCGACGCGCTTTATGCCATGGTCTGTTATTTTAAATAGATAGGAGAGTTATTCAATATATTCAAGCAGACATTTTTAAACCCCCAATGGTATCAACGGCTCAATTTTATACACAAATGTTTTCACGTAATTTTGCAGCAAACCCTATGGTGTCACTACTGTTTTTTACTTTGACAAAACTCGCCTTACGGTGAGCCTAACACCATTCCTCTCGTCAGTTTGAATGGTATCTATGACGCTAGTAAGAAGAGCTTTATGCTGAATATGATTTAACTTAATTTTACACAAAACCCTATGGTGTCACTACTGTTTTTTACTTTGACAAAACTCGCCTTACGGTGAGCCTAACACCATTCCTCTCGTCAGTTTGAATGGTATCTATGACGCTAGTAAGAAGAGCTTTATGCTCATATGGTTTAACTTAAGTTTGCACAAAACCCTATGGTGTCACTACTGTTTTGAATCGTCTCGAAGAGACAATTCTAACGAGTAGTCACGCCATAGGGTTTAATGCTGGAATAAAGATTTCAGTTTTTAATGACCAGCCAATTGAATACCATACCGGGGATTATAATAGAACGGACGCCGCGGGATTATAATAGAACGGACGCCGCGGGGATGGACGGACGCCGCGACCGACGCGCTTTATGCCATGGTCTGTTATTTTAAATAGATAGGAGAGTTATTCAATATATTCAAGCAGACATTTTTAAACCCCCAATGGTATCAACGGCTCAATTTTATACACAAATGTTTTCACGTAATTTTGCAGCAAACCCTATGGTGTCACTACTGTTTTTTACTTTGACAAAACTCGCCTTACGGTGAGCCTAACACCATTCCTCTCGTCAGTTTGAATGGTATCTATGACGCTAGTAAGAAGAGCTTTATGCTGAATATGATTTAACTTAATTTTACACAAAACCCTATGGTGTCACTACTGTTTTTTACTTTGACAAAACTCGCCTTACGGTGAGCCTAACACCATTCCTCTCGTCAGTTTGAATGGTATCTATGACGCTAGTAAGAAGAGCTTTATGCTCATATGATTTAACTTAAGTTTGCACAAAACCCTATGGTGTCACTACTGTTTTGAATCGTCTCGAAGAGACAATTCTAACGAGTAGTCACGCCATAGGGTTTAATGCTGGAATAAAGATTTCAGTTTTTAATGACCAGCCAATTGAATACCATACCGGGGATTATAATAGAACGGACGCCGCGGGATTATAATAGAACGGACGCCGCGGGGATGGACGGACGCCGCGACCGACGCGCTTTATGCCATGGTCTGTTATTTTAAATAGATAGGAGAGTTATTCAATATATTCAAGCAGACATTTTTAAACCCCCAATGGTATCAACGGCTCAATTTTATACACAAATGTTTTCACGTAATTTTGCAGCAAACCCTATGGTGTCACTACTGTTTTTTACTTTGACAAAACTCGCCTTACGGTGAGCCTAACACCATTCCTCTCGTCAGTTTGAATGGTATCTATGACGCTAGTAAGAAGAGCTTTATGCTGAATATGATTTAACTTAATTTTACACAAAACCCTATGGTGTCACTACTGTTTTTTACTTTGACAAAACTCGCCTTACGGTGAGCCTAACACCATTCCTCTCGTCAGTTTGAATGGTATCTATGACGCTAGTAAGAAGAGCTTTATGCTCATATGATTTAACTTAAGTTTGCACAAAACCCTATGGTGTCACTACTGTTTTGAATCGTCTCGAAGAGACAATTCTAACGAGTAGTCACGCCATAGGGTTTAATGCTGGAATAAAGATTTCAGTTTTTAATGACCAGCCAATTGAATACCATACCGGGGATTATAATAGAACGGACGCCGCGGGATTATAATAGAACGGACGCCGCGGGGATGGACGGACGCCGCGACCGACGCGCTTTATGCCATGGTCTGTTATTTTAAATAGATAGGAGAGTTATTCAATATATTCAAGCAGACATTTTTAAACCCCCAATGGTATCAACGGCTCAATTTTATACACAAATGTTTTCACGTAATTTTGCAGCAAACCCTATGGTGTCACTACTGTTTTTTACTTTGACAAAACTCGCCTTACGGTGAGCCTAACACCATTCCTCTCGTCAGTTTGAATGGTATCTATGACGCTAGTAAGAAGAGCTTTATGCTGAATATGATTTAACTTAATTTTACACAAAACCCTATGGTGTCACTACTGTTTTTTACTTTGACAAAACTCGCCTTACGGTGAGCCTAACACCATTCCTCTCGTCAGTTTGAATGGTATCTATGACGCTAGTAAGAAGAGCTTTATGCTCATATGATTTAACTTAAGTTTGCACAAAACCCTATGGTGTCACTACTGTTTTGAATCGTCTCGAAGAGACAATTCTAACGAGTAGTCACGCCATAGGGTTTAATGCTGGAATAAAGATTTCAGTTTTTAATGACCAGCCAATTGAATACCATACCGGGGATTATAATAGAACGGACGCCGCGGGATTATAATAGAACGGACGCCGCGGGGATGGACGGACGCCGCGACCGACGCGCTTTATGCCATGGTCTGTTATTTTAAATAGATAGGAGAGTTATTCAATATATTCAAGCAGACATTTTTAAACCCCCAATGGTATCAACGGCTCAATTTTATACACAAATGTTTTCACGTAATTTTGCAGCAAACCCTATGGTGTCACTACTGTTTTTTACTTTGACAAAACTCGCCTTACGGTGAGCCTAACACCATTCCTCTCGTCAGTTTGAATGGTATCTATGACGCTAGTAAGAAGAGCTTTATGCTGAATATGATTTAACTTAATTTTACACAAAACCCTATGGTGTCACTACTGTTTTTTACTTTGACAAAACTCGCCTTACGGTGAGCCTAACACCATTCCTCTCGTCAGTTTGAATGGTATCTATGACGCTAGTAAGAAGAGCTTTATGCTCATATGATTTAACTTAAGTTTGCACAAAACCCTATGGTGTCACTACTGTTTTGAATCGTCTCGAAGAGACAATTCTAACGAGTAGTCACGCCATAGGGTTTAATGCTGGAATAAAGATTTCAGTTTTTAATGACCAGCCAATTGAATACCATACCGGGGATTATAATAGAACGGACGCCGCGGGATTATAATAGAACGGACGCCGCGGGGATGGACGGACGCCGCGACCGACGCGCTTTATGCCATGGTCTGTTATTTTAAATAGATAGGAGAGTTATTCAATATATTCAAGCAGACATTTTTAAACCCCCAATGGTATCAACGGCTCAATTTTATACACAAATGTTTTCACGTAATTTTGCAGCAAACCCTATGGTGTCACTACTGTTTTTTACTTTGACAAAACTCGCCTTACGGTGAGCCTAACACCATTCCTCTCGTCAGTTTGAATGGTATCTATGACGCTAGTAAGAAGAGCTTTATGCTGAATATGATTTAACTTAATTTTACACAAAACCCTATGGTGTCACTACTGTTTTTTACTTTGACAAAACTCGCCTTACGGTGAGCCTAACACCATTCCTCTCGTCAGTTTGAATGGTATCTATGACGCTAGTAAGAAGAGCTTTATGCTCATATGATTTAACTTAAGTTTGCACAAAACCCTATGGTGTCACTACTGTTTTGAATCGTCTCGAAGAGACAATTCTAACGAGTAGTCACGCCATAGGGTTTAATGCTGGAATAAAGATTTCAGTTTTTAATGACCAGCCAATTGAATACCATACCGGGGATTATAATAGAACGGACGCCGCGGGATTATAATAGAACGGACGCCGCGGGGATGGACGGACGCCGCGACCGACGCGCTTTATGCCATGGTCTGTTATTTTAAATAGATAGGAGAGTTATTCAATATATTCAAGCAGACATTTTTAAACCCCCAATGGTATCAACGGCTCAATTTTATACACAAATGTTTTCACGTAATTTTGCAGCAAACCCTATGGTGTCACTACTGTTTTTTACTTTGACAAAACTCGCCTTACGGTGAGCCTAACACCATTCCTCTCGTCAGTTTGAATGGTATCTATGACGCTAGTAAGAAGAGCTTTATGCTGAATATGATTTAACTTAATTTTACACAAAACCCTATGGTGTCACTACTGTTTTTTACTTTGACAAAACTCGCCTTACGGTGAGCCTAACACCATTCCTCTCGTCAGTTTGAATGGTATCTATGACGCTAGTAAGAAGAGCTTTATGCTGAATATGATTTAACTTAATTTTACACAAAACCCTATGGTGTCACTACTGTTTTTTACTTTGACAAAACTCGCCTTACGGTGAGCCTAACACCATTCCTCTCGTCAGTTTGAATGGTATCTATGACGCTAGTAAGAAGAGCTTTATGCTCATATGATTTAACTTAAGTTTGCACAAAACCCTATGGTGTCACTACTGTTTTGAATCGTCTCGAAGAGACAATTCTAACGAGTAGTCACGCCATAGGGTTTAATGCTGGAATAAAGATTTCAGTTTTTAATGACCAGCCAATTGAATACCATACCGGGGATTATAATAGAACGGACGCCGCGGGATTATAATAGAACGGACGCCGCGGGGATGGACGGACGCCGCGACCGACGCGCTTTATGCCATGGTCTGTTATTTTAAATAGATAGGAGAGTTATTCAATATATTCAAGCAGACATTTTTAAACCCCCAATGGTATCAACGGCTCAATTTTATACACAAATGTTTTCACGTAATTTTGCAGCAAACCCTATGGTGTCACTACTGTTTTTTACTTTGACAAAACTCGCCTTACGGTGAGCCTAACACCATTCCTCTCGTCAGTTTGAATGGTATCTATGACGCTAGTAAGAAGAGCTTTATGCTGAATATGATTTAACTTAATTTTACACAAAACCCTATGGTGTCACTACTGTTTTTTACTTTGACAAAACTCGCCTTACGGTGAGCCTAACACCATTCCTCTCGTCAGTTTGAATGGTATCTATGACGCTAGTAAGAAGAGCTTTATGCTCATATGATTTAACTTAAGTTTGCACAAAACCCTATGGTGTCACTACTGTTTTGAATCGTCTCGAAGAGACAATTCTAACGAGTAGTCACGCCATAGGGTTTAATGCTGGAATAAAGATTTCAGTTTTTAATGACCAGCCAATTGAATACCATACCGGGGATTATAATAGAACGGACGCCGCGGGATTATAATAGAACGGACGCCGCGGGGATGGACGGACGCCGCGACCGACGCGCTTTATGCCATGGTCTGTTATTTTAAATAGATAGGAGAGTTATTCAATATATTCAAGCAGACATTTTTAAACCCCCAATGGTATCAACGGCTCAATTTTATACACAAATGTTTTCACGTAATTTTGCAGCAAACCCTATGGTGTCACTACGGTTTTTTACTTTGACAAAACTCGCCTTACGGTGAGCCTAACACCATTCCTCTCGTCAGTTTGAATGGTATCTATGACGCTAGTAAGAAGAGCTTTATGCTGAATATGATTTAACTTAATTTTACACAAAACCCTATGGTGTCACTACTGTTTTTTACTTTGACAAAACTCGCCTTACGGTGAGCCTAACACCATTCCTCTCGTCAGTTTGAATGGTATCTATGACGCTAGTAAGAAGAGCTTTATGCTCATATGGTTTAACTTAAGTTTGCACAAAACCCTATGGTGTCACTACTGTTTTGAATCGTCTCGAAGAGACAATTCTAACGAGTAGTCACGCCATAGGGTTTAATGCTGGAATAAAGATTTCAGTTTTTAATGACCAGCCAATTGAATACCATACCGGGGATTATAATAGAACGGACGCCGCGGGATTATAATAGAACGGACGCCGCGGGGATGGACGGACGCCGCGACCGACGCGCTTTATGCCATGGTCTGTTATTTTAAATAGATAGGAGAGTTATTCAATATATTCAAGCAGACATTTTTAAACCCCCAATGGTATCAACGGCTCAATTTTATACACAAATGTTTTCACGTAATTTTGCAGCAAACCCTATGGTGTCACTACGGTTTTTTACTTTGACAAAACTCGCCTTACGGTGAGCCTAACACCATTCCTCTCGTCAGTTTGAATGGTATCTATGACGCTAGTAAGAAGAGCTTTATGCTGAATATGATTTAACTTAATTTTACACAAAACCCTATGGTGTCACTACTGTTTTTTACTTTGACAAAACTCGCCTTACGGTGAGCCTAACACCATTCCTCTCGTCAGTTTGAATGGTATCTATGACGCTAGTAAGAAGAGCTTTATGCTCATATGATTTAACTTAAGTTTGCACAAAACCCTATGGTGTCACTACTGTTTTGAATCGTCTCGAAGAGACAATTCTAACGAGTAGTCACGCCATAGGGTTTAATGCTGGAATAAAGATTTCAGTTTTTAATGACCAGCCAATTGAATACCATACCGGGGATTATAATAGAACGGACGCCGCGGGATTATAATAGAACGGACGCCGCGGGGATGGACGGACGCCGCGACCGACGCGCTTTATGCCATGGTCTGTTATTTTAAATAGATAGGAGAGTTATTCAATATATTCAAGCAGACATTTTTAAACCCCCAATGGTATCAACGGCTCAATTTTATACACAAATGTTTTCACGTAATTTTGCAGCAAACCCTATGGTGTCACTACGGTTTTTTACTTTGACAAAACTCGCCTTACGGTGAGCCTAACACCATTCCTCTCGTCAGTTTGAATGGTATCTATGACGCTAGTAAGAAGAGCTTTATGCTGAATATGATTTAACTTAATTTTACACAAAACCCTATGGTGTCACTACTGTTTTTTACTTTGACAAAACTCGCCTTACGGTGAGCCTAACACCATTCCTCTCGTCAGTTTGAATGGTATCTATGACGCTAGTAAGAAGAGCTTTATGCTCATATGATTTAACTTAAGTTTGCACAAAACCCTATGGTGTCACTACTGTTTTGAATCGTCTCGAAGAGACAATTCTAACGAGTAGTCACGCCATAGGGTTTAATGCTGGAATAAAGATTTCAGTTTTTAATGACCAGCCAATTGAATACCATACCGGGGATTATAATAGAACGGACGCCGCGGGATTATAATAGAACGGACGCCGCGGGGATGGACGGACGCCGCGACCGACGCGCTTTATGCCATGGTCTGTTATTTTAAATAGATAGGAGAGTTATTCAATATATTCAAGCAGACATTTTTAAACCCCCAATGGTATCAACGGCTCAATTTTATACACAAATGTTTTCACGTAATTTTGCAGCAAACCCTATGGTGTCACTACTGTTTTTTACTTTGACAAAACTCGCCTTACGGTGAGCCTAACACCATTCCTCTCGTCAGTTTGAATGGTATCTATGACGCTAGTAAGAAGAGCTTTATGCTGAATATGATTTAACTTAATTTTACACAAAACCCTATGGTGTCACTACTGTTTTTTACTTTGACAAAACTCGCCTTACGGTGAGCCTAACACCATTCCTCTCGTCAGTTTGAATGGTATCTATGACGCTAGTAAGAAGAGCTTTATGCTCATATGATTTAACTTAAGTTTGCACAAAACCCTATGGTGTCACTACTGTTTTGAATCGTCTCGAAGAGACAATTCTAACGAGTAGTCACGCCATAGGGTTTAATGCTGGAATAAAGATTTCAGTTTTTAATGACCAGCCAATTGAATACCATACCGGGGATTATAATAGAACGGACGCCGCGGGATTATAATAGAACGGACGCCGCGGGGATGGACGGACGCCGCGACCGACGCGCTTTATGCCATGGTCTGTTATTTTAAATAGATAGGAGAGTTATTCAATATATTCAAGCAGACATTTTTAAACCCCCAATGGTATCAACGGCTCAATTTTATACACAAATGTTTTCACGTAATTTTGCAGCAAACCCTATGGTGTCACTACTGTTTTTTACTTTGACAAAACTCGCCTTACGGTGAGCCTAACACCATTCCTCTCGTCAGTTTGAATGGTATCTATGACGCTAGTAAGAAGAGCTTTATGCTGAATATGATTTAACTTAATTTTACACAAAACCCTATGGTGTCACTACTGTTTTTTACTTTGACAAAACTCGCCTTACGGTGAGCCTAACACCATTCCTCTCGTCAGTTTGAATGGTATCTATGACGCTAGTAAGAAGAGCTTTATGCTCATATGATTTAACTTAAGTTTGCACAAAACCCTATGGTGTCACTACTGTTTTGAATCGTCTCGAAGAGACAATTCTAACGAGTAGTCACGCCATAGGGTTTAATGCTGGAATAAAGATTTCAGTTTTTAATGACCAGCCAATTGAATACCATACCGGGGATTATAATAGAACGGACGCCGCGGGATTATAATAGAACGGACGCCGCGGGGATGGACGGACGCCGCGACCGACGCGCTTTATGCCATGGTCTGTTATTTTAAATAGATAGGAGAGTTATTCAATATATTCAAGCAGACATTTTTAAACCCCCAATGGTATCAACGGCTCAATTTTATACACAAATGTTTTCACGTAATTTTGCAGCAAACCCTATGGTGTCACTACTGTTTTTTACTTTGACAAAACTCGCCTTACGGTGAGCCTAACACCATTCCTCTCGTCAGTTTGAATGGTATCTATGACGCTAGTAAGAAGAGCTTTATGCTGAATATGATTTAACTTAATTTTACACAAAACCCTATGGTGTCACTACTGTTTTTTACTTTGACAAAACTCGCCTTACGGTGAGCCTAACACCATTCCTCTCGTCAGTTTGAATGGTATCTATGACGCTAGTAAGAAGAGCTTTATGCTCATATGATTTAACTTAAGTTTGCACAAAACCCTATGGTGTCACTACTGTTTTGAATCGTCTCGAAGAGACAATTCTAACGAGTAGTCACGCCATAGGGTTTAATGCTGGAATAAAGATTTCAGTTTTTAATGACCAGCCAATTGAATACCATACCGGGGATTATAATAGAACGGACGCCGCGGGATTATAATAGAACGGACGCCGCGGGGATGGACGGACGCCGCGACCGACGCGCTTTATGCCATGGTCTGTTATTTTAAATAGATAGGAGAGTTATTCAATATATTCAAGCAGACATTTTTAAACCCCCAATGGTATCAACGGCTCAATTTTATACACAAATGTTTTCACGTAATTTTGCAGCAAACCCTATGGTGTCACTACTGTTTTTTACTTTGACAAAACTCGCCTTACGGTGAGCCTAACACCATTCCTCTCGTCAGTTTGAATGGTATCTATGACGCTAGTAAGAAGAGCTTTATGCTGAATATGATTTAACTTAATTTTACACAAAACCCTATGGTGTCACTACTGTTTTTTACTTTGACAAAACTCGCCTTACGGTGAGCCTAACACCATTCCTCTCGTCAGTTTGAATGGTATCTATGACGCTAGTAAGAAGAGCTTTATGCTCATATGATTTAACTTAAGTTTGCACAAAACCCTATGGTGTCACTACTGTTTTGAATCGTCTCGAAGAGACAATTCTAACGAGTAGTCACGCCATAGGGTTTAATGCTGGAATAAAGATTTCAGTTTTTAATGACCAGCCAATTGAATACCATACCGGGGATTATAATAGAACGGACGCCGCGGGATTATAATAGAACGGACGCCGCGGGGATGGACGGACGCCGCGACCGACGCGCTTTATGCCATGGTCTGTTATTTTAAATAGATAGGAGAGTTATTCAATATATTCAAGCAGACATTTTTAAACCCCCAATGGTATCAACGGCTCAATTTTATACACAAATGTTTTCACGTAATTTTGCAGCAAACCCTATGGTGTCACTACTGTTTTTTACTTTGACAAAACTCGCCTTACGGTGAGCCTAACACCATTCCTCTCGTCAGTTTGAATGGTATCTATGACGCTAGTAAGAAGAGCTTTATGCTGAATATGATTTAACTTAATTTTACACAAAACCCTATGGTGTCACTACTGTTTTTTACTTTGACAAAACTCGCCTTACGGTGAGCCTAACACCATTCCTCTCGTCAGTTTGAATGGTATCTATGACGCTAGTAAGAAGAGCTTTATGCTCATATGATTTAACTTAAGTTTGCACAAAACCCTATGGTGTCACTACTGTTTTGAATCGTCTCGAAGAGACAATTCTAACGAGTAGTCACGCCATAGGGTTTAATGCTGGAATAAAGATTTCAGTTTTTAATGACCAGCCAATTGAATACCATACCGGGGATTATAATAGAACGGACGCCGCGGGATTACAATAGAACGGACGCCGCGGGGATGGACGGACGCCGCGACCGACGCGCTTTATGCCATGGTCTGTTATTTTAAATAGATAGGAGAGTTATTCAATATATTCAAGCAGACATTTTTAAACCCCCAATGGTATCAACGGCTCAATTTTATACACAAATGTTTTCACGTAATTTTGCAGCAAACCCTATGGTGTCACTACTGTTTTTTACTTTGACAAAACTCGCCTTACGGTGAGCCTAACACCATTCCTCTCGTCAGTTTGAATGGTATCTATGACGCTAGTAAGAAGAGCTTTATGCTGAATATGATTTAACTTAATTTTACACAAAACCCTATGGTGTCACTACTGTTTTTTACTTTGACAAAACTCGCCTTACGGTGAGCCTAACACCATTCCTCTCGTCAGTTTGAATGGTATCTATGACGCTAGTAAGAAGAGCTTTATGCTCATATGATTTAACTTAAGTTTGCACAAAACCCTATGGTGTCACTACTGTTTTGAATCGTCTCGAAGAGACAATTCTAACGAGTAGTCACGCCATAGGGTTTAATGCTGGAATAAAGATTTCAGTTTTTAATGACCAGCCAATTGAATACCATACCGGGGATTATAATAGAACGGACGCCGCGGGATTATAATAGAACGGACGCCGCGGGGATGGACGGACGCCGCGACCGACGCGCTTTATGCCATGGTCTGTTATTTTAAATAGATAGGAGAGTTATTCAATATATTCAAGCAGACATTTTTAAACCCCCAATGGTATCAACGGCTCAATTTTATACACAAATGTTTTCACGTAATTTTGCAGCAAACCCTATGGTGTCACTACTGTTTTTTACTTTGACAAAACTCGCCTTACGGTGAGCCTAACACCATTCCTCTCGTCAGTTTGAATGGTATCTATGACGCTAGTAAGAAGAGCTTTATGCTGAATATGATTTAACTTAATTTTACACAAAACCCTATGGTGTCACTACTGTTTTTTACTTTGACAAAACTCGCCTTACGGTGAGCCTAACACCATTCCTCTCGTCAGTTTGAATGGTATCTATGACGCTAGTAAGAAGAGCTTTATGCTCATATGATTTAACTTAAGTTTGCACAAAACCCTATGGTGTCACTACTGTTTTGAATCGTCTCGAAGAGACAATTCTAACGAGTAGTCACGCCATAGGGTTTAATGCTGGAATAAAGATTTCAGTTTTTAATGACCAGCCAATTGAATACCATACCGGGGATTATAATAGAACGGACGCCGCGGGATTATAATAGAACGGACGCCGCGGGGATGGACGGACGCCGCGACCGACGCGCTTTATGCCATGGTCTGTTATTTTAAATAGATAGGAGAGTTATTCAATATATTCAAGCAGACATTTTTAAACCCCCAATGGTATCAACGGCTCAATTTTATACACAAATGTTTTCACGTAATTTTGCAGCAAACCCTATGGTGTCACTACTGTTTTTTACTTTGACAAAACTCGCCTTACGGTGAGCCTAACACCATTCCTCTCGTCAGTTTGAATGGTATCTATGACGCTAGTAAGAAGAGCTTTATGCTGAATATGATTTAACTTAATTTTACACAAAACCCTATGGTGTCACTACTGTTTTTTACTTTGACAAAACTCGCCTTACGGTGAGCCTAACACCATTCCTCTCGTCAGTTTGAATGGTATCTATGACGCTAGTAAGAAGAGCTTTATGCTCATATGATTTAACTTAAGTTTGCACAAAACCCTATGGTGTCACTACTGTTTTGAATCGTCTCGAAGAGACAATTCTAACGAGTAGTCACGCCATAGGGTTTAATGCTGGAATAAAGATTTCAGTTTTTAATGACCAGCCAATTGAATACCATACCGGGGATTATAATAGAACGGACGCCGCGGGATTATAATAGAACGGACGCCGCGGGGATGGACGGACGCCGCGACCGACGCGCTTTATGCCATGGTCTGTTATTTTAAATAGATAGGAGAGTTATTCAATATATTCAAGCAGACATTTTTAAACCCCCAATGGTATCAACGGCTCAATTTTATACACAAATGTTTTCACGTAATTTTGCAGCAAACCCTATGGTGTCACTACTGTTTTTTACTTTGACAAAACTCACCTTACGGTGAGCCTAACACCATTCCTCTCGTCAGTTTGAATGGTATCTATGACGCTAGTAAGAAGAGCTTTATGCTGAATATGATTTAACTTAATTTTACACAAAACCCTATGGTGTCACTACTGTTTTTTACTTTGACAAAACTCGCCTTACGGTGAGCCTAACACCATTCCTCTCGTCAGTTTGAATGGTATCTATGACGCTAGTAAGAAGAGCTTTATGCTCATATGATTTAACTTAAGTTTGCACAAAACCCTATGGTGTCACTACTGTTTTGAATCGTCTCGAAGAGACAATTCTAACGAGTAGTCACGCCATAGGGTTTAATGCTGGAATAAAGATTTCAGTTTTTAATGACCAGCCAATTGAATACCATACCGGGGATTATAATAGAACGGACGCCGCGGGATTACAATAGAACGGACGCCGCGGGGATGGACGGACGCCGCGACCGACGCGCTTTATGCCATGGTCTGTTATTTTAAATAGATAGGAGAGTTATTCAATATATTCAAGCAGACATTTTTAAACCCCCAATGGTATCAACGGCTCAATTTTATACACAAATGTTTTCACGTAATTTTGCAGCAAACCCTATGGTGTCACTACTGTTTTTTACTTTGACAAAACTCGCCTTACGGTGAGCCTAACACCATTCCTCTCGTCAGTTTGAATGGTATCTATGACGCTAGTAAGAAGAGCTTTATGCTGAATATGATTTAACTTAATTTTACACAAAACCCTATGGTGTCACTACTGTTTTTTACTTTGACAAAACTCGCCTTACGGTGAGCCTAACACCATTCCTCTCGTCAGTTTGAATGGTATCTATGACGCTAGTAAGAAGAGCTTTATGCTCATATGATTTAACTTAAGTTTGCACAAAACCCTATGGTGTCACTACTGTTTTGAATCGTCTCGAAGAGACAATTCTAACGAGTAGTCACGCCATAGGGTTTAATGCTGGAATAAAGATTTCAGTTTTTAATGACCAGCCAATTGAATACCATACCGGGGATTATAATAGAACGGACGCCGCGGGATTATAATAGAACGGACGCCGCGGGGATGGACGGACGCCGCGACCGACGCGCTTTATGCCATGGTCTGTTATTTTAAATAGATAGGAGAGTTATTCAATATATTCAAGCAGACATTTTTAAACCCCCAATGGTATCAACGGCTCAATTTTATACACAAATGTTTTCACGTAATTTTGCAGCAAACCCTATGGTGTCACTACTGTTTTTTACTTTGACAAAACTCGCCTTACGGTGAGCCTAACACCATTCCTCTCGTCAGTTTGAATGGTATCTATGACGCTAGTAAGAAGAGCTTTATGCTGAATATGATTTAACTTAATTTTACACAAAACCCTATGGTGTCACTACTGTTTTTTACTTTGACAAAACTCGCCTTACGGTGAGCCTAACACCATTCCTCTCGTCAGTTTGAATGGTATCTATGACGCTAGTAAGAAGAGCTTTATGCTCATATGATTTAACTTAAGTTTGCACAAAACCCTATGGTGTCACTACTGTTTTGAATCGTCTCGAAGAGACAATTCTAACGAGTAGTCACGCCATAGGGTTTAATGCTGGAATAAAGATTTCAGTTTTTAATGACCAGCCAATTGAATACCATACCGGGGATTATAATAGAACGGACGCCGCGGGATTACAATAGAACGGACGCCGCGGGGATGGACGGACGCCGCGACCGACGCGCTTTATGCCATGGTCTGTTATTTTAAATAGATAGGAGAGTTATTCAATATATTCAAGCAGACATTTTTAAACCCCCAATGGTATCAACGGCTCAATTTTATACACAAATGTTTTCACGTAATTTTGCAGCAAACCCTATGGTGTCACTACTGTTTTTTACTTTGACAAAACTCGCCTTACGGTGAGCCTAACACCATTCCTCTCGTCAGTTTGAATGGTATCTATGACGCTAGTAAGAAGAGCTTTATGCTGAATATGATTTAACTTAATTTTACACAAAACCCTATGGTGTCACTACTGTTTTTTACTTTGACAAAACTCGCCTTACGGTGAGCCTAACACCATTCCTCTCGTCAGTTTGAATGGTATCTATGACGCTAGTAAGAAGAGCTTTATGCTCATATGATTTAACTTAAGTTTGCACAAAACCCTATGGTGTCACTACTGTTTTGAATCGTCTCGAAGAGACAATTCTAACGAGTAGTCACGCCATAGGGTTTAATGCTGGAATAAAGATTTCAGTTTTTAATGACCAGCCAATTGAATACCATACCGGGGATTATAATAGAACGGACGCCGCGGGATTATAATAGAACGGACGCCGCGGGGATGGACGGACGCCGCGACCGACGCGCTTTATGCCATGGTCTGTTATTTTAAATAGATAGGAGAGTTATTCAATATATTCAAGCAGACATTTTTAAACCCCCAATGGTATCAACGGCTCAATTTTATACACAAATGTTTTCACGTAATTTTGCAGCAAACCCTATGGTGTCACTACTGTTTTTTACTTTGACAAAACTCGCCTTACGGTGAGCCTAACACCATTCCTCTCGTCAGTTTGAATGGTATCTATGACGCTAGTAAGAAGAGCTTTATGCTGAATATGATTTAACTTAATTTTACACAAAACCCTATGGTGTCACTACTGTTTTTTACTTTGACAAAACTCGCCTTACGGTGAGCCTAACACCATTCCTCTCGTCAGTTTGAATGGTATCTATGACGCTAGTAAGAAGAGCTTTATGCTCATATGATTTAACTTAAGTTTGCACAAAACCCTATGGTGTCACTACTGTTTTGAATCGTCTCGAAGAGACAATTCTAACGAGTAGTCACGCCATAGGGTTTAATGCTGGAATAAAGATTTCAGTTTTTAATGACCAGCCAATTGAATACCATACCGGGGATTATAATAGAACGGACGCCGCGGGATTATAATAGAACGGACGCCGCGGGGATGGACGGACGCCGCGACCGACGCGCTTTATGCCATGGTCTGTTATTTTAAATAGATAGGAGAGTTATTCAATATATTCAAGCAGACATTTTTAAACCCCCAATGGTATCAACGGCTCAATTTTATACACAAATGTTTTCACGTAATTTTGCAGCAAACCCTATGGTGTCACTACTGTTTTTTACTTTGACAAAACTCGCCTTACGGTGAGCCTAACACCATTCCTCTCGTCAGTTTGAATGGTATCTATGACGCTAGTAAGAAGAGCTTTATGCTGAATATGATTTAACTTAATTTTACACAAAACCCTATGGTGTCACTACTGTTTTTTACTTTGACAAAACTCGCCTTACGGTGAGCCTAACACCATTCCTCTCGTCAGTTTGAATGGTATCTATGACGCTAGTAAGAAGAGCTTTATGCTCATATGATTTAACTTAAGTTTGCACAAAACCCTATGGTGTCACTACTGTTTTGAATCGTCTCGAAGAGACAATTCTAACGAGTAGTCACGCCATAGGGTTTAATGCTGGAATAAAGATTTCAGTTTTTAATGACCAGCCAATTGAATACCATACCGGGGATTATAATAGAACGGACGCCGCGGGATTATAATAGAACGGACGCCGCGGGGATGGACGGACGCCGCGACCGACGCGCTTTATGCCATGGTCTGTTATTTTAAATAGATAGGAGAGTTATTCAATATATTCAAGCAGACATTTTTAAACCCCCAATGGTATCAACGGCTCAATTTTATACACAAATGTTTTCACGTAATTTTGCAGCAAACCCTATGGTGTCACTACTGTTTTTTACTTTGACAAAACTCGCCTTACGGTGAGCCTAACACCATTCCTCTCGTCAGTTTGAATGGTATCTATGACGCTAGTAAGAAGAGCTTTATGCTGAATATGATTTAACTTAATTTTACACAAAACCCTATGGTGTCACTACTGTTTTTTACTTTGACAAAACTCGCCTTACGGTGAGCCTAACACCATTCCTCTCGTCAGTTTGAATGGTATCTATGACGCTAGTAAGAAGAGCTTTATGCTCATATGATTTAACTTAAGTTTGCACAAAACCCTATGGTGTCACTACTGTTTTGAATCGTCTCGAAGAGACAATTCTAACGAGTAGTCACGCCATAGGGTTTAATGCTGGAATAAAGATTTCAGTTTTTAATGACCAGCCAATTGAATACCATACCGGGGATTATAATAGAACGGACGCCGCGGGATTATAATAGAACGGACGCCGCGGGGATGGACGGACGCCGCGACCGACGCGCTTTATGCCATGGTCTGTTATTTTAAATAGATAGGAGAGTTATTCAATATATTCAAGCAGACATTTTTAAACCCCCAATGGTATCAACGGCTCAATTTTATACACAAATGTTTTCACGTAATTTTGCAGCAAACCCTATGGTGTCACTACTGTTTTTTACTTTGACAAAACTCGCCTTACGGTGAGCCTAACACCATTCCTCTCGTCAGTTTGAATGGTATCTATGACGCTAGTAAGAAGAGCTTTATGCTGAATATGATTTAACTTAATTTTACACAAAACCCTATGGTGTCACTACTGTTTTTTACTTTGACAAAACTCGCCTTACGGTGAGCCTAACACCATTCCTCTCGTCAGTTTGAATGGTATCTATGACGCTAGTAAGAAGAGCTTTATGCTCATATGATTTAACTTAAGTTTGCACAAAACCCTATGGTGTCACTACTGTTTTGAATCGTCTCGAAGAGACAATTCTAACGAGTAGTCACGCCATAGGGTTTAATGCTGGAATAAAGATTTCAGTTTTTAATGACCAGCCAATTGAATACCATACCGGGGATTATAATAGAACGGACGCCGCGGGATTATAATAGAACGGACGCCGCGGGGATGGACGGACGCCGCGACCGACGCGCTTTATGCCATGGTCTGTTATTTTAAATAGATAGGAGAGTTATTCAATATATTCAAGCAGACATTTTTAAACCCCCAATGGTATCAACGGCTCAATTTTATACACAAATGTTTTCACGTAATTTTGCAGCAAACCCTATGGTGTCACTACTGTTTTTTACTTTGACAAAACTCGCCTTACGGTGAGCCTAACACCATTCCTCTCGTCAGTTTGAATGGTATCTATGACGCTAGTAAGAAGAGCTTTATGCTGAATATGATTTAACTTAATTTTACACAAAACCCTATGGTGTCACTACTGTTTTTTACTTTGACAAAACTCGCCTTACGGTGAGCCTAACACCATTCCTCTCGTCAGTTTGAATGGTATCTATGACGCTAGTAAGAAGAGCTTTATGCTCATATGGTTTAACTTAAGTTTGCACAAAACCCTATGGTGTCACTACTGTTTTGAATCGTCTCGAAGAGACAATTCTAACGAGTAGTCACGCCATAGGGTTTAATGCTGGAATAAAGATTTCAGTTTTTAATGACCAGCCAATTGAATACCATACCGGGGATTATAATAGAACGGACGCCGCGGGATTATAATAGAACGGACGCCGCGGGGATGGACGGACGCCGCGACCGACGCGCTTTATGCCATGGTCTGTTATTTTAAATAGATAGGAGAGTTATTCAATATATTCAAGCAGACATTTTTAAACCCCCAATGGTATCAACGGCTCAATTTTATACACAAATGTTTTCACGTAATTTTGCAGCAAACCCTATGGTGTCACTACTGTTTTTTACTTTGACAAAACTCGCCTTACGGTGAGCCTAACACCATTCCTCTCGTCAGTTTGAATGGTATCTATGACGCTAGTAAGAAGAGCTTTATGCTGAATATGATTTAACTTAATTTTACACAAAACCCTATGGTGTCACTACTGTTTTTTACTTTGACAAAACTCGCCTTACGGTGAGCCTAACACCATTCCTCTCGTCAGTTTGAATGGTATCTATGACGCTAGTAAGAAGAGCTTTATGCTCATATGATTTAACTTAAGTTTGCACAAAACCCTATGGTGTCACTACTGTTTTGAATCGTCTCGAAGAGACAATTCTAACGAGTAGTCACGCCATAGGGTTTAATGCTGGAATAAAGATTTCAGTTTTTAATGACCAGCCAATTGAATACCATACCGGGGATTATAATAGAACGGACGCCGCGGGATTATAATAGAACGGACGCCGCGGGGATGGACGGACGCCGCGACCGACGCGCTTTATGCCATGGTCTGTTATTTTAAATAGATAGGAGAGTTATTCGATATATTCAAGCAGACATTTTTAAACCCCCAATGGTATCAACGGCTCAATTTTATACACAAATGTTTTCACGTAATTTTGCAGCAAACCCTATGGTGTCACTACTGTTTTTTACTTTGACAAAACTCGCCTTACGGTGAGCCTAACACCATTCCTCTCGTCAGTTTGAATGGTATCTATGACGCTAGTAAGAAGAGCTTTATGCTGAATATGATTTAACTTAATTTTACACAAAACCCTATGGTGTCACTACTGTTTTTTACTTTGACAAAACTCGCCTTACGGTGAGCCTAACACCATTCCTCTCGTCAGTTTGAATGGTATCTATGACGCTAGTAAGAAGAGCTTTATGCTCATATGATTTAACTTAAGTTTGCACAAAACCCTATGGTGTCACTACTGTTTTGAATCGTCTCGAAGAGACAATTCTAACGAGTAGTCACGCCATAGGGTTTAATGCTGGAATAAAGATTTCAGTTTTTAATGACCAGCCAATTGAATACCATACCGGGGATTATAATAGAACGGACGCCGCGGGATTATAATAGAACGGACGCCGCGGGGATGGACGGACGCCGCGACCGACGCGCTTTATGCCATGGTCTGTTATTTTAAATAGATAGGAGAGTTATTCAATATATTCAAGCAGACATTTTTAAACCCCCAATGGTATCAACGGCTCAATTTTATACACAAATGTTTTCACGTAATTTTGCAGCAAACCCTATGGTGTCACTACTGTTTTTTACTTTGACAAAACTCGCCTTACGGTGAGCCTAACACCATTCCTCTCGTCAGTTTGAATGGTATCTATGACGCTAGTAAGAAGAGCTTTATGCTGAATATGATTTAACTTAATTTTACACAAAACCCTATGGTGTCACTACTGTTTTTTACTTTGACAAAACTCGCCTTACGGTGAGCCTAACACCATTCCTCTCGTCAGTTTGAATGGTATCTATGACGCTAGTAAGAAGAGCTTTATGCTCATATGATTTAACTTAAGTTTGCACAAAACCCTATGGTGTCACTACTGTTTTGAATCGTCTCGAAGAGACAATTCTAACGAGTAGTCACGCCATAGGGTTTAATGCTGGAATAAAGATTTCAGTTTTTAATGACCAGCCAATTGAATACCATACCGGGGATTATAATAGAACGGACGCCGCGGGATTATAATAGAACGGACGCCGCGGGGATGGACGGACGCCGCGACCGACGCGCTTTATGCCATGGTCTGTTATTTTAAATAGATAGGAGAGTTATTCAATATATTCAAGCAGACATTTTTAAACCCCCAATGGTATCAACGGCTCAATTTTATACACAAATGTTTTCACGTAATTTTGCAGCAAACCCTATGGTGTCACTACTGTTTTTTACTTTGACAAAACTCGCCTTACGGTGAGCCTAACACCATTCCTCTCGTCAGTTTGAATGGTATCTATGACGCTAGTAAGAAGAGCTTTATGCTGAATATGATTTAACTTAATTTTACACAAAACCCTATGGTGTCACTACTGTTTTTTACTTTGACAAAACTCGCCTTACGGTGAGCCTAACACCATTCCTCTCGTCAGTTTGAATGGTATCTATGACGCTAGTAAGAAGAGCTTTATGCTCATATGATTTAACTTAAGTTTGCACAAAACCCTATGGTGTCACTACTGTTTTGAATCGTCTCGAAGAGACAATTCTAACGAGTAGTCACGCCATAGGGTTTAATGCTGGAATAAAGATTTCAGTTTTTAATGACCAGCCAATTGAATACCATACCGGGGATTATAATAGAACGGACGCCGCGGGATTATAATAGAACGGACGCCGCGGGGATGGACGGACGCCGCGACCGACGCGCTTTATGCCATGGTCTGTTATTTTAAATAGATAGGAGAGTTATTCAATATATTCAAGCAGACATTTTTAAACCCCCAATGGTATCAACGGCTCAATTTTATACACAAATGTTTTCACGTAATTTTGCAGCAAACCCTATGGTGTCACTACTGTTTTTTACTTTGACAAAACTCGCCTTACGGTGAGCCTAACACCATTCCTCTCGTCAGTTTGAATGGTATCTATGACGCTAGTAAGAAGAGCTTTATGCTGAATATGATTTAACTTAATTTTACACAAAACCCTATGGTGTCACTACTGTTTTTTACTTTGACAAAACTCGCCTTACGGTGAGCCTAACACCATTCCTCTCGTCAGTTTGAATGGTATCTATGACGCTAGTAAGAAGAGCTTTATGCTCATATGATTTAACTTAAGTTTGCACAAAACCCTATGGTGTCACTACTGTTTTGAATCGTCTCGAAGAGACAATTCTAACGAGTAGTCACGCCATAGGGTTTAATGCTGGAATAAAGATTTCAGTTTTTAATGACCAGCCAATTGAATACCATACCGGGGATTATAATAGAACGGACGCCGCGGGATTATAATAGAACGGACGCCGCGGGGATGGACGGACGCCGCGACCGACGCGCTTTATGCCATGGTCTGTTATTTTAAATAGATAGGAGAGTTATTCAATATATTCAAGCAGACATTTTTAAACCCCCAATGGTATCAACGGCTCAATTTTATACACAAATGTTTTCACGTAATTTTGCAGCAAACCCTATGGTGTCACTACTGTTTTTTACTTTGACAAAACTCGCCTTACGGTGAGCCTAACACCATTCCTCTCGTCAGTTTGAATGGTATCTATGACGCTAGTAAGAAGAGCTTTATGCTGAATATGATTTAACTTAATTTTACACAAAACCCTATGGTGTCACTACTGTTTTTTACTTTGACAAAACTCGCCTTACGGTGAGCCTAACACCATTCCTCTCGTCAGTTTGAATGGTATCTATGACGCTAGTAAGAAGAGCTTTATGCTCATATGATTTAACTTAAGTTTGCACAAAACCCTATGGTGTCACTACTGTTTTGAATCGTCTCGAAGAGACAATTCTAACGAGTAGTCACGCCATAGGGTTTAATGCTGGAATAAAGATTTCAGTTTTTAATGACCAGCCAATTGAATACCATACCGGGGATTATAATAGAACGGACGCCGCGGGATTATAATAGAACGGACGCCGCGGGGATGGACGGACGCCGCGACCGACGCGCTTTATGCCATGGTCTGTTATTTTAAATAGATAGGAGAGTTATTCAATATATTCAAGCAGACATTTTTAAACCCCCAATGGTATCAACGGCTCAATTTTATACACAAATGTTTTCACGTAATTTTGCAGCAAACCCTATGGTGTCACTACTGTTTTTTACTTTGACAAAACTCGCCTTACGGTGAGCCTAACACCATTCCTCTCGTCAGTTTGAATGGTATCTATGACGCTAGTAAGAAGAGCTTTATGCTGAATATGATTTAACTTAATTTTACACAAAACCCTATGGTGTCACTACTGTTTTTTACTTTGACAAAACTCGCCTTACGGTGAGCCTAACACCATTCCTCTCGTCAGTTTGAATGGTATCTATGACGCTAGTAAGAAGAGCTTTATGCTCATATGATTTAACTTAAGTTTGCACAAAACCCTATGGTGTCACTACTGTTTTGAATCGTCTCGAAGAGACAATTCTAACGAGTAGTCACGCCATAGGGTTTAATGCTGGAATAAAGATTTCAGTTTTTAATGACCAGCCAATTGAATACCATACCGGGGATTATAATAGAACGGACGCCGCGGGATTATAATAGAACGGACGCCGCGGGGATGGACGGACGCCGCGACCGACGCGCTTTATGCCATGGTCTGTTATTTTAAATAGATAGGAGAGTTATTCAATATATTCAAGCAGACATTTTTAAACCCCCAATGGTATCAACGGCTCAATTTTATACACAAATGTTTTCACGTAATTTTGCAGCAAACCCTATGGTGTCACTACTGTTTTTTACTTTGACAAAACTCGCCTTACGGTGAGCCTAACACCATTCCTCTCGTCAGTTTGAATGGTATCTATGACGCTAGTAAGAAGAGCTTTATGCTGAATATGATTTAACTTAATTTTACACAAAACCCTATGGTGTCACTACTGTTTTTTACTTTGACAAAACTCGCCTTACGGTGAGCCTAACACCATTCCTCTCGTCAGTTTGAATGGTATCTATGACGCTAGTAAGAAGAGCTTTATGCTCATATGATTTAACTTAAGTTTGCACAAAACCCTATGGTGTCACTACTGTTTTGAATCGTCTCGAAGAGACAATTCTAACGAGTAGTCACGCCATAGGGTTTAATGCTGGAATAAAGATTTCAGTTTTTAATGACCAGCCAATTGAATACCATACCGGGGATTATAATAGAACGGACGCCGCGGGATTATAATAGAACGGACGCCGCGGGGATGGACGGACGCCGCGACCGACGCGCTTTATGCCATAGTCTGTTATTTTAAATAGATAGGAGAGTTATTCAATATATTCAAGCAGACATTTTTAAACCCCCAATGGTATCAACGGCTCAATTTTATACACAAATGTTTTCACGTAATTTTGCAGCAAACCCTATGGTGTCACTACTGTTTTTTACTTTGACAAAACTCGCCTTACGGTGAGCCTAACACCATTCCTCTCGTCAGTTTGAATGGTATCTATGACGCTAGTAAGAAGAGCTTTATGCTGAATATGATTTAACTTAATTTTACACAAAACCCTATGGTGTCACTACTGTTTTTTACTTTGACAAAACTCGCCTTACGGTGAGCCTAACACCATTCCTCTCGTCAGTTTGAATGGTATCTATGACGCTAGTAAGAAGAGCTTTATGCTCATATGATTTAACTTAAGTTTGCACAAAACCCTATGGTGTCACTACTGTTTTGAATCGTCTCGAAGAGACAATTCTAACGAGTAGTCACGCCATAGGGTTTAATGCTGGAATAAAGATTTCAGTTTTTAATGACCAGCCAATTGAATACCATACCGGGGATTATAATAGAACGGACGCCGCGGGATTATAATAGAACGGACGCCGCGGGGATGGACGGACGCCGCGACCGACGCGCTTTATGCCATGGTCTGTTATTTTAAATAGATAGGAGAGTTATTCAATATATTCAAGCAGACATTTTTAAACCCCCAATGGTATCAACGGCTCAATTTTATACACAAATGTTTTCACGTAATTTTGCAGCAAACCCTATGGTGTCACTACTGTTTTTTACTT
Source organism: Gari tellinella (assembly GCA_922989275.2). Taxonomy (NCBI): domain Eukaryota; kingdom Metazoa; phylum Mollusca; class Bivalvia; order Cardiida; family Psammobiidae; genus Gari; species Gari tellinella. Next base: position 57,946,118 of record OV277859.1, read on the forward strand.
TGACAAAACTCGCCTTACGGTGAGCCTAACACCATTCCTCTCGTCAGTTTGAATGGTATCTATGACGCTAGTAAGAAGAGCTTTATGCTGAATATGATTTAACTTAATTTTACACAAAACCCTATGGTGTCACTACTGTTTTTTACTTTGACAAAACTCGCCTTACGGTGAGCCTAACACCATTCCTCTCGTCAGTTTGAATGGTATCTATGACGCTAGTAAGAAGAGCTTTATGCTCATATGATTTAACTTAAGTTTGCACAAAACCCTATGGTGTCACTACTGTTTTGAATCGTCTCGAAGAGACAATTCTAACGAGTAGTCACGCCATAGGGTTTAATGCTGGAATAAAGATTTCAGTTTTTAATGACCAGCCAATTGAATACCATACCGGGGATTATAATAGAACGGACGCCGCGGGATTATAATAGAACGGACGCCGCGGGGATGGACGGACGCCGCGACCGACGCGCTTTATGCCATGGTCTGTTATTTTAAATAGATAGGAGAGTTATTCAATATATTCAAGCAGACATTTTTAAACCCCCAATGGTATCAACGGCTCAATTTTATACACAAATGTTTTCACGTAATTTTGCAGCAAACCCTATGGTGTCACTACTGTTTTTTACTTTGACAAAACTCGCCTTACGGTGAGCCTAACACCATTCCTCTCGTCAGTTTGAATGGTATCTATGACGCTAGTAAGAAGAGCTTTATGCTGAATATGATTTAACTTAATTTTACACAAAACCCTATGGTGTCACTACTGTTTTTTACTTTGACAAAACTCGCCTTACGGTGAGCCTAACACCATTCCTCTCGTCAGTTTGAATGGTATCTATGACGCTAGTAAGAAGAGCTTTATGCTCATATGATTTAACTTAAGTTTGCACAAAACCCTATGGTGTCACTACTGTTTTGAATCGTCTCGAAGAGACAATTCTAACGAGTAGTCACGCCATAGGGTTTAATGCTGGAATAAAGATTTCAGTTTTTAATGACCAGCCAATTGAATACCATACCGGGGATTATAATAGAACGGACGCCGCGGGATTATAATAGAACGGACGCCGCGGGGATGGACGGACGCCGCGACCGACGCGCTTTATGCCATGGTCTGTTATTTTAAATAGATAGGAGAGTTATTCAATATATTCAAGCAGACATTTTTAAACCCCCAATGGTATCAACGGCTCAATTTTATACACAAATGTTTTCACGTAATTTTGCAGCAAACCCTATGGTGTCACTACTGTTTTTTACTTTGACAAAACTCGCCTTACGGTGAGCCTAACACCATTCCTCTCGTCAGTTTGAATGGTATCTATGACGCTAGTAAGAAGAGCTTTATGCTGAATATGATTTAACTTAATTTTACACAAAACCCTATGGTGTCACTACTGTTTTTTACTTTGACAAAACTCGCCTTACGGTGAGCCTAACACCATTCCTCTCGTCAGTTTGAATGGTATCTATGACGCTAGTAAGAAGAGCTTTATGCTCATATGATTTAACTTAAGTTTGCACAAAACCCTATGGTGTCACTACTGTTTTGAATCGTCTCGAAGAGACAATTCTAACGAGTAGTCACGCCATAGGGTTTAATGCTGGAATAAAGATTTCAGTTTTTAATGACCAGCCAATTGAATACCATACCGGGGATTATAATAGAACGGACGCCGCGGGATTATAATAGAACGGACGCCGCGGGGATGGACGGACGCCGCGACCGACGCGCTTTATGCCATGGTCTGTTATTTTAAATAGATAGGAGAGTTATTCAATATATTCAAGCAGACATTTTTAAACCCCCAATGGTATCAACGGCTCAATTTTATACACAAATGTTTTCACGTAATTTTGCAGCAAACCCTATGGTGTCACTACTGTTTTTTACTTTGACAAAACTCGCCTTACGGTGAGCCTAACACCATTCCTCTCGTCAGTTTGAATGGTATCTATGACGCTAGTAAGAAGAGCTTTATGCTGAATATGATTTAACTTAATTTTACACAAAACCCTATGGTGTCACTACTGTTTTTTACTTTGACAAAACTCGCCTTACGGTGAGCCTAACACCATTCCTCTCGTCAGTTTGAATGGTATCTATGACGCTAGTAAGAAGAGCTTTATGCTCATATGATTTAACTTAAGTTTGCACAAAACCCTATGGTGTCACTACTGTTTTGAATCGTCTCGAAGAGACAATTCTAACGAGTAGTCACGCCATAGGGTTTAATGCTGGAATAAAGATTTCAGTTTTTAATGACCAGCCAATTGAATACCATACCGGGGATTATAATAGAACGGACGCCGCGGGATTATAATAGAACGGACGCCGCGGGGATGGACGGACGCCGCGACCGACGCGCTTTATGCCATGGTCTGTTATTTTAAATAGATAGGAGAGTTATTCAATATATTCAAGCAGACATTTTTAAACCCCCAATGGTATCAACGGCTCAATTTTATACACAAATGTTTTCACGTAATTTTGCAGCAAACCCTATGGTGTCACTACTGTTTTTTACTTTGACAAAACTCGCCTTACGGTGAGCCTAACACCATTCCTCTCGTCAGTTTGAATGGTATCTATGACGCTAGTAAGAAGAGCTTTATGCTGAATATGATTTAACTTAATTTTACACAAAACCCTATGGTGTCACTACTGTTTTTTACTTTGACAAAACTCGCCTTACGGTGAGCCTAACACCATTCCTCTCGTCAGTTTGAATGGTATCTATGACGCTAGTAAGAAGAGCTTTATGCTCATATGATTTAACTTAAGTTTGCACAAAACCCTATGGTGTCACTACTGTTTTGAATCGTCTCGAAGAGACAATTCTAACGAGTAGTCACGCCATAGGGTTTAATGCTGGAATAAAGATTTCAGTTTTTAATGACCAGCCAATTGAATACCATACCGGGGATTATAATAGAACGGACGCCGCGGGATTATAATAGAACGGACGCCGCGGGGATGGACGGACGCCGCGACCGACGCGCTTTATGCCATGGTCTGTTATTTTAAATAGATAGGAGAGTTATTCAATATATTCAAGCAGACATTTTTAAACCCCCAATGGTATCAACGGCTCAATTTTATACACAAATGTTTTCACGTAATTTTGCAGCAAACCCTATGGTGTCACTACTGTTTTTTACTTTGACAAAACTCGCCTTACGGTGAGCCTAACACCATTCCTCTCGTCAGTTTGAATGGTATCTATGACGCTAGTAAGAAGAGCTTTATGCTGAATATGATTTAACTTAATTTTACACAAAACCCTATGGTGTCACTACTGTTTTTTACTTTGACAAAACTCGCCTTACGGTGAGCCTAACACCATTCCTCTCGTCAGTTTGAATGGTATCTATGACGCTAGTAAGAAGAGCTTTATGCTCATATGATTTAACTTAAGTTTGCACAAAACCCTATGGTGTCACTACTGTTTTGAATCGTCTCGAAGAGACAATTCTAACGAGTAGTCACGCCATAGGGTTTAATGCTGGAATAAAGATTTCAGTTTTTAATGACCAGCCAATTGAATACCATACCGGGGATTATAATAGAACGGACGCCGCGGGATTATAATAGAACGGACGCCGCGGGGATGGACGGACGCCGCGACCGACGCGCTTTATGCCATGGTCTGTTATTTTAAATAGATAGGAGAGTTATTCAATATATTCAAGCAGACATTTTTAAACCCCCAATGGTATCAACGGCTCAATTTTATACACAAATGTTTTCACGTAATTTTGCAGCAAACCCTATGGTGTCACTACTGTTTTTTACTTTGACAAAACTCGCCTTACGGTGAGCCTAACACCATTCCTCTCGTCAGTTTGAATGGTATCTATGACGCTAGTAAGAAGAGCTTTATGCTGAATATGATTTAACTTAATTTTACACAAAACCCTATGGTGTCACTACTGTTTTTTACTTTGACAAAACTCGCCTTACGGTGAGCCTAACACCATTCCTCTCGTCAGTTTGAATGGTATCTATGACGCTAGTAAGAAGAGCTTTATGCTCATATGATTTAACTTAAGTTTGCACAAAACCCTATGGTGTCACTACTGTTTTGAATCGTCTCGAAGAGACAATTCTAACGAGTAGTCACGCCATAGGGTTTAATGCTGGAATAAAGATTTCAGTTTTTAATGACCAGCCAATTGAATACCATACCGGGGATTATAATAGAACGGACGCCGCGGGATTATAATAGAACGGACGCCGCGGGGATGGACGGACGCCGCGACCGACGCGCTTTATGCCATGGTCTGTTATTTTAAATAGATAGGAGAGTTATTCAGATATATTCAAGCAGACATTTTTAAACCCCCAATGGTATCAACGGCTCAATTTTATACACAAATGTTTTCACGTAATTTTGCAGCAAACCCTATGGTGTCACTACTGTTTTTTACTTTGACAAAACTCGCCTTACGGTGAGCCTAACACCATTCCTCTCGTCAGTTTGAATGGTATCTATGACGCTAGTAAGAAGAGCTTTATGCTGAATATGATTTAACTTAATTTTACACAAAACCCTATGGTGTCACTACTGTTTTTTACTTTGACAAAACTCGCCTTACGGTGAGCCTAACACCATTCCTCTCGTCAGTTTGAATGGTATCTATGACGCTAGTAAGAAGAGCTTTATGCTCATATGATTTAACTTAAGTTTGCACAAAACCCTATGGTGTCACTACTGTTTTGAATCGTCTCGAAGAGACAATTCTAACGAGTAGTCACGCCATAGGGTTTAATGCTGGAATAAAAGATTTCAGTTTTTAATGACCAGCCAATTGAATACCATACCGGGGATTATAAGTAGAACGGACGCCGCGGATTATAATAGAACGGACGCCGCGGGGATGGACGGACGCCGGCGACCGACGCGCTTTATGCCATGGTCTGTTATTTTAAATAGATAGGAGAGTTATTCAATATATTCAAGCAGACATTTTTAAACCCCCAATGGTATCAACGGCTCAATTTATACACAAATGTTTTCACGTAATTTTGCAGCAAACCCTATGGTGTCACTACTGTTTTTTACTTTGACAAAACTCGCCTTACGGTGAGCCTAACACCATTCCTCTCGTCAGTTTGAATGGTATCTATGACGCTAGTAAGAAGAGCTTTATGCTGAATATGATTTAACTTAATTTTACACAAAACCCTATGGTGTCACTACTGTTTTTTACTTTGACAAAACTCGCCTTACGGTGAGCCTAACACCATTCCTCTCGTCAGTTTGAATGGTATCTATGACGCTAGTAAGAAGAGCTTTATGCTCATATGATTTAACTTAAGTTTGCACAAAACCCTATGGTGTCACTACTGTTTTGAATCGTCTCGAAGAGACAATTCTAACGAGTAGTCACGCCATAGGGTTTAATGCTGGAATAAAGATTTCAGTTTTTAATGACCAAGCCAATTGAATACCATACCGGGATTATAATAGAACGGACGCCGCGGGATTATAATAGAACGGACGCCGCGGGGATGGACGGACGCCGCGACCGACGCGCTTTATGCCATGGTCTGTTATTTTAAATAGATAGGAGAGTTATTCAATATATTCAAGCAGACATTTTTAAACCCCCAATGGTATCAACGGCTCAATTTTATACACAAATGTTTTCACGTAATTTTGCAGCAAACCCTATGGTGTCACTACTGTTTTTTACTTTGACAAAACTCGCCTTACGGTGAGCCTAACACCATTCCTCTCGTCAGTTTGAATGGTATCTATGACGCTAGTAAGAAGAGCTTTATGCTGAATATGATTAACTTAATTTTACACAAAACCCTATGGTGTCACTACTGTTTTTTACTTTGACAAAACTCGCCTTACGGTGAGCCTAACACCATTCCTCTCGTCAGTTTGAATGGTATCTATGACGCTAGTAAGAAGAGCTTTATGCTCATATGATTTAACTTAAGTTTGCACAAAACCCTATGGTGTCACTACTGTTTTGAATCGTCTCGAAGAGACAATTCTAACGAGTAGTCACGCCATAGGGTTTAATGCTGGAATAAAGATTTCAGTTTTTAATGACCAGCCAATTGAATACCATACCGGGGATTATAATAGAACGGACGCCGCGGGATTATAATAGAACGGACGCCGCGGGGATGGACGGACGCCGCGACCGACGCGCTTTATGCCATGGTCTGTTATTTTAAATAGATAGGAGAGTTATTCAATATATTCAAGCAGACATTTTTAAACCCCCAATGGTATCAACGGCTCAATTTTATACACAAATGTTTTCACGTAATTTTGCAGCAAACCCTATGGTGTCACTACTGTTTTTTACTTTGACAAAACTCGCCTTACGGTGAGCCTAACACCATTCCTCTCGTCAGTTTGAATGGTATCTATGACGCTAGTAAGAAGAGCTTTATGCTGAATATGATTTAACTTAATTTTACACAAAACCCTATGGTGTCACTACTGTTTTTTACTTTGACAAAACTCGCCTTACGGTGAGCCTAACACCATTCCTCTCGTCAGTTGAATGGTATCTATGACGCTAGTAAGAAGAGCTTTATGCTCATATGATTTAACTTAAGTTTGCACAAAACCCTATGGTGTCACTACTGTTTTGAATCGTCTCGAAGAGACAATTCTAACGAGTAGTCACGCCATAGGGTTTAATGCTGGAATAAAGATTTCAGTTTTTAATGACCAGCCAATTGAATACCATACCGGGGATTATAATAGAACGGACGCCGCGGGATTATAATAGAACGGACGCCGCGGGGATGGACGGACGCCGCGACCGACGCGCTTTATGCCATGGTCTGTTATTTTAAATAGATAGGAGAGTTATTCAATATATTCAAGCAGACATTTTTAAACCCCCAATGGTATCAACGGCTCAATTTTATACACAAATGTTTTCACGTAATTTTGCAGCAAACCTATGGTGTCACTACTGTTTTTTACTTTGACAAAACTCGCCTTACGGTGAGCCTAACACCATTCCTCTCGTCAGTTTGAATGGTATCTATGACGCTAGTAAGAAGAGCTTTATGCTGAATATGATTTAACTTAATTTTACACAAAACCCTATGGTGTCACTACTGTTTTTTTACTTTGACAAAACTCGCCTTACGGTGAGCCTAACACCATTCCTCTCGTCAGTTTTAATGGTATCTATGACGCTATTAAGAAGAGCTTTATGCTCATATGATTTAACTTAAGTTTGCACAAAACCCTATGGTGTCACTACTGTTTTGAATCGTCTCGAAGAGACAATTCTAACGAGTAGTCCACGCCATAGGGTTTAATGCTGGAATAAAGATTTCAGTTTTTAATGACCAGCCAATTGAATACCATACCGGGGATTATAATAGAACGGACGCCGCGGGATTATAATAGAACGGACGCCGCGGGGATGGACGGACGCCGCGACCGACGCGCTTTATGCCATGGTCTGTTATTTTAAATAGATAGGAGAGTTATTCGAATATATTCAAGCAGACATTTTTAAACCCCCAATGGTATCAACGGCTCAATTTTATACACAAATGTTTTCACGTAATTTTGCAGCAAACCCTATGGTGTCACTACTGTTTTTTACTTTGACAAAACTCGCCTTACGGTGAGCCTAACACCATTCCTCTCGTCAGTTTGAATGGTATCTATGACGCTAGTAAGAAGCTTTATGCTGAATATGATTTAACTTAATTTTACACAAAACCCTATGGTGTCACTACTGTTTTTTACTTTGACAAAACTCGCCTTACGGTGAGCCTAACACCATTCCTCTCGTCAGTTGAATGGTATCTATGACGCTAGTAAGAAGAGCTTTATGCTCATATGATTTAACTTAAGTTTGCACAAAACCCTATGGTGTCACTACTGTTTTGAATCGTCTCGAAGAGACAATTCTAACGAGTAGTCACGCCATAGGGTTTAATGCTGGAATAAAGATTTCAGTTTTTAATGACCAGCCAATTGAATACCATACCGGGGGATTATAATAGAACGGACGCCGCGGGATTATAATAGAACGGACGCCGCGGGGATGGACGGACGCGCGCGACCGACGCGCTTTATGCCATGGTCTGTTATTTTAAATAGATAGGAGAGTTATTCGATATATTCAAGCAGACATTTTTAAACCCCCAATGGTATCAACGGCTCAATTTTATACACAAATGTTTTCACGTAATTTTGCAGCAAACCCTATGGTGTCACTACTGTTTTTTACTTTGACAAAACTCGCCTTACGGTGAGCCTAACACCATTCCTCTCGTCAGTTTGAATGGTATCTATGACGCTAGTAGAAGAGCTTTATGCTGAATATGATTTAACTTAATTTTACACAAAACCCTATGGTGTCACTACTGTTTTTTACTTTGACAAAACTCGCCTTACGGTGAGCCTAACACCATTCCTCTCGTCAGTTTGAATGGTATCTATGACGCTAGTAAGAAGAGCTTTATGCTCATATGATTTAACTTAAGTTTGCACAAAACCCTATGGTGTCACTACTGTTTTGAATCGTCTCGAAGAGACAATTCTAACGAGTAGTCACGCCATAGGGTTTAATGCTGGAATAAAGATTTCAGTTTTTAATGACCAGCCAATTGAATACCATACCGGGGATTATATAGAACGGACGCCGCGGGATTATAATAGAACGGACGCCGCGGGATGGACGGACGCCGCGACCGACGCGCTTTATGCCATGGTCTGTTATTTTAAATAGATAGGAGAGTTATTCGATATATTCAAGCAGACATTTTAAACCCCCAATGGTATCAACGGCTCAATTTTATAGCACAAATGTTTTCACGTAATTTTGCAGCAAACCCTATGGTGTCACTACTGTTTTTTACTTTGACAAAACTCGCCTTACGGTGAGCCTACACCATTCCTCTCGTCAGTTTGAATGGTATCTATGACGCTAGTAAGAAGAGCTTTATGTGAATATGATTTAACTTAATTTTACACAAAACCCTATGGTGTCACTACTGTTTTTTACTTTGACAAAACTCGCCTTACGGTGAGCCTAACACCATTCCTCTCGTCAGTTTGAATGGTATCTATGACGCTAGTAAGAAGAGCTTTATGCTCATATGATTTAACTTAAGTTTGCACAAAACCCTATGGTGTCACTACTGTTTTGAATCGTCTCGAAGAGACAATTCTAACGAGTAGTCACGCCATAGGGTTTAATGCTGGAAATAAAGATTTCAGTTTTTAATGACCAGCCAATTGAATACCATACCGGGGATTATAATAGAACGGACGCCGCGGGATTATAATAGAACGGACGCCGCGGGGATGGACGGACGCCGCGACCGACGCGCTTTATGCCATGGTCTGTTATTTTAAATAGATAGGAGAGTTATTCAATATATTCAAGCAGACATTTTTAAACCCCCAATGGTATCAACGGCTCAATTTTATACACAAATGTTTTCACGTAATTTTGCAGCAAACCCTATGGTGTCACTACTGTTTTTTACTTTGACAAAACTCGCCTTACGGTGAGCCTAACACCATTCCTCTCGTCAGTTTGAATGGTATCTATGACGCTAGTAAGAAGAGCTTTATGCTGAATATGATTTAACTTAATTTTACACAAAACCCTATGGTGTCACTACTGTTTTTTACTTTGACAAAACTCGCCTTACGGTGAGCCTAACACCATTCCTCTCGTCAGTTTGAATGGTATCTATGACGCTAGTAAGAAGAGCTTTATGCTCATATGATTTAACTTAAGTTTGCACAAAACCCTATGGTGTCACTACTGTTTTGAATCGTCTCGAAGAGACAATTCTAACGAGTAGTCACGCCATAGGGTTTAATGCTGGAATAAAGATTTCAGTTTTTAATGACCAGCCAATTGAATACCATACCGGGGATTATAATAGAACGGACGCCGCGGGATTATAATAGAACGGACGCCGCGGGGATGGACGGACGCCGCGACCGACGCGCTTTATGCCATGGTCTGTTATTTTAAATAGATAGGAGAGTTATTCGATATATTCAAGCAGACATTTTTAAACCCCCAATGGTATCAACGGCTCAATTTTATACACAAATGTTTTCACGTAATTTTGCAGCAAACCCTATGGTGTCACTACTGTTTTTTACTTTGACAAAACTCGCCTTACGGTGAGCCTAACACCATTCCTCTCGTCAGTTTGAATGGTATCTATGACGCTAGTAAGAAGAGCTTTATGCTGAATATGATTTAACTTAATTTTACACAAAACCCTATGGTGTCACTACTGTTTTTTACTTTGACAAAACTCGCCTTACGGTGAGCCTAACACCATTCCTCTCGTCAGTTTGAATGGTATCTATGACGCTAGTAAGAAGAGCTTTATGCTCATATGATTTAACTTAAGTTTGCACAAAACCCTATGGTGTCACTACTGTTTTGAATCGTCTCGAAGAGACAATTCTAACGAGTAGTCACGCCATAGGGTTTAATGCTGGAATAAAGATTTCAGTTTTTAATGACCAGCCAATTGAATACCATACCGGGGATTATAATAGAACGGACGCCGCGGGATTATAATAGAACGGACGCCGCGGGGATGGACGGACGCCGCGACCGACGCGCTTTATGCCATGGTCTGTTATTTTAAATAGATAGGAGAGTTATTCAATATATTCAAGCAGACATTTTTAAACCCCCAATGGTATCAACGGCTCAATTTTATACACAAATGTTTTCACGTAATTTTGCAGCAAACCCTATGGTGTCACTACTGTTTTTTACTTTGACAAAACTCGCCTTACGGTGAGCCTAACACCATTCCTCTCGTCAGTTTGAATGGTATCTATGACGCTAGTAAGAAGAGCTTTATGCTGAATATGATTTAACTTAATTTTACACAAAACCCTATGGTGTCACTACTGTTTTTTACTTTGACAAAACTCGCCTTACGGTGAGCCTAACACCATTCCTCTCGTCAGTTTGAATGGTATCTATGACGCTAGTAAGAAGAGCTTTATGCTCATATGATTTAACTTAAGTTTGCACAAAACCCTATGGTGTCACTACTGTTTTGAATCGTCTCGAAGAGACAATTCTAACGAGTAGTCACGCCATAGGGTTTAATGCTGGAATAAAGATTTCAGTTTTTAATGACCAGCCAATTGAATACCATACCGGGGATTATAATAGAACGGACGCCGCGGGATTATAATAGAACGGACGCCGCGGGGATGGACGGACGCCGCGACCGACGCGCTTTATGCCATGGTCTGTTATTTTAAATAGATAGGAGAGTTATTCAATATATTCAAGCAGACATTTTTAAACCCCCAATGGTATCAACGGCTCAATTTTATACACAAATGTTTTCACGTAATTTTGCAGCAAACCCTATGGTGTCACTACTGTTTTTTACTTTGACAAAACTCGCCTTACGGTGAGCCTAACACCATTCCTCTCGTCAGTTTGAATGGTATCTATGACGCTAGTAAGAAGAGCTTTATGCTGAATATGATTTAACTTAATTTTACACAAAACCCTATGGTGTCACTACTGTTTTTTACTTTGACAAAACTCGCCTTACGGTGAGCCTAACACCATTCCTCTCGTCAGTTTGAATGGTATCTATGACGCTAGTAAGAAGAGCTTTATGCTCATATGATTTAACTTAAGTTTGCACAAAACCCTATGGTGTCACTACTGTTTTGAATCGTCTCGAAGAGACAATTCTAACGAGTAGTCACGCCATAGGGTTTAATGCTGGAATAAAGATTTCAGTTTTTAATGACCAGCCAATTGAATACCATACCGGGGATTATAATAGAACGGACGCCGCGGGATTATAATAGAACGGACGCCGCGGGGATGGACGGACGCCGCGACCGACGCGCTTTATGCCATGGTCTGTTATTTTAAATAGATAGGAGAGTTATTCAATATATTCAAGCAGACATTTTTAAACCCCCAATGGTATCAACGGCTCAATTTTATACACAAATGTTTTCACGTAATTTTGCAGCAAACCCTATGGTGTCACTACTGTTTTTTACTTTGACAAAACTCGCCTTACGGTGAGCCTAACACCATTCCTCTCGTCAGTTTGAATGGTATCTATGACGCTAGTAAGAAGAGCTTTATGCTGAATATGATTTAACTTAATTTTACACAAAACCCTATGGTGTCACTACTGTTTTTTACTTTGACAAAACTCGCCTTACGGTGAGCCTAACACCATTCCTCTCGTCAGTTTGAATGGTATCTATGACGCTAGTAAGAAGAGCTTTATGCTCATATGATTTAACTTAAGTTTGCACAAAACCCTATGGTGTCACTACTGTTTTGAATCGTCTCGAAGAGACAATTCTAACGAGTAGTCACGCCATAGGGTTTAATGCTGGAATAAAGATTTCAGTTTTTAATGACCAGCCAATTGAATACCATACCGGGGATTATAATAGAACGGACGCCGCGGGATTATAATAGAACGGACGCCGCGGGGATGGACGGACGCCGCGACCGACGCGCTTTATGCCATGGTCTGTTATTTTAAATAGATAGGAGAGTTATTCAATATATTCAAGCAGACATTTTTAAACCCCCAATGGTATCAACGGCTCAATTTTATACACAAATGTTTTCACGTAATTTTGCAGCAAACCCTATGGTGTCACTACTGTTTTTTACTTTGACAAAACTCGCCTTACGGTGAGCCTAACACCATTCCTCTCGTCAGTTTGAATGGTATCTATGACGCTAGTAAGAAGAGCTTTATGCTGAATATGATTTAACTTAATTTTACACAAAACCCTATGGTGTCACTACTGTTTTTTACTTTGACAAAACTCGCCTTACGGTGAGCCTAACACCATTCCTCTCGTCAGTTTGAATGGTATCTATGACGCTAGTAAGAAGAGCTTTATGCTCATATGATTTAACTTAAGTTTGCACAAAACCCTATGGTGTCACTACTGTTTTGAATCGTCTCGAAGAGACAATTCTAACGAGTAGTCACGCCATAGGGTTTAATGCTGGAATAAAGATTTCAGTTTTTAATGACCAGCCAATTGAATACCATACCGGGGATTATAATAGAACGGACGCCGCGGGATTATAATAGAACGGACGCCGCGGGGATGGACGGACGCCGCGACCGACGCGCTTTATGCCATGGTCTGTTATTTTAAATAGATAGGAGAGTTATTCAATATATTCAAGCAGACATTTTTAAACCCCCAATGGTATCAACGGCTCAATTTTATACACAAATGTTTTCACGTAATTTTGCAGCAAACCCTATGGTGTCACTACTGTTTTTTACTTTGACAAAACTCGCCTTACGGTGAGCCTAACACCATTCCTCTCGTCAGTTTGAATGGTATCTATGACGCTAGTAAGAAGAGCTTTATGCTGAATATGATTTAACTTAATTTTACACAAAACCCTATGGTGTCACTACTGTTTTTTACTTTGACAAAACTCGCCTTACGGTGAGCCTAACACCATTCCTCTCGTCAGTTTGAATGGTATCTATGACGCTAGTAAGAAGAGCTTTATGCTCATATGATTTAACTTAAGTTTGCACAAAACCCTATGGTGTCACTACTGTTTTGAATCGTCTCGAAGAGACAATTCTAACGAGTAGTCACGCCATAGGGTTTAATGCTGGAATAAAGATTTCAGTTTTTAATGACCAGCCAATTGAATACCATACCGGGGATTATAATAGAACGGACGCCGCGGGATTATAATAGAACGGACGCCGCGGGGATGGACGGACGCCGCGACCGACGCGCTTTATGCCATGGTCTGTTATTTTAAATAGATAGGAGAGTTATTCAATATATTCAAGCAGACATTTTTAAACCCCCAATGGTATCAACGGCTCAATTTTATACACAAATGTTTTCACGTAATTTTGCAGCAAACCCTATGGTGTCACTACTGTTTTTTACTTTGACAAAACTCGCCTTACGGTGAGCCTAACACCATTCCTCTCGTCAGTTTGAATGGTATCTATGACGCTAGTAAGAAGAGCTTTATGCTGAATATGATTTAACTTAATTTTACACAAAACCCTATGGTGTCACTACTGTTTTTTACTTTGACAAAACTCGCCTTACGGTGAGCCTAACACCATTCCTCTCGTCAGTTTGAATGGTATCTATGACGCTAGTAAGAAGAGCTTTATGCTCATATGATTTAACTTAAGTTTGCACAAAACCCTATGGTGTCACTACTGTTTTGAATCGTCTCGAAGAGACAATTCTAACGAGTAGTCACGCCATAGGGTTTAATGCTGGAATAAAGATTTCAGTTTTTAATGACCAGCCAATTGAATACCATACCGGGGATTATAATAGAACGGACGCCGCGGGATTATAATAGAACGGACGCCGCGGGGATGGACGGACGCCGCGACCGACGCGCTTTATGCCATGGTCTGTTATTTTAAATAGATAGGAGAGTTATTCAATATATTCAAGCAGACATTTTTAAACCCCCAATGGTATCAACGGCTCAATTTTATACACAAATGTTTTCACGTAATTTTGCAGCAAACCCTATGGTGTCACTACTGTTTTTTACTTTGACAAAACTCGCCTTACGGTGAGCCTAACACCATTCCTCTCGTCAGTTTGAATGGTATCTATGACGCTAGTAAGAAGAGCTTTATGCTGAATATGATTTAACTTAATTTTACACAAAACCCTATGGTGTCACTACTGTTTTTTACTTTGACAAAACTCGCCTTACGGTGAGCCTAACACCATTCCTCTCGTCAGTTTGAATGGTATCTATGACGCTAGTAAGAAGAGCTTTATGCTCATATGATTTAACTTAAGTTTGCACAAAACCCTATGGTGTCACTACTGTTTTGAATCGTCTCGAAGAGACAATTCTAACGAGTAGTCACGCCATAGGGTTTAATGCTGGAATAAAGATTTCAGTTTTTAATGACCAGCCAATTGAATACCATACCGGGGATTATAATAGAAAGGACGCCGCGGGATTATAATAGAACGGACGCCGCGGGGATGGACGGACGCCGCGACCGACGCGCTTTATGCCATGGTCTGTTATTTTAAATAGATAGGAGAGTTATTCAATATATTCAAGCAGACATTTTTAAACCCCCAATGGTATCAACGGCTCAATTTTATACACAAATGTTTTCACGTAATTTTGCAGCAAACCCTATGGTGTCACTACTGTTTTTTACTTTGACAAAACTCGCCTTACGGTGAGCCTAACACCATTCCTCTCGTCAGTTTGAATGGTATCTATGACGCTAGTAAGAAGAGCTTTATGCTGAATATGATTTAACTTAATTTTACACAAAACCCTATGGTGTCACTACTGTTTTTTACTTTGACAAAACTCGCCTTACGGTGAGCCTAACACCATTCCTCTCGTCAGTTTGAATGGTATCTATGACGCTAGTAAGAAGAGCTTTATGCTCATATGATTTAACTTAAGTTTGCACAAAACCCTATGGTGTCACTACTGTTTTGAATCGTCTCGAAGAGACAATTCTAACGAGTAGTCACGCCATAGGGTTTAATGCTGGAATAAAGATTTCAGTTTTTAATGACCAGCCAATTGAATACCATACCGGGGATTATAATAGAACGGACGCCGCGGGATTATAATAGAACGGACGCCGCGGGGATGGACGGACGCCGCGACCGACGCGCTTTATGCCATGGTCTGTTATTTTAAATAGATAGGAGAGTTATTCAATATATTCAAGCAGACATTTTTAAACCCCCAATGGTATCAACGGCTCAATTTTATACACAAATGTTTTCACGTAATTTTGCAGCAAACCCTATGGTGTCACTACTGTTTTTTACTTTGACAAAACTCGCCTTACGGTGAGCCTAACACCATTCCTCTCGTCAGTTTGAATGGTATCTATGACGCTAGTAAGAAGAGCTTTATGCTGAATATGATTTAACTTAATTTTACACAAAACCCTATGGTGTCACTACTGTTTTTTACTTTGACAAAACTCGCCTTACGGTGAGCCTAACACCATTCCTCTCGTCAGTTTGAATGGTATCTATGACGCTAGTAAGAAGAGCTTTATGCTCATATGATTTAACTTAAGTTTGCACAAAACCCTATGGTGTCACTACTGTTTTGAATCGTCTCGAAGAGACAATTCTAACGAGTAGTCACGCCATAGGGTTTAATGCTGGAATAAAGATTTCAGTTTTTAATGACCAGCCAATTGAATACCATACCGGGGATTATAATAGAACGGACGCCGCGGGATTATAATAGAACGGACGCCGCGGGGATGGACGGACGCCGCGACCGACGCGCTTTATGCCATGGTCTGTTATTTTAAATAGATAGGAGAGTTATTCAATATATTCAAGCAGACATTTTTAAACCCCCAATGGTATCAACGGCTCAATTTTATACACAAATGTTTTCACGTAATTTTGCAGCAAACCCTATGGTGTCACTACTGTTTTTTACTTTGACAAAACTCGCCTTACGGTGAGCCTAACACCATTCCTCTCGTCAGTTTGAATGGTATCTATGACGCTAGTAAGAAGAGCTTTATGCTGAATATGATTTAACTTAATTTTACACAAAACCCTATGGTGTCACTACTGTTTTTTACTTTGACAAAACTCGCCTTACGGTGAGCCTAACACCATTCCTCTCGTCAGTTTGAATGGTATCTATGACGCTAGTAAGAAGAGCTTTATGCTCATATGATTTAACTTAAGTTTGCACAAAACCCTATGGTGTCACTACTGTTTTGAATCGTCTCGAAGAGACAATTCTAACGAGTAGTCACGCCATAGGGTTTAATGCTGGAATAAAGATTTCAGTTTTTAATGACCAGCCAATTGAATACCATACCGGGGATTATAATAGAACGGACGCCGCGGGATTATAATAGAACGGACGCCGCGGGGATGGACGGACGCCGCGACCGACGCGCTTTATGCCATGGTCTGTTATTTTAAATAGATAGGAGAGTTATTCAATATATTCAAGCAGACATTTTTAAACCCCCAATGGTATCAACGGCTCAATTTTATACACAAATGTTTTCACGTAATTTTGCAGCAAACCCTATGGTGTCACTACTGTTTTTTACTTTGACAAAACTCGCCTTACGGTGAGCCTAACACCATTCCTCTCGTCAGTTTGAATGGTATCTATGACGCTAGTAAGAAGAGCTTTATGCTGAATATGATTTAACTTAATTTTACACAAAACCCTATGGTGTCACTACTGTTTTTTACTTTGACAAAACTCGCCTTACGGTGAGCCTAACACCATTCCTCTCGTCAGTTTGAATGGTATCTATGACGCTAGTAAGAAGAGCTTTATGCTCATATGATTTAACTTAAGTTTGCACAAAACCCTATGGTGTCACTACTGTTTTGAATCGTCTCGAAGAGACAATTCTAACGAGTAGTCACGCCATAGGGTTTAATGCTGGAATAAAGATTTCAGTTTTTAATGACCAGCCAATTGAATACCATACCGGGGATTATAATAGAACGGACGCCGCGGGATTATAATAGAACGGACGCCGCGGGGATGGACGGACGCCGCGACCGACGCGCTTTATGCCATGGTCTGTTATTTTAAATAGATAGGAGAGTTATTCAATATATTCAAGCAGACATTTTTAAACCCCCAATGGTATCAACGGCTCAATTTTATACACAAATGTTTTCACGTAATTTTGCAGCAAACCCTATGGTGTCACTACTGTTTTTTACTTTGACAAAACTCGCCTTACGGTGAGCCTAACACCATTCCTCTCGTCAGTTTGAATGGTATCTATGACGCTAGTAAGAAGAGCTTTATGCTGAATATGATTTAACTTAATTTTACACAAAACCCTATGGTGTCACTACTGTTTTTTACTTTGACAAAACTCGCCTTACGGTGAGCCTAACACCATTCCTCTCGTCAGTTTGAATGGTATCTATGACGCTAGTAAGAAGAGCTTTATGCTCATATGATTTAACTTAAGTTTGCACAAAACCCTATGGTGTCACTACTGTTTTGAATCGTCTCGAAGAGACAATTCTAACGAGTAGTCACGCCATAGGGTTTAATGCTGGAATAAAGATTTCAGTTTTTAATGACCAGCCAATTGAATACCATACCGGGGATTATAATAGAACGGACGCCGCGGGATTATAATAGAACGGACGCCGCGGGGATGGACGGACGCCGCGACCGCCGCGCTTTATGCCATGGTCTGTTATTTTAAATAGATAGGAGAGTTATTCAATATATTCAAGCAGACATTTTTAAACCCCCAATGGTATCAACGGCTCAATTTTATACACAAATGTTTTCACGTAATTTTGCAGCAAACCCTATGGTGTCACTACTGTTTTTTACTTTGACAAAACTCGCCTTACGGTGAGCCTAACACCATTCCTCTCGTCAGTTTGAATGGTATCTATGACGCTAGTAAGAAGAGCTTTATGCTGAATATGATTTAACTTAATTTTACACAAAACCCTATGGTGTCACTACTGTTTTTTACTTTGACAAAACTCGCCTTACGGTGAGCCTAACACCATTCCTCTCGTCAGTTTGAATGGTATCTATGACGCTAGTAAGAAGAGCTTTATGCTCATATGATTTAACTTAAGTTTGCACAAAACCCTATGGTGTCACTACTGTTTTGAATCGTCTCGAAGAGACAATTCTAACGAGTAGTCACGCCATAGGGTTTAATGCTGGAATAAAGATTTCAGTTTTTAATGACCAGCCAATTGAATACCATACCGGGGATTATAATAGAACGGACGCCGCGGGATTATAATAGAACGGACGCCGCGGGGATGGACGGACGCCGCGACCGACGCGCTTTATGCCATGGTCTGTTATTTTAAATAGATAGGAGAGTTATTCAATATATTCAAGCAGACATTTTTAAACCCCCAATGGTATCAACGGCTCAATTTTATACACAAATGTTTTCACGTAATTTTGCAGCAAACCCTATGGTGTCACTACTGTTTTTTACTTTGACAAAACTCGCCTTACGGTGAGCCTAACACCATTCCTCTCGTCAGTTTGAATGGTATCTATGACGCTAGTAAGAAGAGCTTTATGCTGAATATGATTTAACTTAATTTTACACAAAACCCTATGGTGTCACTACTGTTTTTTACTTTGACAAAACTCCCCTTACGGTGAGCCTAACACCATTCCTCTCGTCAGTTTGAATGGTATCTATGACGCTAGTAAGAAGAGCTTTATGCTCATATGATTTAACTTAAGTTTGCACAAAACCCTATGGTGTCACTACTGTTTTGAATCGTCTCGAAGAGACAATTCTAACGAGTAGTCACGCCATAGGGTTTAATGCTGGAATAAAGATTTCAGTTTTTAATGACCAGCCAATTGAATACCATACCGGGGATTATAATAGAACGGACGCCGCGGGATTATAATAGAACGGACGCCGCGGGGATGGACGGACGCCGCGACCGACGCGCTTTATGCCATGGTCTGTTATTTTAAATAGATAGGAGAGTTATTCAATATATTCAAGCAGACATTTTTAAACCCCCAATGGTATCAACGGCTCAATTTTATACACAAATGTTTTCACGTAATTTTGCAGCAAACCCTATGGTGTCACTACTGTTTTTTACTTTGACAAAACTCGCCTTACGGTGAGCCTAACACCATTCCTCTCGTCAGTTTGAATGGTATCTATGACGCTAGTAAGAAGAGCTTTATGCTGAATATGATTTAACTTAATTTTACACAAAACCCTATGGTGTCACTACTGTTTTTTACTTTGACAAAACTCGCCTTACGGTGAGCCTAACACCATTCCTCTCGTCAGTTTGAATGGTATCTATGACGCTAGTAAGAAGAGCTTTATGCTCATATGATTTAACTTAAGTTTGCACAAAACCCTATGGTGTCACTACTGTTTTGAATCGTCTCGAAGAGACAATTCTAACGAGTAGTCACGCCATAGGGTTTAATGCTGGAATAAAGATTTCAGTTTTTAATGACCAGCCAATTGAATACCATACCGGGGATTATAATAGAACGGACGCCGCGGGATTATAATAGAACGGACGCCGCGGGGATGGACGGACGCCGCGACCGACGCGCTTTATGCCATGGTCTGTTATTTTAAATAGATAGGAGAGTTATTCAATATATTCAAGCAGACATTTTTAAACCCCCAATGGTATCAACGGCTCAATTTTATACACAAATGTTTTCACGTAATTTTGCAGCAAACCCTATGGTGTCACTACTGTTTTTTACTTTGACAAAACTCGCCTTACGGTGAGCCTAACACCATTCCTCTCGTCAGTTTGAATGGTATCTATGACGCTAGTAAGAAGAGCTTTATGCTGAATATGATTTAACTTAATTTTACACAAAACCCTATGGTGTCACTACTGTTTTTTACTTTGACAAAACTCGCCTTACGGTGAGCCTAACACCATTCCTCTCGTCAGTTTGAATGGTATCTATGACGCTAGTAAGAAGAGCTTTATGCTCATATGATTTAACTTAAGTTTGCACAAAACCCTATGGTGTCACTACTGTTTTGAATCGTCTCGAAGAGACAATTCTAACGAGTAGTCACGCCATAGGGTTTAATGCTGGAATAAAGATTTCAGTTTTTAATGACCAGCCAATTGAATACCATACCGGGGATTATAATAGAACGGACGCCGCGGGATTATAATAGAACGGACGCCGCGGGGATGGACGGACGCCGCGACCGACGCGCTTTATGCCATGGTCTGTTATTTTAAATAGATAGGAGAGTTATTCAATATATTCAAGCAGACATTTTTAAACCCCCAATGGTATCAACGGCTCAATTTTATACACAAATGTTTTCACGTAATTTTGCAGCAAACCCTATGGTGTCACTACTGTTTTTTACTTTGACAAAACTCGCCTTACGGTGAGCCTAACACCATTCCTCTCGTCAGTTTGAATGGTATCTATGACGCTAGTAAGAAGAGCTTTATGCTGAATATGATTTAACTTAATTTTACACAAAACCCTATGGTGTCACTACTGTTTTTTACTTTGACAAAACTCGCCTTACGGTGAGCCTAACACCATTCCTCTCGTCAGTTTGAATGGTATCTATGACGCTAGTAAGAAGAGCTTTATGCTCATATGATTTAACTTAAGTTTGCACAAAACCCTATGGTGTCACTACTGTTTTGAATCGTCTCGAAGAGACAATTCTAACGAGTAGTCACGCCATAGGGTTTAATGCTGGAATAAAGATTTCAGTTTTTAATGACCAGCCAATTGAATACCATACCGGGGATTATAATAGAACGGACGCCGCGGGATTATAATAGAACGGACGCCGCGGGGATGGACGGACGCCGCGACCGACGCGCTTTATGCCATGGTCTGTTATTTTAAATAGATAGGAGAGTTATTCAATATATTCAAGCAGACATTTTTAAACCCCCAATGGTATCAACGGCTCAATTTTATACACAAATGTTTTCACGTAATTTTGCAGCAAACCCTATGGTGTCACTACTGTTTTTTACTTTGACAAAACTCGCCTTACGGTGAGCCTAACACCATTCCTCTCGTCAGTTTGAATGGTATCTATGACGCTAGTAAGAAGAGCTTTATGCTGAATATGATTTAACTTAATTTTACACAAAACCCTATGGTGTCACTACTGTTTTTTACTTTGACAAAACTCGCCTTACGGTGAGCCTAACACCATTCCTCTCGTCAGTTTGAATGGTATCTATGACGCTAGTAAGAAGAGCTTTATGCTCATATGATTTAACTTAAGTTTGCACAAAACCCTATGGTGTCACTACTGTTTTGAATCGTCTCGAAGAGACAATTCTAACGAGTAGTCACGCCATAGGGTTTAATGCTGGAATAAAGATTTCAGTTTTTAATGACCAGCCAATTGAATACCATACCGGGGATTATAATAGAACGGACGCCGCGGGATTATAATAGAACGGACGCCGCGGGGATGGACGGACGCCGCGACCGACGCGCTTTATGCCATGGTCTGTTATTTTAAATAGATAGGAGAGTTATTCAATATATTCAAGCAGACATTTTTAAACCCCCAATGGTATCAACGGCTCAATTTTATACACAAATGTTTTCACGTAATTTTGCAGCAAACCCTATGGTGTCACTACTGTTTTTTACTTTGACAAAACTCGCCTTACGGTGAGCCTAACACCATTCCTCTCGTCAGTTTGAATGGTATCTATGACGCTAGTAAGAAGAGCTTTATGCTGAATATGATTTAACTTAATTTTACACAAAACCCTATGGTGTCACTACTGTTTTTTACTTTGACAAAACTCGCCTTACGGTGAGCCTAACACCATTCCTCTCGTCAGTTTGAATGGTATCTATGACGCTAGTAAGAAGAGCTTTATGCTCATATGATTTAACTTAAGTTTGCACAAAACCCTATGGTGTCACTACTGTTTTGAATCGTCTCGAAGAGACAATTCTAACGAGTAGTCACGCCATAGGGTTTAATGCTGGAATAAAGATTTCAGTTTTTAATGACCAGCCAATTGAATACCATACCGGGGATTATAATAGAACGGACGCCGCGGGATTATAATAGAACGGACGCCGCGGGGATGGACGGACGCCGCGACCGACGCGCTTTATGCCATGGTCTGTTATTTTAAATAGATAGGAGAGTTATTCAATATATTCAAGCAGACATTTTTAAACCCCCAATGGTATCAACGGCTCAATTTTATACACAAATGTTTTCACGTAATTTTGCAGCAAACCCTATGGTGTCACTACTGTTTTTTACTTTGACAAAACTCGCCTTACGGTGAGCCTAACACCATTCCTCTCGTCAGTTTGAATGGTATCTATGACGCTAGTAAGAAGAGCTTTATGCTGAATATGATTTAACTTAATTTTACACAAAACCCTATGGTGTCACTACTGTTTTTTACTTTGACAAAACTCGCCTTACGGTGAGCCTAACACCATTCCTCTCGTCAGTTTGAATGGTATCTATGACGCTAGTAAGAAGAGCTTTATGCTCATATGATTTAACTTAAGTTTGCACAAAACCCTATGGTGTCACTACTGTTTTGAATCGTCTCGAAGAGACAATTCTAACGAGTAGTCACGCCATAGGGTTTAATGCTGGAATAAAGATTTCAGTTTTTAATGACCAGCCAATTGAATACCATACCGGGGATTATAATAGAACGGACGCCGCGGGATTATAATAGAACGGACGCCGCGGGGATGGACGGACGCCGCGACCGACGCGCTTTATGCCATGGTCTGTTATTTTAAATAGATAGGAGAGTTATTCAATATATTCAAGCAGACATTTTTAAACCCCCAATGGTATCAACGGCTCAATTTTATACACAAATGTTTTCACGTAATTTTGCAGCAAACCCTATGGTGTCACTACTGTTTTTTACTTTGACAAAACTCGCCTTACGGTGAGCCTAACACCATTCCTCTCGTCAGTTTGAATGGTATCTATGACGCTAGTAAGAAGAGCTTTATGCTGAATATGATTTAACTTAATTTTACACAAAACCCTATGGTGTCACTACTGTTTTTTACTTTGACAAAACTCGCCTTACGGTGAGCCTAACACCATTCCTCTCGTCAGTTTGAATGGTATCTATGACGCTAGTAAGAAGAGCTTTATGCTCATATGATTTAACTTAAGTTTGCACAAAACCCTATGGTGTCACTACTGTTTTGAATCGTCTCGAAGAGACAATTCTAACGAGTAGTCACGCCATAGGGTTTAATGCTGGAATAAAGATTTCAGTTTTTAATGACCAGCCAATTGAATACCATACCGGGGATTATAATAGAACGGACGCCGCGGGATTATAATAGAACGGACGCCGCGGGGATGGACGGACGCCGCGACCGACGCGCTTTATGCCATGGTCTGTTATTTTAAATAGATAGGAGAGTTATTCAATATATTCAAGCAGACATTTTTAAACCCCCAATGGTATCAACGGCTCAATTTTATACACAAATGTTTTCACGTAATTTTGCAGCAAACCCTATGGTGTCACTACTGTTTTTTACTTTGACAAAACTCGCCTTACGGTGAGCCTAACACCATTCCTCTCGTCAGTTTGAATGGTATCTATGACGCTAGTAAGAAGAGCTTTATGCTGAATATGATTTAACTTAATTTTACACAAAACCCTATGGTGTCACTACTGTTTTTTACTTTGACAAAACTCGCCTTACGGTGAGCCTAACACCATTCCTCTCGTCAGTTTGAATGGTATCTATGACGCTAGTAAGAAGAGCTTTATGCTCATATGATTTAACTTAAGTTTGCACAAAACCCTATGGTGTCACTACTGTTTTGAATCGTCTCGAAGAGACAATTCTAACGAGTAGTCACGCCATAGGGTTTAATGCTGGAATAAAGATTTCAGTTTTTAATGACCAGCCAATTGAATACCATACCGGGGATTATAATAGAACGGATGCCGCGGGATTATAATAGAACGGACGCCGCGGGGATGGACGGACGCCGCGACCGACGCGCTTTATGCCATGGTCTGTTATTTTAAATAGATAGGAGAGTTATTCAATATATTCAAGCAGACATTTTTAAACCCCCAATGGTATCAACGGCTCAATTTTATACACAAATGTTTTCACGTAATTTTGCAGCAAACCCTATGGTGTCACTACTGTTTTTTACTTTGACAAAACTCGCCTTACGGTGAGCCTAACACCATTCCTCTCGTCAGTTTGAATGGTATCTATGACGCTAGTAAGAAGAGCTTTATGCTGAATATGATTTAACTTAATTTTACACAAAACCCTATGGTGTCACTACTGTTTTTTACTTTGACAAAACTCGCCTTACGGTGAGCCTAACACCATTCCTCTCGTCAGTTTGAATGGTATCTATGACGCTAGTAAGAAGAGCTTTATGCTCATATGATTTAACTTAAGTTTGCACAAAACCCTATGGTGTCACTACTGTTTTGAATCGTCTCGAAGAGACAATTCTAACGAGTAGTCACGCCATAGGGTTTAATGCTGGAATAAAGATTTCAGTTTTTAATGACCAGCCAATTGAATACCATACCGGGGATTATAATAGAACGGACGCCGCGGGATTATAATAGAACGGACGCCGCGGGGATGGACGGACGCCGCGACCGACGCGCTTTATGCCATGGTCTGTTATTTTAAATAGATAGGAGAGTTATTCAATATATTCAAGCAGACATTTTTAAACCCCCAATGGTATCAACGGCTCAATTTTATACACAAATGTTTTCACGTAATTTTGCAGCAAACCCTATGGTGTCACTACTGTTTTTTACTTTGACAAAACTCGCCTTACGGTGAGCCTAACACCATTCCTCTCGTCAGTTTGAATGGTATCTATGACGCTAGTAAGAAGAGCTTTATGCTGAATATGATTTAACTTAATTTTACACAAAACCCTATGGTGTCACTACTGTTTTTTACTTTGACAAAACTCGCCTTACGGTGAGCCTAACACCATTCCTCTCGTCAGTTTGAATGGTATCTATGACGCTAGTAAGAAGAGCTTTATGCTCATATGATTTAACTTAAGTTTGCACAAAACCCTATGGTGTCACTACTGTTTTGAATCGTCTCGAAGAGACAATTCTAACGAGTAGTCACGCCATAGGGTTTAATGCTGGAATAAAGATTTCAGTTTTTAATGACCAGCCAATTGAATACCATACCGGGGATTATAATAGAACGGACGCCGCGGGATTATAATAGAACGGACGCCGCGGGGATGGACGGACGCCGCGACCGACGCGCTTTATGCCATGGTCTGTTATTTTAAATAGATAGGAGAGTTATTCAATATATTCAAGCAGACATTTTTAAACCCCCAATGGTATCAACGGCTCAATTTTATACACAAATGTTTTCACGTAATTTTGCAGCAAACCCTATGGTGTCACTACTGTTTTTTACTTTGACAAAACTCGCCTTACGGTGAGCCTAACACCATTCCTCTCGTCAGTTTGAATGGTATCTATGACGCTAGTAAGAAGAGCTTTATGCTGAATATGATTTAACTTAATTTTACACAAAACCCTATGGTGTCACTACTGTTTTTTACTTTGACAAAACTCGCCTTACGGTGAGCCTAACACCATTCCTCTCGTCAGTTTGAATGGTATCTATGACGCTAGTAAGAAGAGCTTTATGCTCATATGATTTAACTTAAGTTTGCACAAAACCCTATGGTGTCACTACTGTTTTGAATCGTCTCGAAGAGACAATTCTAACGAGTAGTCACGCCATAGGGTTTAATGCTGGAATAAAGATTTCAGTTTTTAATGACCAGCCAATTGAATACCATACCGGGGATTATAATAGAACGGACGCCGCGGGATTATAATAGAACGGACGCCGCGGGGATGGACGGACGCCGCGACCGACGCGCTTTATGCCATGGTCTGTTATTTTAAATAGATAGGAGAGTTATTCAATATATTCAAGCAGACATTTTTAAACCCCCAATGGTATCAACGGCTCAATTTTATACACAAATGTTTTCACGTAATTTTGCAGCAAACCCTATGGTGTCACTACTGTTTTTTACTTTGACAAAACTCGCCTTACGGTGAGCCTAACACCATTCCTCTCGTCAGTTTGAATGGTATCTATGACGCTAGTAAGAAGAGCTTTATGCTGAATATGATTTAACTTAATTTTACACAAAACCCTATGGTGTCACTACTGTTTTTTACTTTGACAAAACTCGCCTTACGGTGAGCCTAACACCATTCCTCTCGTCAGTTTGAATGGTATCTATGACGCTAGTAAGAAGAGCTTTATGCTCATATGATTTAACTTAAGTTTGCACAAAACCCTATGGTGTCACTACTGTTTTGAATCGTCTCGAAGAGACAATTCTAACGAGTAGTCACGCCATAGGGTTTAATGCTGGAATAAAGATTTCAGTTTTTAATGACCAGCCAATTGAATACCATACCGGGGATTATAATAGAACGGACGCCGCGGGATTATAATAGAACGGACGCCGCGGGGATGGACGGACGCCGCGACCGACGCGCTTTATGCCATGGTCTGTTATTTTAAATAGATAGGAGAGTTATTCAATATATTCAAGCAGACATTTTTAAACCCCCCATGGTATCAACGGCTCAATTTTATACACAAATGTTTTCACGTAATTTTGCAGCAAACCCTATGGTGTCACTACTGTTTTTTACTTTGACAAAACTCGCCTTACGGTGAGCCTAACACCATTCCTCTCGTCAGTTTGAATGGTATCTATGACGCTATTAAGAAGAGCTTTATGCTGAATATGATTTAACTTAATTTTACACAAAACCCTATGGTGTCACTACTGTTTTTTACTTTGACAAAACTCGCCTTACGGTGAGCCTAACACCATTCCTCTCGTCAGTTTGAATGGTATCTATGACGCTAGTAAGAAGAGCTTTATGCTCATATGATTTAACTTAAGTTTGCACAAAACCCTATGGTGTCACTACTGTTTTGAATCGTCTCGAAGAGACAATTCTAACGAGTAGTCACGCCATAGGGTTTAATGCTGGAATAAAGATTTCAGTTTTTAATGACCAGCCAATTGAATACCATACCGGGGATTATAATAGAACGGACGCCGCGGGATTATAATAGAACGGACGCCGCGGGGATGGACGGACGCCGCGACCGACGCGCTTTATGCCATGGTCTGTTATTTTAAATAGATAGGAGAGTTATTCAATATATTCAAGCAGACATTTTTAAACCCCCAATGGTATCAACGGCTCAATTTTATACACAAATGTTTTCACGTAATTTTGCAGCAAACCCTATGGTGTCACTACTGTTTTTTACTTTGACAAAACTCGCCTTACGGTGAGCCTAACACCATTCCTCTCGTCAGTTTGAATGGTATCTATGACGCTAGTAAGAAGAGCTTTATGCTGAATATGATTTAACTTAATTTTACACAAAACCCTATGGTGTCACTACTGTTTTTTACTTTGACAAAACTCGCCTTACGGTGAGCCTAACACCATTCCTCTCGTCAGTTTGAATGGTATCTATGACGCTAGTAAGAAGAGCTTTATGCTCATATGATTTAACTTAAGTTTGCACAAAACCCTATGGTGTCACTACTGTTTTGAATCGTCTCGAAGAGACAATTCTAACGAGTAGTCACGCCATAGGGTTTAATGCTGGAATAAAGATTTCAGTTTTTAATGACCAGCCAATTGAATACCATACCGGGGATTATAATAGAACGGACGCCGCGGGATTATAATAGAACGGACGCCGCGGGGATGGACGGACGCCGCGACCGACGCGCTTTATGCCATGGTCTGTTATTTTAAATAGATAGGAGAGTTATTCAATATATTCAAGCAGACATTTTTAAACCCCCAATGGTATCAACGGCTCAATTTTATACACAAATGTTTTCACGTAATTTTGCAGCAAACCCTATGGTGTCACTACTGTTTTTTACTTTGACAAAACTCGCCTTACGGTGAGCCTAACACCATTCCTCTCGTCAGTTTGAATGGTATCTATGACGCTAGTAAGAAGAGCTTTATGCTGAATATGATTTAACTTAATTTTACACAAAACCCTATGGTGTCACTACTGTTTTTTACTTTGACAAAACTCGCCTTACGGTGAGCCTAACACCATTCCTCTCGTCAGTTTGAATGGTATCTATGACGCTAGTAAGAAGAGCTTTATGCTCATATGATTTAACTTAAGTTTGCACAAAACCCTATGGTGTCACTACTGTTTTGAATCGTCTCGAAGAGACAATTCTAACGAGTAGTCACGCCATAGGGTTTAATGCTGGAATAAAGATTTCAGTTTTTAATGACCAGCCAATTGAATACCATACCGGGGATTATAATAGAACGGACGCCGCGGGATTATAATAGAACGGACGCCGCGGGGATGGACGGACGCCGCGACCGACGCGCTTTATGCCATGGTCTGTTATTTTAAATAGATAGGAGAGTTATTCAATATATTCAAGCAGACATTTTTAAACCCCCAATGGTATCAACGGCTCAATTTTATACACAAATGTTTTCACGTAATTTTGCAGCAAACCCTATGGTGTCACTACTGTTTTTTACTTTGACAAAACTCGCCTTACGGTGAGCCTAACACCATTCCTCTCGTCAGTTTGAATGGTATCTATGACGCTAGTAAGAAGAGCTTTATGCTGAATATGATTTAACTTAATTTTACACAAAACCCTATGGTGTCACTACTGTTTTTTACTTTGACAAAACTCGCCTTACGGTGAGCCTAACACCATTCCTCTCGTCAGTTTGAATGGTATCTATGACGCTAGTAAGAAGAGCTTTATGCTCATATGATTTAACTTAAGTTTGCACAAAACCCTATGGTGTCACTACTGTTTTGAATCGTCTCGAAGAGACAATTCTAACGAGTAGTCACGCCATAGGGTTTAATGCTGGAATAAAGATTTCAGTTTTTAATGACCAGCCAATTGAATACCATACCGGGGATTATAATAGAACGGACGCCGCGGGATTATAATAGAACGGACGCCGCGGGGATGGACGGACGCCGCGACCGACGCGCTTTATGCCATGGTCTGTTATTTTAAATAGATAGGAGAGTTATTCAATATATTCAAGCAGACATTTTTAAACCCCCAATGGTATCAACGGCTCAATTTTATACACAAATGTTTTCACGTAATTTTGCAGCAAACCCTATGGTGTCACTACTGTTTTTTACTTTGACAAAACTCGCCTTACTGTGAGCCTAACACCATTCCTCTCGTCAGTTTGAATGGTATCTATGACGCTAGTAAGAAGAGCTTTATGCTGAATATGATTTAACTTAATTTTACACAAAACCCTATGGTGTCACTACTGTTTTTTACTTTGACAAAACTCGCCTTACGGTGAGCCTAACACCATTCCTCTCGTCAGTTTGAATGGTATCTATGACGCTAGTAAGAAGAGCTTTATGCTCATATGATTTAACTTAAGTTTGCACAAAACCCTATGGTGTCACTACTGTTTTGAATCGTCTCGAAGAGACAATTCTAACGAGTAGTCACGCCATAGGGTTTAATGCTGGAATAAAGATTTCAGTTTTTAATGACCAGCCAATTGAATACCATACCGGGGATTATAATAGAACGGACGCCGCGGGATTATAATAGAACGGACGCCGCGGGGATGGACGGACGCCGCGACCGACGCGCTTTATGCCATGGTCTGTTATTTTAAATAGATAGGAGAGTTATTCAATATATTCAAGCAGACATTTTTAAACCCCCAATGGTATCAACGGCTCAATTTTATACACAAATGTTTTCACGTAATTTTGCAGCAAACCCTATGGTGTCACTACTGTTTTTTACTTTGACAAAACTCGCCTTACGGTGAGCCTAACACCATTCCTCTCGTCAGTTTGAATGGTATCTATGACGCTAGTAAGAAGAGCTTTATGCTGAATATGATTTAACTTAATTTTACACAAAACCCTATGGTGTCACTACTGTTTTTTACTTTGACAAAACTCGCCTTACGGTGAGCCTAACACCATTCCTCTCGTCAGTTTGAATGGTATCTATGACGCTAGTAAGAAGAGCTTTATGCTCATATGATTTAACTTAAGTTTGCACAAAACCCTATGGTGTCACTACTGTTTTGAATCGTCTCGAAGAGACAATTCTAACGAGTAGTCACGCCATAGGGTTTAATGCTGGAATAAAGATTTCAGTTTTTAATGACCAGCCAATTGAATACCATACCGGGGATTATAATAGAACGGACGCCGCGGGATTATAATAGTACGGACGCCGCGGGGATGGACGGACGCCGCGACCGACGCGCTTTATGCCATGGTCTGTTATTTTAAATAGATAGGAGAGTTATTCAATATATTCAAGCAGACATTTTTAAACCCCCAATGGTATCAACGGCTCAATTTTATACACAAATGTTTTCACGTAATTTTGCAGCAAACCCTATGGTGTCACTACTGTTTTTTACTTTGACAAAACTCGCCTTACGGTGAGCCTAACACCATTCCTCTCGTCAGTTTGAATGGTATCTATGACGCTAGTAAGAAGAGCTTTATGCTGAATATGATTTAACTTAATTTTACACAAAACCCTATGGTGTCACTACTGTTTTTTACTTTGACAAAACTCGCCTTACGGTGAGCCTAACACCATTCCTCTCGTCAGTTTGAATGGTATCTATGACGCTAGTAAGAAGAGCTTTATGCTCATATGATTTAACTTAAGTTTGCACAAAACCCTATGGTGTCACTACTGTTTTGAATCGTCTCGAAGAGACAATTCTAACGAGTAGTCACGCCATAGGGTTTAATGCTGGAATAAAGATTTCAGTTTTTAATGACCAGCCAATTGAATACCATACCGGGGATTATAATAGAACGGACGCCGCGGGATTATAATAGAACGGACGCCGCGGGGATGGACGGACGCCGCGACCGACGCGCTTT
Source organism: Gari tellinella (assembly GCA_922989275.2). NCBI lineage: Eukaryota > Metazoa > Mollusca > Bivalvia > Cardiida > Psammobiidae > Gari > Gari tellinella. The sequence continues at coordinate 57,977,657 of OV277859.1, forward strand.
ATGCCATGGTCTGTTATTTTAAATAGATAGGAGAGTTATTCAATATATTCAAGCAGACATTTTTAAACCCCCAATGGTATCAACGGCTCAATTTTATACACAAATGTTTTCACGTAATTTTGCAGCAAACCCTATGGTGTCACTACTGTTTTTTACTTTGACAAAACTCGCCTTACGGTGAGCCTAACACCATTCCTCTCGTCAGTTTGAATGGTATCTATGACGCTAGTAAGAAGAGCTTTATGCTGAATATGATTTAACTTAATTTTACACAAAACCCTATGGTGTCACTACTGTTTTTTACTTTGACAAAACTCGCCTTACGGTGAGCCTAACACCATTCCTCTCGTCAGTTTGAATGGTATCTATGACGCTAGTAAGAAGAGCTTTATGCTCATATGATTTAACTTAAGTTTGCACAAAACCCTATGGTGTCACTACTGTTTTGAATCGTCTCGAAGAGACAATTCTAACGAGTAGTCACGCCATAGGGTTTAATGCTGGAATAAAGATTTCAGTTTTTAATGACCAGCCAATTGAATACCATACCGGGGATTATAATAGAACGGACGCCGCGGGATTATAATAGAACGGACGCCGCGGGGATGGACGGACGCCGCGACCGACGCGCTTTATGCCATGGTCTGTTATTTTAAATAGATAGGAGAGTTATTCAATATATTCAAGCAGACATTTTTAAACCCCCAATGGTATCAACGGCTCAATTTTATACACAAATGTTTTCACGTAATTTTGCAGCAAACCCTATGGTGTCACTACTGTTTTTTACTTTGACAAAACTCGCCTTACGGTGAGCCTAACACCATTCCTCTCGTCAGTTTGAATGGTATCTATGACGCTAGTAAGAAGAGCTTTATGCTGAATATGATTTAACTTAATTTTACACAAAACCCTATGGTGTCACTACTGTTTTTTACTTTGACAAAACTCGCCTTACGGTGAGCCTAACACCATTCCTCTCGTCAGTTTGAATGGTATCTATGACGCTAGTAAGAAGAGCTTTATGCTCATATGATTTAACTTAAGTTTGCACAAAACCCTATGGTGTCACTACTGTTTTGAATCGTCTCGAAGAGACAATTCTAACGAGTAGTCACGCCATAGGGTTTAATGCTGGAATAAAGATTTCAGTTTTTAATGACCAGCCAATTGAATACCATACCGGGGATTATAATAGAACGGACGCCGCGGGATTATAATAGAACGGACGCCGCGGTGACGGACGGACGCCGCGACCGACGCGCGTTATGCCATGGTCTGTTATTTTAAATAGATAGGAGAGTTATTCAATATATTCAAGCAGACATTTTTAAACCCCCAATGGTATCAACGGCTCAATTTTATACACAAATGTTTTCACGTAATTTTGCAGCAAACCCTATGGTGTCACTACTGTTTTTTACTTTGACAAAACTCGCCTTACGGTGAGCCTAACACCATTCCTCTCGTCAGTTTGAATGGTATCTATGACGCTAGTACGAAGAGCTTTATGCTGAATATGATTTAACTTAATTTTACACAAAACCCTATGGTGTCACTACTGTTTTTTACTTTGACAAAACTCGCCTTACGGTGAGCCTAACACCATACCTCTCGTCAGTTTGAATGGTATCTATGACGCTAGTAAGAAGAGCTTTATGCTCATATGATTTAACTTAAGTTTGCACAAAACCCTATGGTGTCACTACTGTTTTGAATCGTCTCGAAGAGACAATTCTAACGAGTAGTCACGCCATAGGGTTTAATGCTGGAATAAAGATTTCAGTTTTTAATGACCAGCCAATTGAATACCATACCGGGGATTATAATAGAACGGACGCCGCGGGATTATAATAGAACGGACGCCGCGGGGACGGACGGACGCCGCGACCGACGCGCGTTATGCCATGGTCTGTTATTTTAAATAGATAGGAGAGTTATTCAATATATTCAAGCAGACATTTTTAAACCCCCAATGGTATCAACGGCTCAATTTTATACACAAATGTTTTCACGTAATTTTGCAGCAAACCCTATGGTGTCACTACTGTTTTTTACTTTGACAAAACTCGCCTTACGGTGAGCCTAACACCATTCCTCTCGTCAGTTTGAATGGTATCTATGACGCTAGTAAGAAGAGCTTTATGCTGAATATGATTTAACTTAATTTTACACAAAACCCTATGGTGTCACTACTGTTTTTTACTTTGACAAAACTCGCCTTACGGTGAGCCTAACACCATTCCTCTCGTCAGTTTGAATGGTATCTATGACGCTAGTAAGAAGAGCTTTATGCTCATATGATTTAACTTAAGTTTGCACAAAACCCTATGGTGTCACTACTGTTTTGAATCGTCTCGAAGAGACAATTCTAACGAGTAGTCACGCCATAGGGTTTAATGCTGGAATAAAGATTTCAGTTTTTAATGACCAGCCAACTGAATACCATACCGGGGATTATAATAGAACGGACGCCGCGGGATTATAATAGAACGGACGCCGCGGGGACGGACGGACGCCGCGACCGACGCGCGTTATGCCATGGTCTGTTATTTTAAATAGATAGGAGAGTTATTCAATATATTCAAGCAGACATTTTTAAACCCCCAATGGTATCAACGGCTCAATTTTATACACAAATGTTTTCACGTAATTTTGCAGCAAACCCTATGGTGTCACTACTGTTTTTTACTTTGACAAAACTCGCCTTACGGTGAGCCTAACACCATTCCTCTCGTCAGTTTGAATGGTATCTATGACGCTAGTAAGAAGAGCTTTATGCTCATATGATTTAACTTAAGTTTGCACAAAACCCTATGGTGTCACTACTGTTTTGAATCGTCTCGAAGAGACAATTCTAACGAGTAGTCACGCCATAGGGTTTAATGCTGGAATAAAGATTTCAGTTTTTAATGACCAGCCAATTGAATACCATACCGGGGATTATAATAGAACGGACGCCGCGGGATTATAATAGAACGGACGCCGCGGGGATGGACGGACGCCGCGACCGACGCGCTTTATGCCATGGTCTGTTATTTTAAATAGATAGGAGAGTTATTCAATATATTCAAGCAGACATTTTTAAACCCCCAATGGTATCAACGGCTCAATTTTATACACAAATGTTTTCACGTAATTTTGCAGCAAACCCTATGGTGTCACTACTGTTTTTTACTTTGACAAAACTCGCCTTACGGTGAGCCTAACACCATTCCTCTCGTCAGTTTGAATGGTATCTATGACGCTAGTAAGAAGAGCTTTATGCTGAATATGATTTAACTTAATTTTACACAAAACCCTATGGTGTCACTAATGTTTTTTACTTTGACAAAACTCGCCTTACGGTGAGCCTAACACCATTCCTCTCGTCAGTTTGAATGGTATCTATGACGCTAGTAAGAAGAGCTTTATGCTCATATGATTTAACTTAAGTTTGCACAAAACCCTATGGTGTCACTACTGTTTTGAATCGTCTCGAAGAGACAATTCTAACGAGTAGTCACGCCATAGGGTTTAATGCTGGAATAAAGATTTCAGTTTTTAATGACCAGCCAATTGAATACCATACCGGGGATTATAATAGAACGGACGCCGCGGGATTATAATAGAACGGACGCCGCGGGGATGGACGGACGCCGCGACCGACGCGCTTTATGCCATGGTCTGTTATTTTAAATAGATAGGAGAGTTATTCAATATATTCAAGCAGACATTTTTAAACCCCCAATGGTATCAACGGCTCAATTTTATACACAAATGTTTTCACGTAATTTTGCAGCAAACCCTATGGTGTCACTACTGTTTTTTACTTTGACAAAACTCGCCTTACGGTGAGCCTAACACCATTCCTCTCGTCAGTTTGAATGGTATCTATGACGCTAGTAAGAAGAGCTTTATGCTGAATATGATTTAACTTAATTTTACACAAAACCCTATGGTGTCACTACTGTTTTTTACTTTGACAAAACTCGCCTTACGGTGAGCCTAACACCATTCCTCTCGTCAGTTTGAATGGTATCTATGACGCTAGTAAGAAGAGCTTTATGCTCATATGATTTAACTTAAGTTTGCACAAAACCCTATGGTGTCACTACTGTTTTGAATCGTCTCGAAGAGACAATTCTAACGAGTAGTCACGCCATAGGGTTTAATGCTGGAATAAAGATTTCAGTTTTTAATGACCAGCCAATTGAATACCATACCGGGGATTATAATAGAACGGACGCCGCGGGATTATAATAGAACGGACGCCGCGGGGATGGACGGACGCCGCGACCGACGCGCTTTATGCCATGGTCTGTTATTTTAAATAGATAGGAGAGTTATTCAATATATTCAAGCAGACATTTTTAAACCCCCAATGGTATCAACGGCTCAATTTTATACACAAATGTTTTCACGTAATTTTGCAGCAAACCCTATGGTGTCACTACTGTTTTTTACTTTGACAAAACTCGCCTTACGGTGAGCCTAACACCATTCCTCTCGTCAGTTTGAATGGTATCTATGACGCTAGTAAGAAGAGCTTTATGCTGAATATGATTTAACTTAATTTTACACAAAACCCTATGGTGTCACTACTGTTTTTTACTTTGACAAAACTCGCCTTACGGTGAGCCTAACACCATTCCTCTCGTCAGTTTGAATGGTATCTATGACGCTAGTAAGAAGAGCTTTATGCTCATATGATTTAACTTAAGTTTGCACAAAACCCTATGGTGTCACTACTGTTTTGAATCGTCTCGAAGAGACAATTCTAACGAGTAGTCACGCCATAGGGTTTAATGCTGGAATAAAGATTTCAGTTTTTAATGACCAGCCAATTGAATACCATACCGGGGATTATAATAGAACGGACGCCGCGGGATTATAATAGAACGGACGCCGCGGGGATGGACGGACGCCGCGACCGACGCGCTTTATGCCATGGTCTGTTATTTTAAATAGATAGGAGAGTTATTCAATATATTCAAGCAGACATTTTTAAACCCCCAATGGTATCAACGGCTCAATTTTATACACAAATGTTTTCACGTAATTTTGCAGCAAACCCTATGGTGTCACTACTGTTTTTTACTTTGACAAAACTCGCCTTACGGTGAGCCTAACACCATTCCTCTCGTCAGTTTGAATGGTATCTATGACGCTAGTAAGAAGAGCTTTATGCTGAATATGATTTAACTTAATTTTACACAAAACCCTATGGTGTCACTACTGTTTTTTACTTTGACAAAACTCGCCTTACGGTGAGCCTAACACCATTCCTCTCGTCAGTTTGAATGGTATCTATGACGCTAGTAAGAAGAGCTTTATGCTCATATGATTTAACTTAAGTTTGCACAAAACCCTATGGTGTCACTACTGTTTTGAATCGTCTCGAAGAGACAATTCTAACGAGTAGTCACGCCATAGGGTTTAATGCTGGAATAAAGATTTCAGTTTTTAATGACCAGCCAATTGAATACCATACCGGGGATTATAATAGAACGGACGCCGCGGGATTATAATAGAACGGACGCCGCGGGGATGGACGGACGCCGCGACCGACGCGCTTTATGCCATGGTCTGTTATTTTAAATAGATAGGAGAGTTATTCAATATATTCAAGCAGACATTTTTAAACCCCCAATGGTATCAACGGCTCAATTTTATACACAAATGTTTTCACGTAATTTTGCAGCAAACCCTATGGTGTCACTACTGTTTTTTACTTTGACAAAACTCGCCTTACGGTGAGCCTAACACCATTCCTCTCGTCAGTTTGAATGGTATCTATGACGCTAGTAAGAAGAGCTTTATGCTGAATATGATTTAACTTAATTTTACACAAAACCCTATGGTGTCACTACTGTTTTTTACTTTGACAAAACTCGCCTTACGGTGAGCCTAACACCATTCCTCTCGTCAGTTTGAATGGTATCTATGACGCTAGTAAGAAGAGCTTTATGCTCATATGATTTAACTTAAGTTTGCACAAAACCCTATGGTGTCACTACTGTTTTGAATCGTCTCGAAGAGACAATTCTAACGAGTAGTCACGCCATAGGGTTTAATGCTGGAATAAAGATTTCAGTTTTTAATGACCAGCCAATTGAATACCATACCGGGGATTATAATAGAACGGACGCCGCGGGATTATAATAGAACGGACGCCGCGGGGATGGACGGACGCCGCGACCGACGCGCTTTATGCCATGGTCTGTTATTTTAAATAGATAGGAGAGTTATTCAATATATTCAAGCAGACATTTTTAAACCCCCAATGGTATCAACGGCTCAATTTTATACACAAATGTTTTCACGTAATTTTGCAGCAAACCCTATGGTGTCACTACTGTTTTTTACTTTGACAAAACTCGCCTTACGGTGAGCCTAACACCATTCCTCTCGTCAGTTTGAATGGTATCTATGACGCTAGTAAGAAGAGCTTTATGCTGAATATGATTTAACTTAATTTTACACAAAACCCTATGGTGTCACTACTGTTTTTTACTTTGACAAAACTCGCCTTACGGTGAGCCTAACACCATTCCTCTCGTCAGTTTGAATGGTATCTATGACGCTAGTAAGAAGAGCTTTATGCTCATATGATTTAACTTAAGTTTGCACAAAACCCTATGGTGTCACTACTGTTTTGAATCGTCTCGAAGAGACAATTCTAACGAGTAGTCACGCCATAGGGTTTAATGCTGGAATAAAGATTTCAGTTTTTAATGACCAGCCAATTGAATACCATACCGGGGATTATAATAGAACGGACGCCGCGGGATTATAATAGAACGGACGCCGCGGGGATGGACGGACGCCGCGACCGACGCGCTTTATGCCATGGTCTGTTATTTTAAATAGATAGGAGAGTTATTCAATATATTCAAGCAGACATTTTTAAACCCCCAATGGTATCAACGGCTCAATTTTATACACAAATGTTTTCACGTAATTTTGCAGCAAACCCTATGGTGTCACTACTGTTTTTTACTTTGACAAAACTCGCCTTACGGTGAGCCTAACACCATTCCTCTCGTCAGTTTGAATGGTATCTATGACGCTAGTAAGAAGAGCTTTATGCTGAATATGATTTAACTTAATTTTACACAAAACCCTATGGTGTCACTACTGTTTTTTACTTTGACAAAACTCGCCTTACGGTGAGCCTAACACCATTCCTCTCGTCAGTTTGAATGGTATCTATGACGCTAGTAAGAAGAGCTTTATGCTCATATGATTTAACTTAAGTTTGCACAAAACCCTATGGTGTCACTACTGTTTTGAATCGTCTCGAAGAGACAATTCTAACGAGTAGTCACGCCATAGGGTTTAATGCTGGAATAAAGATTTCAGTTTTTAATGACCAGCCAATTGAATACCATACCGGGGATTATAATAGAACGGACGCCGCGGGATTATAATAGAACGGACGCCGCGGGGATGGACGGACGCCGCGACCGACGCGCTTTATGCCATGGTCTGTTATTTTAAATAGATAGGAGAGTTATTCAATATATTCAAGCAGACATTTTTAAACCCCCAATGGTATCAACGGCTCAATTTTATACACAAATGTTTTCACGTAATTTTGCAGCAAACCCTATGGTGTCACTACTGTTTTTTACTTTGACAAAACTCGCCTTACGGTGAGCCTAACACCATTCCTCTCGTCAGTTTGAATGGTATCTATGACGCTAGTAAGAAGAGCTTTATGCTGAATATGATTTAACTTAATTTTACACAAAACCCTATGGTGTCACTACTGTTTTTTACTTTGACAAAACTCGCCTTACGGTGAGCCTAACACCATTCCTCTCGTCAGTTTGAATGGTATCTATGACGCTAGTAAGAAGAGCTTTATGCTCATATGATTTAACTTAAGTTTGCACAAAACCCTATGGTGTCACTACTGTTTTGAATCGTCTCGAAGAGACAATTCTAACGAGTAGTCACGCCATAGGGTTTAATGCTGGAATAAAGATTTCAGTTTTTAATGACCAGCCAATTGAATACCATACCGGGGATTATAATAGAACGGACGCCGCGGGATTATAATAGAACGGACGCCGCGGGGATGGACGGACGCCGCGACCGACGCGCTTTATGCCATGGTCTGTTATTTTAAATAGATAGGAGAGTTATTCAATATATTCAAGCAGACATTTTTAAACCCCCAATGGTATCAACGGCTCAATTTTATACACAAATGTTTTCACGTAATTTTGCAGCAAACCCTATGGTGTCACTACTGTTTTTTACTTTGACAAAACTCGCCTTACGGTGAGCCTAACACCATTCCTCTCGTCAGTTTGAATGGTATCTATGACGCTAGTAAGAAGAGCTTTATGCTGAATATGATTTAACTTAAACACAAAACCCTATGGTGTCACTACTGTTTTTTACTTTGACAAAACTCGCCTTACGGTGAGCCTAACACCATTCCTCTCGTCAGTTTGAATGGTATCTATGACGCTAGTAAGAAGAGCTTTATGCTCATATGATTTAACTTAAGTTTGCACAAAACCCTATGGTGTCACTACTGTTTTGAATCGTCTCGAAGAGACAATTCTAACGAGTAGTCACGCCATAGGGTTTAATGCTGGAATAAAGATTTCAGTTTTTAATGACCAGCCAATTGAATACCATACCGGGGATTATAATAGAACGGACGCCGCGGGATTATAATAGAACGGACGCCGCGGGGATGGACGGACGCCGCGACCGACGCGCTTTATGCCATGGTCTGTTATTTTAAATAGATAGGAGAGTTATTCAATATATTCAAGCAGACATTTTTAAACCCCCAATGGTATCAACGGCTCAATTTTATACACAAATGTTTTCACGTAATTTTGCAGCAAACCCTATGGTGTCACTACTGTTTTTTACTTTGACAAAACTCGCCTTACGGTGAGCCTAACACCATTCCTCTCGTCAGTTTGAATGGTATCTATGACGCTAGTAAGAAGAGCTTTATGCTGAATATGATTTAACTTAATTTTACACAAAACCCTATGGTGTCACTACTGTTTTTTACTTTGACAAAACTCGCCTTACGGTGAGCCTAACACCATTCCTCTCGTCAGTTTGAATGGTATCTATGACGCTAGTAAGAAGAGCTTTATGCTCATATGATTTAACTTAAGTTTGCACAAAACCCTATGGTGTCACTACTGTTTTGAATCGTCTCGAAGAGACAATTCTAACGAGTAGTCACGCCATAGGGTTTAATGCTGGAATAAAGATTTCAGTTTTTAATGACCAGCCAATTGAATACCATACCGGGGATTATAATAGAACGGACGCCGCGGGATTATAATAGAACGGACGCCGCGGGGATGGACGGACGCCGCGACCGACGCGCTTTATGCCATGGTCTGTTATTTTAAATAGATAGGAGAGTTATTCAATATATTCAAGCAGACATTTTTAAACCCCCAATGGTATCAACGGCTCAATTTTATACACAAATGTTTTCACGTAATTTTGCAGCAAACCCTATGGTGTCACTACTGTTTTTTACTTTGACAAAACTCGCCTTACGGTGAGCCTAACACCATTCCTCTCGTCAGTTTGAATGGTATCTATGACGCTAGTAAGAAGAGCTTTATGCTGAATATGATTTAACTTAATTTTACACAAAACCCTATGGTGTCACTACTGTTTTTTACTTTGACAAAACTCGCCTTACGGTGAGCCTAACACCATTCCTCTCGTCAGTTTGAATGGTATCTATGACGCTAGTAAGAAGAGCTTTATGCTCATATGATTTAACTTAAGTTTGCACAAAACCCTATGGTGTCACTACTGTTTCGAATCGTCTCGAAGAGACAATTCTAACGAGTAGTCACGCCATAGGGTTTAATGGTGGAATAAAGATTTCAGTTTTTAATGACCAGCCAATTGAATACCATACCGGGGATTATAATAGAACGGACGCCGCGGGATTATAATAGAACGGACGCCGCGGGGACGGACGGACGCCGCGACCAACGCGCGTTATGCCATGGTCTGTTATTTTAAATAGATAGGAGAGTTATTCAATATATTCAAGCAGACATTTTTAAACCCCCAATGGTATCAACGGCTCAATTTTATACACAAATGTTTTCACGTAATTTTGCAGCAAACCCTATGGTGTCACTACTGTTTTTTACTTTGACAAAACTCGCCTTACGGTGAGCCTAACACCATTCCTCTCGTCAGTTTGAATGGTATCTATGACGCTAGTAAGAAGAGCTTTATGCTGAATATGATTTAACTTAATTTTACACAAAACCCTATGGTGTCACTACTGTTTTTTACTTTGACAAAACTCGCCTTACGGTGAGCCTAACACCATTCCTCTCGTCAGTTTGAATGGTATCTATGACGCTAGTAAGAAGAGCTTTATGCTCATATGATTTAACTTAAGTTTGCACAAAACCCTATGGTGTCACTACTGTTTTGAATCGTCTCGAAGAGACAATTCTAACGAGTAGTCATGCCATAGGGTTTAATGCTGGAATAAAGATTTCAGTTTTTAATGACCAGCCAATTGAATACCATACCGGGGATTATAATAGAACGGACGCCGCGGGATTATAATAGAACGGACGCCGCGGTGACGGACGGACGCCGCGACCGACGCGCGTTATGCCATGGTCTGTTATTTTAAATAGATAGGAGAGTTATTCAATATATTCAAGCAGACATTTTTAAACCCCCAATGGTATCAACGGCTCAATTTTATACACAAATGTTTTCACGTAATTTTGCAGCAAACCCTATGGTGTCACTACTGTTTTTTACTTTGACAAAACTCGCCTTACGGTGAGCCTAACACCATTCCTCTCGTCAGTTTGAATGGTATCTATGACGCTAGTACGAAGAGCTTTATGCTGAATATGATTTAACTTAATTTTACACAAAACCCTATGGTGTCACTACTGTTTTTTACTTTGACAAAACTCGCCTTACGGTGAGCCTAACACCATTCCTCTCGTCAGTTTGAATGGTATCTATGACGCTAGTAAGAAGAGCTTTATGCTCATATGATTTAACTTAAGTTTGCACAAAACCCTATGGTGTCACTACTGTTTTGAATCGTCTCGAAGAGACAATTCTAACGAGTAGTCACGCCATAGGGTTTAATGCTGGAATAAAGATTTCAGTTTTTAATGACCAGCCAATTGAATACCATACCGGGGATTATAATAGAACGGACGCCGCGGGATTATAATAGAACGGACGCCGCGGGGACGGACGGACGCCGCGACCGACGCGCGTTATGCCATGGTCTGTTATTTTAAATAGATAGGAGAGTTATTCAATATATTCAAGCAGACATTTTTAAACCCCCAATGGTATCAACGGCTCAATTTTATACACAAATGTTTTCACGTAATTTTGCAGCAAACCCTATGGTGTCACTACTGTTTTTTACTTTGACAAAACTCGCCTTACGGTGAGCCTAACACCATTCCTCTCGTCAGTTTGAATGGTATCTATGACGCTAGTAAGAAGAGCTTTATGCTGAATATGATTTAACTTAATTTTACACAAAACCCTATGGTGTCACTACTGTTTTTTACTTTGACAAAACTCGCCTTACGGTGAGCCTAACACCATTCCTCTCGTCAGTTTGAATGGTATCTATGACGCTAGTAAGAAGAGCTTTATGCTCATATGATTTAACTTAAGTTTGCACAAAACCCTATGGTGTCACTACTGTTTTGAATCGTCTCGAAGAGACAATTCTAACGAGTAGTCACGCCATAGGGTTTAATGCTGGAATAAAGATTTCAGTTTTTAATGACCAGCCAATTGAATACCATACCGGGGATTATAATAGAACGGACGCCGCGGGATTATAATAGAACGGACGCCGCGGGGACGGACGGACGCCGCGACCGACGCGCGTTATGCCATGGTCTGTTATTTTAAATAGATAGGAGAGTTATTCAATATATTCAAGCAGACATTTTTAAACCCCCAATGGTATCAACGGCTCAATTTTATACACAAATGTTTTCACGTAATTTTGCAGCAAACCCTATGGTGTCACTACTGTTTTTTACTTTGACAAAACTCGCCTTACGGTGAGCCTAACACCATTCCTCTCGTCAGTTTGAATGGTATCTATGACGCTAGTAAGAAGAGCTTTATGCTGAATATGATTTAACTTAATTTTACACAAAACCCTATGGTGTCACTACTGTTTTTTACTTTGACAAAACTCGCCTTACGGTGAGCCTAACACCATTCCTCTCGTCAGTTTGAATGGTATCTATGACGCTAGTAAGAAGAGCTTTATGCTCATATGATTTAACTTAAGTTTGCACAAAACCCTATGGTGTCACTACTGTTTTGAATCGTCTCGAAGAGACAATTCTAACGAGTAGTCACGCCATAGGGTTTAATGCTGGAATAAAGATTTCAGTTTTTAATGACCAGCCAATTGAATACCATACCGGGGATTATAATAGAACGGACGCCGCGGGATTATAATAGAACGGACGCCGCGGGGACGGACGGACGCCGCGACCGACGCGCGTTATGCCATGGTCTGTTATTTTAAATAGATAGGAGAGTTATTCAATATATTCAAGCAGACATTTTTAAACCCCCAATGGTATCAACGGCTCAATTTTATACACAAATGTTTTCACGTAATTTTGCAGCAAACCCTATGGTGTCACTACTGTTTTTTACTTTGACAAAACTCGCCTTACGGTGAGCCTAACACCATTCCTCTCGTCAGTTTGAATGGTATCTATGACGCTAGTAAGAAGAGCTTTATGCTGAATATGATTTAACTTAATTTTACACAAAACCCTATGGTGTCACTACTGTTTTTTACTTTGACAAAACTCGCCTTACGGTGAGCCTAACACCATTCCTCTCGTCAGTTTGAATGGTATCTATGACGCTAGTAAGAAGAGCTTTATGCTCATATGATTTAACTTAAGTTTGCACAAAACCCTATGGTGTCACTACTGTTTTGAATCGTCTCGAAGAGACAATTCTAACGAGTAGTCACGCCATAGGGTTTAATGCTGGAATAAAGATTTCAGTTTTTAATGACCAGCCAATTGAATACCATACCGGGGATTATAATAGAACGGACGCCGCGGGATTATAATAGAACGGACGCCGCGGGGACGGACGGACGCCGCGACCGACGCGCGTTATGCCATGGTCTGTTATTTTAAATAGATAGGAGAGTTATTCAATATATTCAAGCAGACATTTTTAAACCCCCAATGGTATCAACGGCTCAATTTTATACACAAATGTTTTCACGTAATTTTGCAGCAAACCCTATGGTGTCACTACTGTTTTTTACTTTGACAAAACTCGCCTTACGGTGAGCCTAACACCATTCCTCTCGTCAGTTTGAATGGTATCTATGACGCTAGTAAGAAGAGCTTTATGCTGAATATGATTTAACTTAATTTTACACAAAACCCTATGGTGTCACTACTGTTTTTTACTTTGACAAAACTCGCCTTACGGTGAGCCTAACACCATTCCTCTCGTCAGTTTGAATGGTATCTATGACGCTAGTAAGAAGAGCTTTATGCTCATATGATTTAACTTAAGTTTGCACAAAACCCTATGGTGTCACTACTGTTTTGAATCGTCTCGAAGAGACAATTCTAACGAGTAGTCACGCCATAGGGTTTAATGCTGGAATAAAGATTTCAGTTTTTAATGACCAGCCAATTGAATACCATACCGGGGATTATAATAGAACGGACGCCGCGGGATTATAATAGAACGGACGCCGCGGGGACGGACGGACGCCGCGACCGACGCGCGTTATGCCATGGTCTGTTATTTTAAATAGATAGGAGAGTTATTCAATATATTCAAGCAGACATTTTTAAACCCCCAATGGTATCAACGGCTCAATTTTATACACAAATGTTTTCACGTAATTTTGCAGCAAACCCTATGGTGTCACTACTGTTTTTTACTGTGACAAAACTCGCCTTACGGTGAGCCTAACACCATTCCTCTCGTCAGTTTGAATGGTATCTATGACGCTAGTAAGAAGAGCTTTATGCTGAATATGATTTAACTTAATTTTACACAAAACCCTATGGTGTCACTACTGTTTTTTACTTTGACAAAACTCGCCTTACGGTGAGCCTAACACCATACCTCTCGTCAGTTTGAATGGTATCTATGACGCTAGTAAGAAGAGCTTTATGCTCATATGATTTAACTTAAGTTTGCACAAAACCCTATGGTGTCACTACTGTTTTGAATCGTCTCGAAGAGACAATTCTAACGAGTAGTCACGCCATAGGGTTTAATGCTGGAATAAAGATTTCAGTTTTTAATGACCAGCCAATTGAATACCATACCGGGGATTATAATAGAACGGACGCCGCGGGATTATAATAGAACGGACGCCGCGGTGACGGACGGACGCCGCGACCGACGCGCGTTATGCCATGGTCTGTTATTTTAAATAGATAGGAGAGTTATTCAATATATTCAAGCAGACATTTTTAAACCCCCAATGGTATCAACGGCTCAATTTTATACACAAATGTTTTCACGTAATTTTGCAGCAAACCCTATGGTGTCACTACTGTTTTTTACTTTGACAAAACTCGCCTTACGGTGAGCCTAACACCATTCCTCTCGTCAGTTTGAATGGTATCTATGACGCTAGTAAGAAGAGCTTTATGCTGAATATGATTTAACTTAATTTTACACAAAACCCTATGGTGTCACTACTGTTTTTTACTTTGACAAAACTCGCCTTACGGTGAGCCTAACACCATACCTCTCGTCAGTTTGAATGGTATCTATGACGCTAGTAAGAAGAGCTTTATGCTCATATGATTTAACTTAAGTTTGCACAAAACCCTATGGTGTCACTACTGTTTTGAATCGTCTCGAAGAGACAATTCTAACGAGTAGTCACGCCATAGGGTTTAATGCTGGAATAAAGATTTCAGTTTTTAATGACCAGCCAATTGAATACCATACCGGGGATTATAATAGAACGGACGCCGCGGGATTATAATAGAACGGACGCCGCGGGGACGCACGGACGCCGCGACCAACGCGCGTTATGCCATGGTCTGTTATTTTAAATAGATAGGAGAGTTATTCAATATATTCAAGCAGACATTTTTAAACCCCCAATGGTATCAACGGCTCAATTTTATACACAAATGTTTTCACGTAATTTTGCAGCAAACCCTATGGTGTCACTACTGTTTTTTACTTTGACAAAACTCGCCTTACGGTGAGCCTAACACCATTCCTCTCGTCAGTTTGAATGGTATCTATGACGCTAGTAAGAAGAGCTTTATGCTGAATATGATTTAACTTAATTTTACACAAAACCCTATGGTGTCACTACTGTTTTTTACTTTGACAAAACTCGCCTTACGGTGAGCCTAACACCATTCCTCTCGTCAGTTTGAATGGTATCTATGACGCTAGTAAGAAGAGCTTTATGCTCATATGATTTAACTTAAGTTTGCACAAAACCCTATGGTGTCACTACTGTTTTGAATCGTCTCGAAGAGACAATTCTAACGAGTAGTCACGCCATAGGGTTTAATGCTGGAATAAAGATTTCAGTTTTTAATGACCAGCCAATTGAATACCATACCGGGGATTATAATAGAACAGACGCCGCGGAATTATAATAGAACGGACGCCGCGGGGACGGACGGACGCCGCGACCGACGCGCGTTATGCCATGGTCTGTTATTTTAAATAGATAGGAGAGTTATTCAATATATTCAAGCAGACATTTTTAAACCCCCAATGGTATCAACGGCTCAATTTTATACACAAATGTTTTCACGTAATTTTGCAGCAAACCCTATGGTGTTACTACTGTTTTTTACTTTGACAAAACTCGCCTTACGGTGAGCCTAACACCATTCCTCTCGTCAGTTTGAATGGTATCTATGACGCTAGTAAGAAGAGCTTTATGCTGAATATGATTTAACTTAATTTTACACAAAACCCTATGGTGTCACTACTGTTTTTTACTTTGACAAAACTCGCCTTACGGTGAGCCTAACACCATACCTCTCGTCAGTTTGAATGGTATCTATGACGCTAGTAAGAAGAGCTTTATGCTCATATGATTTAACTTAAGTTTGCACAAAACCCTATGGTGTCACTGCTGTTTTGAATCGTCTCGAAGAGACAATTCTAACGAGTAGTCACGCCATAGGGTTTAATGCTGGAATAAAGATTTCAGTTTTTAATGACCAGCCAATTGAATACCATACCGGGGATTATAATAGAACGGACGCCGCGGGATTATAATAGAACGGACGCCGCGGGGACGGACGGACGCCGCGACCGACGCGCGTTATGCCATGGTCTGTTATTTTAAATAGATAGGAGAGTTATTCAATATATTCAAGCAGACATTTTTAAACCCCCAATGGTATCAACGGCTCAATTTTATACACAAATGTTTTCACGTAATTTTGCAGCAAACCCTATGGTGTCACTACTGTTTTTTACTTTGACAAAACTCGCCTTACGGTGAGCCTAACACCATTCCTCTCGTCAGTTTGAATGGTATCTATGACGCTAGTAAGAAGAGCTTTATGCTGAATATGATTTAACTTAATTTTACACAAAACCCTATGGTGTCACTACTGTTTTTTACTTTGACAAAACTCGCCTTACGGTGAGCCTAACACCATTCCTCTCGTCAGTTTGAATGGTATCTATGACGCTAGTAAGAAGAGCTTTATGCTCATATGATTTAACTTAAGTTTGCACAAAACCCTATGGTGTCACTACTGTTTTGAATCGTCTCGAAGAGACAATTCTAACGAGTAGTCACGCCATAGGGTTTAATGCTGGAATAAAGATTTCAGTTTTTAATGACCAGCCAATTGAATACCATACCGGGGATTATAATAGAACGGACGCCGCGGGATTATAATAGAACGGACGCCGCGGGGACGGACGGACGCCGCGACCGACGCGCGTTATGCCATGGTCTGTTATTTTAAATAGATAGGAGAGTTATTCAATATATTCAAGCAGACATTTTTAAACCCCCAATGGTATCAACGGCTCAATTTTATACACAAATGTTTTCACGTAATTTTGCAGCAAACCCTATGGTGTCACTACTGTTTTTTACTTTGACAAAACTCGCCTTACGGTGAGCCTAACACCATTCCTCTCGTCAGTTTGAATGGTATCTATGACGCTAGTAAGAAGAGCTTTATGCTGAATATGATTTAACTTAATTTTACACAAAACCCTATGGTGTCACTACTGTTTTTTACTTTGACAAAACTCGCCTTACGGTGAGCCTAACACCATACCTCTCGTCAGTTTGAATGGTATCTATGACGCTAGTAAGAAGAGCTTTATGCTCATATGATTTAACTTAAGTTTGCACAAAACCCTATGGTGTCACTACTGTTTTGAATCGTCTCGAAGAGACAATTCTAACGAGTAGTCACGCCATAGGGTTTAATGCTGGAATAAAGATTTCAGTTTTTAATGACCAGCCAATTGAATACCATACCGGGGATTATAATAGAACGGACGCCGTGGGATTATAATAGAACGGACGCCGCGGGGACGGACGGACGCCGCGACCGACGCGCGTTATGCCATGGTCTGTTATTTTAAATAGATAGGAGAGTTATTCAATATATTCAAGCAGACATTTTTAAACCCCCAATGGTATCAACGGCTCAATTTTATACACAAATGTTTTCACGTAATTTTGCAGCAAACCCTATGGTGTCACTACTGTTTTTTACTTTGACAAAACTCGCCTTACGGTGAGCCTAACACCATTCCTCTCGTCAGTTTGAATGGTATCTATGACGCTAGTAAGAAGAGCTTTATGCTGAATATGATTTAACTTAATTTTACACAAAACCCTATGGTGTCACTACTGTTTTTTACTTTGACAAAACTCGCCTTACGGTGAGCCTAACACCATTCCTCTCGTCAGTTTGAATGGTATCTATGACGCTAGTAAGAAGAGCTTTATGCTCATATGATTTAACTTAAGTTTGCACAAAACCCTATGGTGTCACTACTGTTTTGAATCGTCTCGAAGAGACAATTCTAACGAGTAGTCACGCCATAGGGTTTAATGCTGGAATAAAGATTTCAGTTTTTAATGACCAGCCAATTGAATACCATACCGGGGATTATAATAGAACGGACGCCGCGGGATTATAATAGAACGGACGCCGCGGGGACGGACGGACGCCGCGACCGACGCGCGTTATGCCATGGTCTGTTATTTTAAATAGATAGGAGAGTTATTCAATATATTCAAGCAGACATTTTTAAACCCCCAATGGTATCAACGGCTCAATTTTATACACAAATGTTTTCACGTAATTTTGCAGCAAACCCTATGGTGTCACTACTGTTTTTTACTTTGACAAAACTCGCCTTACGGTGAGCCTAACACCATTCCTCTCGTCAGTTTGAATGGTATCTATGACGCTAGTAAGAAGAGCTTTATGCTGAATATGATTTAACTTAATTTTACACAAAACCCTATGGTGTCACTACTGTTTTTTACTTTGACAAAACTCGCCTTACGGTGAGCCTAACACCATTCCTCTCGTCAGTTTGAATGGTATCTATGACGCTAGTAAGAAGAGCTTTATGCTCATATGATTTAACTTAAGTTTGCACAAAACCCTATGGTGTCACTACTGTTTTGAATCGTCTCGAAGAGACAATTCTAACGAGTAGTCACGCCATAGGGTTTAATGCTGGAATAAAGATTTCAGTTTTTAATGACCAGCCAATTGAATACCATACCGGGGATTATAATAGAACGGACGCCGCGGGATTATAATAGAACGGACGCCGCGGTGACGGACGGACGCCGCGACCGACGCGCGTTATGCCATGGTCTGTTATTTTAAATAGATAGGAGAGTTATTCAATATATTCAAGCAGACATTTTTAAACCCCCAATGGTATCAACGGCTCAATTTTATACACAAATGTTTTCACGTAATTTTGCAGCAAACCCTATGGTGTCACTACTGTTTTTTACTTTGACAAAACTCGCCTTACGGTGAGCCTAACACCATTCCTCTCGTCAGTTTGAATGGTATCTATGACGCTAGTAAGAAGAGCTTTATGCTGAATATGATTTAACTTAATTTTACACAAAACCCTATGGTGTCACTACTGTTTTTTACTTTGACAAAACTCGCCTTACGGTGAGCCTAACACCATACCTCTCTTAAGTTTGAATGGTATCTATGACGATAGTAAGAAGAGCTTTATGCTCATATGATTTAACTTAAGTTTGCACAAAACCCTATGGTGTCACTACTGTTTTGAATCGTCTCGAAGAGACAATTCTAACGAGTAGTCACGCCATAGGGTTTAATGCTGGAATAAAGATTTCAGTTTTTAATGACCAGCCAATTGAATACCATACCGGGGATTATAATAGAACGGACGCCGCGGGATTATAATAGAACGGACGCCGCGGGGACGGACGGACGCCGCGACCGACGCGCGTTATGCCATGGTCTGTTATTTTAAATAGATAGGAGAGTTATTCAATATATTCAAGCAGACATTTTTAAACCCCCAATGGTATCAACGGCTCAATTTTATACACAAATGTTTTCACGTAATTTTGCAGCAAACCCTATGGTGTCACTACTGTTTTTTACTTTGACAAAACACGCCTTACGGTGAGCCTAACACCATTCCTCTCGTCAGTTTGAATGGTATCTATGACGCTAGTAAGAAGAGCTTTATGCTGAATATGATTTAACTTAATTTTACACAAAACCCTATGGTGTCACTACTGTTTTTTACTTTGACAAAACTCGCCTTACGGTGAGCCTAACACCATACCTCTCGTCAGTTTGAATGGTATCTATGACGCTAGTAAGAAGAGCTTTATGCTCATATGATTTAACTTAAGTTTGCACAAAACCCTATGGTGTCACTACTGTTTTGAATCGTCTAGAAGAGACAATTCTAACGAGTAGTCACGCCATAGGGTTTAATGCTGGAATAAAGATTTCAGTTTTTAATGACCAGCCAATTGAATACCATACCGGGGATTATAATAGAACGGACGCCGCGGGATTATAATAGAACGGACGCCGCGGGGACGGACGGACGCCGCGACCGACGCGCGTTATGCCATGGTCTGTTATTTTAAATAGATAGGAGAGTTATTCAATATATTCAAGCAGACATTTTTAAACCCCCAATGGTATCAACGGCTCAATTTTATACACAAATGTTTTCACGTAATTTTGCAGCAAACCCTATGGTGTCACTACTGTTTTTTACTTTGACAAAACTCGCCTTACGGTGAGCCTAACACCATTCCTCTCGTCAGTTTGAATGGTATCTATGACGCTAGTAAGAAGAGCTTTATGCTGAATATGATTTAACTTAATTTTACACAAAACCCTATGGTGTCACTACTGTTTTTTACTTTGACAAAACTCGCCTTACGGTGAGCCTAACACCATTCCTCTCGTCAGTTTGAATGGTATCTATGACGCTAGTAAGAAGAGCTTTATGCTCATATGATTTAACTTAAGTTTGCACAAAACCCTATGGTGTCACTACTGTTTTGAATCGTCTCGAAGAGACATTTCTAACGAGTAGTCACGCCATAGGGTTTAATGCTGGAATAAAGATTTCAGTTTTTAATGACCAGCCAATTGAATACCATACCTGGGATTATAATAGAACGGACGCCGCGGGATTATAATAGAACGGACGCCGCGGGGACGGACGGACGCCGCGACCGACGCGCGTTATGCCATGGTCTGTTATTTTAAATAGATAGGAGAGTTATTCAATATATTCAAGCAGACATTTTTAAACCCCCAATGGTATCAACGGCTCAATTTTATACACAAATGTTTTCACGTAATTTTGCAGCAAACCCTATGGTGTCACTACTGTTTTTTACTTTGACAAAACTCGCCTTACGGTGAGCCTAACACCATTCCTCTCGTCAGTTTGAATGGTATCTATGACGCTAGTAAGAAGAGCTTTATGCTGAATATGATTTAACTTAATTTTACACAAAACCCTATGGTGTCACTACTGTTTTTTACTTTGACAAAACTCGCCTTACGGTGAGCCTAACACCATTCCTCTCGTCAGTTTGAATGGTATCTATGACGCTAGTAAGAAGAGCTTTATGCTCATATGATTTAACTTAAGTTTGCACAAAACCCTATGGTGTCACTACTGTTTTGAATCGTCTCGAAGAGACAATTCTAACGAGTAGTCACGCCATAGGGTTTAATGCTGGAATAAAGATTTCAGTTTTTAATGACCAGCCAATTGAATACCATACCGGGGATTATAATAGAACGGACGCCGCGGGATTATAATAGAACGGACGCCGCGGGGACGGACGGACGGACGCCGCGACCGACGCGCGTTATGCCATGGTCTGTTATTTTAAATAGATAGGAGAGTTATTCAATATATTCAAGCAGACATTTTTAAACCCCCAATGGTATCAACGGCTCAATTTTATACACAAATGTTTTCACGTAATTTTGCAGCAAACCCTATGGTGTCACTACTGTTTTTTACTTTGACAAAACTCGCCTTACGGTGAGCCTAACACCATTCCTCTCGTCAGTTTGAATGGTATCTATGACGCTAGTAAGAAGAGCTTTATGCTGAATATGATTTAACTTAATTTTACACAAAACCCTATGGTGTCACTACTGTTTTTTACTTTGACAAAACTCGCCTTACGGTGAGCCTAACACCATTCCTCTCGTCAGTTTGAATGGTATCTATGACGCTAGTAAGAAGAGCTTTATGCTCATATGATTTAACTTAAGTTTGCACAAAACCCTATGGTGTCACTACTGTTTTGAATCGTCTCGAAGAGACAATTCTAACGAGTAGTCACGCCATAGGGTTTAATGCTGGAATAAAGATTTCAGTTTTTAATGACCAGCCAATTGAATACCATACAGGGGATTATAATAGAACGGACGCCGCGGGATTATAATAGAACGGACGCCGCGGGGACGGACGGACGCCGCGACCGACGCGCGTTATGCCATGGTCTGTTATTTTAAATAGATAGGAGAGTTATTCAATATATTCAAGCAGACATTTTTAAACCCCCAATGGTATCAACGGCTCAATTTTATACACAAATGTTTTCACGTAATTTTGCAGCAAACCCTATGGTGTCACTACTGTTTTTTACTTTGACAAAACTCGCCTTACGGTGAGCCTAACACCATTCCTCTCGTCAGTTTGAATGGTATCTATGACGCTAGTAAGAAGAGCTTTATGCTGAATATGATTAAACTTAATTTTGCACAAAACCCTATGGTGTCTCTACTGTTTTTTACTTTGACAAAACTCGCCTTACGAGGAGCCTAACACCACTATCTCGTCAGTTTGAATGGTATCTATGACGCTAGTAAGAAGAGCTTTATGCTCATATGATTTAACTTAAGTTTGCACAAAACCCTATGGTGTCACTACTGTTTTGAATCGTCTCGAAGAGACAATTCTAACGAGTAGTCACGCCATAGGGTTTAATGCTGGAATAAAGATTTCAGTTTTTAATGACCAGCCAATTGAATACCATACCGGGGATTATAATAGAACGGACGCCGCGGGATTATAATAGAACGGACGCCGCGGGGACGGACGGACGCCGCGACCGACGCGCGTTATGCCATGGTCTGTTATTTTAAATAGATAGGAGAGTTATTCAATATATTCAAGCAGACATTTTTAAACCCCCAATGGTATCAACGGCTCTATTTTATACACAAATGTTTTCACGTAATTTTGCAGCAAACCCTATGGTGTCACTACTGTTTTTTACTTTGACAAAACTCGCCTTACGGTGAGCCTAACACCATTCCTCTCGTCAGTTTGAATGGTATCTATGACGCTAGTAAGAAGAGCTTTATGCTGAATATGATTTAACTTAATTTTGCACAAAACCCTATGGTGTCTCTACTGTTTTTTACTTTGACAAAACTCGCCTTACGAGGAGCCTAACACCACTATCTCGTCAGTTTGAATGGTATCTATGACGCTAGTAAGAAGAGCTTTATGCTCATATGATTTAACTTAAGTTTGCACAAAACCCTATGGTGTCACTACTGTTTTGAATCGTCTCGAAGAGACAATTCTAACGAGTAGTCACGCCATAGGGTTTAATGCTGGAATAAAGATTTCAGTTTTTAATGACCAGCCAATTGAATACCATACCGGGGATTATAATAGAACGGACGCCGCGGGGACGGACAGACGCCGCGACAGACGCGCGTTATGCCATGGTCTGTTATTTTAAATAGATAGGAGAGTTATTCAATATATTCAAGCAGACATTTTTAAACCCCCAATGGTATCAACGGCTCAATTTTATACACAAATGTTTTCACGTAATTTTGCAGCAAACCCTATGGTGTCACTACTGTTTTTTACTTTGACAAAACTCGCCTTACGGTGAGCCTAACACCATTCCTCTCGTCAGTTTGAATGGTATCTATGACGCTAGTAAGAAGAGCTTTATGCTGAATATGATTTAACTTAATTTTGCACAAAACCCTATGGTGTCTCTACTGTTTTTTACTTTGACAAAACTCGCCTTACGAGGAGCCTAACACCACTATCTTGTCAGTTTGAATGGTATCTATGACGCTAGTAAGAAGAGCTTTATGCTCATATGATTTAACTTAAGTTTGCACAAAACCCTATGGTGTCACTACTGTTTTGAATCGTCTCGAAGAGACAATTCTAACGAGTAGTCACGCCATAGGGTTTAATGCTGGAATAAAGATTTCAGTTTTTAATGACCAGCCAATTGAATACCATACCGGGGATTATAATAGAACGGACGCCGCGGGATTATAATAGAACGGACGCCGCGGGGACGGACGGACGGACGCCGCGACCGACGCGCGTTATGCCATGGTCTGTTATTTTAAATAGATAGGAGAGTTATTCAATATATTCAAGCAGACATTTTTAAACCCCCAATGGTATCAACGGCTCAATTTTATACACAAATGTTTTCACGTAATTTTGCAGCAAACCCTATGGTGTCACTACTGTTTTTTACTTTGACAAAACTCGCCTTACGGTGAGCCTAACACCATTCCTCTCGTCAGTTTGAATGGTATCTATGACGCTAGTAAGAAGAGCTTTATGCTGAATATGATTTAACTTAATTTTACACAAAACCCTATGGTGTCACTACTGTTTTTTACTTTGACAAAACTCGCCTTACGGTGAGCCTAACACCATTCCTCTCGTCAGTTTGAATGGTATCTATGACGCTAGTAAGAAGAGCTTTATGCTCATATGATTTAACTTAAGTTTGCACAAAACCCTATGGTGTCACTACTGTTTTGAATCGTCTCGAAGAGACAATTCTAACGAGTAGTCACGCCATAGGGTTTAATGCTGGAATAAAGATTTCAGTTTTTAATGACCAGCCAATTGAATACCATACAGGGGATTATAATAGAACGGACGCCGCGGGATTATAATAGAACGGACGCCGCGGGGACGGACGGACGCCGCGACCGACGCGCGTTATGCCATGGTCTGTTATTTTAAATAGATAGGAGAGTTATTCAATATATTCAAGCAGACATTTTTAAACCCCCAATGGTATCAACGGCTCAATTTTATACACAAATGTTTTCACGTAATTTTGCAGCAAACCCTATGGTGTCACTACTGTTTTTTACTTTGACAAAACTCGCCTTACGGTGAGCCTAACACCATTCCTCTCGTCAGTTTGAATGGTATCTATGACGCTAGTAAGAAGAGCTTTATGCTGAATATGATTAAACTTAATTTTGCACAAAACCCTATGGTGTCTCTACTGTTTTTTACTTTGACAAAACTCGCCTTACGAGGAGCCTAACACCACTATCTCGTCAGTTTGAATGGTATCTATGACGCTAGTAAGAAGAGCTTTATGCTCATATGATTTAACTTAAGTTTGCACAAAACCCTATGGTGTCACTACTGTTTTGAATCGTCTCGAAGAGACAATTCTAACGAGTAGTCACGCCATAGGGTTTAATGCTGGAATAAAGATTTCAGTTTTTAATGACCAGCCAATTGAATACCATACCGGGGATTATAATAGAACGGACGCCGCGGGATTATAATAGAACGGACGCCGCGGGGACGGACGGACGCCGCGACCGACGCGCGTTATGCCATGGTCTGTTATTTTAAATAGATAGGAGAGTTATTCAATATATTCAAGCAGACATTTTTAAACCCCCAATGGTATCAACGGCTCAATTTTATACACAAATGTTTTCACGTAATTTTGCAGCAAACCCTATGGTGTCACTACTGTTTTTTACTTTGACAAAACTCGCCTTACGGTGAGCCTAACACCATTCCTCTCGTCAGTTTGAATGGTATCTATGACGCTAGTAAGAAGAGCTTTATGCTGAATATGATTTAACTTAATTTTGCACAAAACCCTATGGTGTCTCTACTGTTTTTTACTTTGACAAAACTCGCCTTACGAGGAGCCTAACACCACTATCTCGTCAGTTTGAATGGTATCTATGACGCTAGTAAGAAGAGCTTTATGCTCATATGATTTAACTTAAGTTTGCACAAAACCCTATGGTGTCACTACTGTTTTGAATCGTCTCGAAGAGACAATTCTAACGAGTAGTCACGCCATAGGGTTTAATGCTGGAATAAAGATTTCAGTTTTTAATGACCAGCCAATTGAATACCATACCGGGGATTATAATAGAACGGACGCCGCGGGGACGGACAGACGCCGCGACAGACGCGCGTTATGCCATGGTCTGTTATTTTAAATAGATAGGAGAGTTATTCAATATATTCAAGCAGACATTTTTAAACCCCCAATGGTATCAACGGCTCAATTTTATACACAAATGTTTTCACGTAATTTTGCAGCAAACCCTATGGTGTCACTACTGTTTTTTACTTTGACAAAACTCGCCTTACGGTGAGCCTAACACCATTCCTCTCGTCAGTTTGAATGGTATCTATGACGCTAGTAAGAAGAGCTTTATGCTGAATATGATTTAACTTAATTTTGCACAAAACCCTATGGTGTCTCTACTGTTTTTTACTTTGACAAAACTCGCCTTACGAGGAGCCTAACACCACTATCTTGTCAGTTTGAATGGTATCTATGACGCTAGTAAGAAGAGCTTTATGCTCATATGATTTAACTTAAGTTTGCACAAAACCCTATGGTGTCACTACTGTTTTGAATCGTCTCGAAGAGACAATTCTAACGAGTAGTCACGCCATAGGGTTTAATGCTGGAATAAAGATTTCAGTTTTTAATGACCAGCCAATTGAATACCATACCGGGGATTATAATAGAACGTACGCCGCGGGGACGGACAGACGCCGCGACAGACGCGCGTTATGCCATGGTCTGTTATTTTAAATAGATAGGAGAGTTATTCAATATATTCAAGCAGACATTTTTAAACCCCCAATGGTATCAACGGCTCAATTTTATACACAAATGTTTTCACGTAATTTTGCAGCAAACCCTATGGTGTCACTACTGTTTTTTACTTTGACAAAACTCGCCTTACGGTGAGCCTAACACCATTCCTCTCGTCAGTTTGAATGGTATCTATGACGCTAGTAAGAAGAGCTTTATGCTGAATATGATTTAACTTAATTTTGCACAAAACCCTATGGTGTCTCTACTGTTTTTTACTTTGACAAAACTCGCCTTACGAGGAGCCTAACACCACTATCTTGTCAGTTTGAATGGTATCTATGACGCTAGTAAGAAGAGCTTTATGCTCATATGATTTAACTTAAGTTTGCACAAAACCCTATGGTGTCACTACTGTTTTGAATCGTCTCGAAGAGACAATTCTAACGAGTAGTCACGCCATAGGGTTTAATGCTGGAATAAAGATTTCAGTTTTTAATGACCAGCCAATTGAATACCATACCGGGGATTATAATAGAACGGACGCCGCGGGGACGGACGGACGCCGCGACGGAGGCCGCGACCGACGCGCGTTATGCCATGGTCTGTTATTTTAAATAGATAGGAGAGTTATTCAATATATTCAAGCAGACATTTTTAAACCCCCAATGGTATCAACGGCTCAAGTTTATACACAAATGTTTTCACCTAATTTTGCAGCAAACCCTATGGTGTCACTACTGTTTTTTACTTTGACAAAACTCGCCTTACGATGAGCCTAACACCATTCGCCTCGTCAGTTCGAATGGTATCTATGACGCTAGTAAGAAGAGCTTTATGCTGAATATGATTTAACTTAATTTTGCACAAAACCCTATGGTGTCACTACTGTTTTTTACTTTGACAAAACTCGCCTTACGATGAGCCCAACACCACTTGTCTCGTCAGTTTGAATGGTATCTATGACGCTAGTAAGAAGAGCTTTATGCTCATATGATTTAACTTAATTTTGCACAAAACCCTATGGTGTCACTACTGTTTTGAATCGTCTCGAAGAGACAATTCTAACGAGTAGTCACGCCATAGGGTTTAATGCTGGAATAAAGATTTCAGTTTTTAATGACCAGCCAATTGAATACCATACCGGGGATTATAATAGAACGGACGCCGCGGGGACGGACGTGCGTTATGCCATGGTCTGTAATTTTTACTTATTACTTATAACACTGTGAACAAACACCACCAGAATAACAGTGAACATGTAACACAGTGAACAAACACCACCAAAATAATAGTTAACATGTAACACTGTGAACAAACACCACCAAAATAACAGTGAACATGTAACACAGTGAACAAATAAACACGGAAATAACAGTGAACATATAATACATTCAGCCTGCTTAAAAGCACATTGAAAGCAAAGCAGAATACAAATTAAGGCGCATTCGGCTTTGCTATTCTCCTGCTTCAAGCTTCAATCTGCTAGTATATAGAAAATATTTTATATATAGACTTTAAATATGTCTTTGACACAATTTGGTCACTAAACTTGTTACATTAACCTTTTTCTGCATTGAAGTTGTATAAAGTAACTTTGCAAAGAGACTGGATCCTGATTAGATGCCAGGTAACGTGGCATCTGATCAGGATCTAAATTGTTTGCAAACGCGCTTTTAAGCTTCATTGAGAGCAAAAGGGTTAAAAGTTTTTACCTTGATCAGATGCTGCATAACACCGAGTCGAATCTGTATCCAAACTGTAGGCAAATCGAATTCAGCAGACGATAGTTTCAAAGCAGAGGATATTGCTGTAAAATAACAGTAAACTGCTACAAGTGTATGAAATAAATAAAACCTCTCTAATACGATCACTAAATTGTGATGTTTATGACCAGTGCTTGCTTGAAGCACTTGGTGATAGTAAAACAAACAGAAAGCTCTAGGGGAGCTTTCTATTTTAATGTCACCTTGGTTTCGGCTTGTTTTCTGGAATCGTGAATCTAACGTCGCCATAACTTTAAAAACCCTTTCGGCGTTGATGTGGTATAAAGTTGACTTTGCAAAGAGATTGGATCCTGATTAGACGCCGCATAATGCTGTGTCTGATCAGGGTCAAAACCGTTTGACACACATATCGATATTTCTTAAATCATACTTCCATTGAAACCGACTTGCAGACAATATTTAAGCAGACAATAAGTCGGTATAATGGTAAATACATACTCACGACTAATTTGGCGCAGAAAGGGCTAGAGTCGTTAAAAACCTATTCAGTTTCAAGGTATAGTAAATGAAAGGCAAGAAAACCAATACAGTTATTAACCCTTTCACTTCCAAATTTTCCGCGAGTTTTTTTACTCCTTCACTGTTATATTGTCGTGCGCTTCAATTCTATTGTCTGCAATGTGGTTTCAAAGTTTAACGAGAGCACCGCAAACGGGTGCTGGACGCTCGACTTTCATATAGTTGAGATGGCTATATTTTTCAAACTTAAAGGGATACTTGCGTATTTGAAAAATTCAACAGAATCTCATGACAAGTTCTACAAGTTGAATTAAGGTATATATAAGCAAATTGCTAAAATAAAAATTGGGGGTTGCAATGCTTTTTTCAGCTCTAGCTGGCTTTGAAAAGTGTGACGTTTGCCGCATTTGGTCATTGTCAGAGCAGAAAACATCATAAGGGACAAATGGACTTATATTGCTACACAAAAACATATTTCTAGTACACTATTTAAGTTTCTAGCATTCACTCATCACAAGCAAGTGTGAAATAAACTTTTTGAAGCTCTTTCTTGTGTTTTTAATGAGCTTTTGGGCTAAAATGAATGCTGAAAACTGGAAAAATAAGGCATCTAGGTTAAAGTATTTCTTATCAAATGGTGTAAAGAAACCTAGGTGTCGCGTTGTTCATTTATGAAATATGGTCAAATTTCTGACCCTACCCCCTTAGATTTTATGCAGAAAATATACCTCCCCCAATAGCCAAATTGGGTCTCTGTTGACCTAAAAATGAGAAATATTCATCCAATATTTGCTTAAATTGGTAAATATATGAGTGTATGTGAATACAGCAGCATTAAATAAAGTTTTAGTTACTTAAAGCATTTACAATGCTGCTGATAAAAACATAAACATAATTTCTACAAGAACTGCTACTCGGGACAGTTTTTTCAAATCTTGAAACAGTGCCTGTACGGAAAGGACTATATTTTACATAATTTACCAATGAGAACTTTTCAAAATTCATTTCTATGATAATAAATGTATTGCAAATCAGAAAATATATAGTAATCAAGGTATTTAAGAAGTTTATTTTTCAACATTTTTAATATAGGCGAGTATGTCTTTAAAGAATGTGTATGGGTGTTTAATGCCCTATTGATCATAGAAGTTGAAAGTACAGCTATAAGCTCTAATATAAGCATTCTGCTTTGCTTTCATCTTATTAACAACAATCAAGCTGAATACAGGCATCAGTGCAAGGTCTGCACTGATAATAATATTTTCGAATAAAAAACACAAAAGAAAACCCATAAAACAACAACCAAAAAACAGGGACAGTACTTGATTGGAAACTGAAAATGCTCATTTGAAGATTCATGGGTGATCTATTATAAGTTTTATAATATATATTGAATACTTTTTTAAATTTATATTTTATGTATTACCGGTAAGCCAAATAAAAAAAAAACCTGTGTTTCCTATTACATGCCCCAAAAAATTAGGGACGGACGGTTGGAAAATCTTTTTTTATTTTTTTTAAACAATCAGATCTAACTTTTCTGATGGAATTTTTTTTTAGCTCACCTGGCAAAAAAGGCTGTTTACACTCTAGAGGCCACAATTTTTATCCAATCTTTCTAAAACTTTTCCAGATTGTATATGACTATAAGAGTTCTGATGAGTTTGATTATGCTTGAAATCCGATCAACAGGTCAATAGTTATTTGCCCTTGAATTGCTGAAAGTGCCTTTTACACTCTAGAAGCCACAATTTTTACTGAGTCTTTTCCAAACTTGCTCAGATTGTATATGACCAATAGAGTTCAAATAAGCGTGATTATTGTTTAAATTGGATTAAGAGGTCATGAATTATCTGCCCTTGAATTGCCATATCAAACAGCGTTTACACTCTTGCAACTACACATTAGGCAGAATAGTGGACATCACTAGATTATCGATAAATTGCCCTACGCTAGCTGGCGAGCCCGTCAATCTTCGGCTCTTACCGCTCGGTATTTACGGAAACTCCCGACGACACTTTGAACATATTAATTTTATTTTCAATTTGAAAAAGGACCAAATTAACATTAACTTACAATTCTTAAATTTATATCAAAAGAAGGAACAAATATTCAATTATACGAGCCCGTTTGCACAGAATTAATATCGATTTGTATAAATGCACAAGCTCGTGTTATATTAACCCTGTCGAGGCTTATTTTCAGCATTTTACTCTTTGTTTAATGTGATTAAGAGGTGTCTTTTTCAACTTAAAAAAGGACCAAAATCTTATTAAAATATTTTTTCAAAACAATTTCATCATAAAGGAAAATGATTAAGCTAACACGGACTGTTTGCACAGGAACGATATCTGTCCAGAAAAAAAAGTTATTAAAAGTTCTGTAAAACTGCCCTTCTTATTTTAATGCGCGAAAATGAGAGCCAGTGAGCCACCTGAGTGTCCACTATTCTGCGTAACGATTAGACCGCTCCAGGAGCTGTCTGAGCAAGGTATATACAGCACTGTTTTAAACAGCGTCAATATACCCCAATAACAGAAGGGCTAGGTTTTATTTGATGAAAACTAATGCCAAACAATTCGAATTCTCTGAATTACGTTGTCTGATCAGTATCCACACTATTTCTCTATTTCATGATCAATTTTATCGTGAGGTTTTTAACCCCTTTACCGCCAAATTGTCGTCTGCTTCAATATTACTGTCTGCAATGTCGTTTCAAAGTTAGAATTAAGGCAGTATAAATGACATTATTTCAAAGCAAGTGGCAACCAGTTTTGATCCTGATCAAACGCCGCGTCACGCGGCGTCTGTTCAAGATCAAAACTGTTTGCAATTGTGCTTTATGACTGTTTTTTAGAGCTGAAGGGCTATTCTTAGAATCACGGTATCTGATCAGTATCCACACTATTTCTCCCTTTCATGATCAAATTTATCGTGAGGTTTTTAACCCCTTTACCGCCAAATTGTCATCTGCTTCAATATTACTTTCTACAATGTTGTTTCAAAATTAGAATTAAGGCAGTGTATCTGACGTTATTTCAAAACCTAAAGTGGCAGCCAGGTTTGATCAGGATCAAACGCTGCGTTATGCGGTGTCTGATCAGGATCAAAACTGTTTGCAATTGTGCTTTATGACTTTTTTTGGAGCTGAAGGGCTATTCTCAGAATCACGGTATCTGATCAGTATCCACACTATTTCTCCTTTTCATGATCAAATTTATCGTGAGGTTTTTAACCCCTTTACCGCCAAATTGTAGTCTGCTTCAATATTACTTTCTACAATGTCGTTTCAAAGTTAGAATTAAGGCAGTGTATCTGACGTT
The DNA here is from genome assembly GCA_922989275.2 of Gari tellinella. Taxonomy (NCBI): domain Eukaryota; kingdom Metazoa; phylum Mollusca; class Bivalvia; order Cardiida; family Psammobiidae; genus Gari; species Gari tellinella. The sequence continues at coordinate 58,009,654 of OV277859.1, forward strand.
ATTTCAAAACCTAAAGTGGCAGCCAGGTTTGATCAGGATCAAACGCCGCGTTACACGGCGTCTGATCAGGATCAAAACTGTTTGCAATTGTGCTTTATGACTTTTTTGAGAGCTGAAGGGCTATTCTCAGAATCACGGTATCTGATCAGTATCCACACTATTTCTCCTTTTCATGATCAAATTTATCGTGAGGTTTTTAACCCTTTTACCGCCAAATTGTCGTCTGCTTCAATATTACTTTCTACAAGGTCGTTTCAAAGTTAGAATTAAGGCAGTGTATCTGACGTTATTTCAAAACCTAAAGTGGCAGCCATGTTTGATCAGGATCAAATGCCGCGTTACTCGGCGTCTGATCAGGATCAAAACTGTTTGCAATTGTGCTTTATGACTTTTTGGGGAGCTGAAGGGCTATTCTCTGAATCACGGTATCTGATCAGTATCCACACTATTTCTCCTTTTCATGATCAAATTTATCGTGAGGTTTTTAACCCCCCTTTACCGCCAAATTGTCGTCTGCTTCAATATTACTGTCTGCAATGTCGTTTCAAAGTTAGAATTAAGGCAGTATAAATGACGTTATTTCAAAGCAAGTGGCAACCAGTTTTGATATTGATCAAACGTCGCGTCACGCGGCGTCTGATCAAGATCAAAACTGTTTGCAATTGTGCTTTATGACTATTTTTTAGTGCTGAAGGGCTATTCTCAGAATCACGTTATCTGATCAGTATCCACACTATTTCTCCCTTTCATGATCAAATTTATCGTGAGGTTTTTAACCCCTTTACCGCCAAATTGTCATCTGCTTCAATATTACTGTCTGCAATGTCGTTTCAAAGTTAGAATTAAGGCAGTATAAATGACGTTATTTCAAAGCAAGTGGCAACCAGTTTTGATCCTGATCAAAGGCCGCGTCACGCGGCGTCTGATCAAGATCAAAACTATTTGCAATTGTGCTTTATGACTATTTTTTAGAGCTGACGGGCTGTTCTCAGAATCATGGTATCTGATCAGTATCCATACTATTTCTCCCTTTCATGATCAAAATTATCGTGAGGTTTTTAACCCCTTTACCGCCAAATTGTCATCTGCTTCAATATTACTTTCTACAATGTCGTTTCAAAGTTAGAATTAAGGCAGTGTATCTGACGTTATTTTAAAACCGAAAGTGGCAGCCAGGTTTGATCAGGATCAAACGCCGCATTACGCGGTGTCTGATCAGGATCAAAACTGTTTGCAATTGTGCTTTATGACTTTTTTTGGAGCTGAAGGGCTATTCTCAGAATCACGGTATCTGATCAGTATCCACACTATTTCTCCTTTTCATGATCAAATTTATCGTGAGGTTTTTAACCCCTTTACCGCCAAATTGTAGTCTGCTTCAATATTACTTTCTACAATGTCGTTTCAAAGTTAGAATTAAGGCAGTGTATCTGACGTTATTTCAAAACCGAAAGTGGCAACCAGGTTTGATCAGGATCAAACGCCGCATTACGCGGCGTCTGATCAGGATCAAAACTGTTTGCAATTGTGCTTTATGACTTTTTTGGGAGCTGAAGGGCTATTCTCAGAATCACGGTATCTGATCAGTATCCACACTATTTCTCCTTTTCATGATCAAATTTATCATCAGGTTTTTAACCCCTTTTCCGCCAAATTGTCGTCTGCTTCAATATTACTGTCTGCAATGTTGTTTCAAAGTTAGAATTAAGGCAATATAAATGACGTTATTTCAAAGCAAGTGGCAACCAGTTTTGATCCTGATCAAAGGCCGCGTCACGCGGCGTCTGATCAAGATCAAAACTGTTTGCAATTGTGCTTTATGACTATTTTTTAGAGCTGAAGGGCTATTCTCAGAATCACGTTATCTGATCAGTATCCACACTATTTCTCCTTTTCATGATCAAATTTATCGTGAGGTTTTTAACCCCTTTACCGCCAAATTGTCATCTGCTTCAATATTACTTTCTACAATGTAGTTTCAAAGTTAGAATTAAGGCAGTGTATCTGACGTTATTTCAAAACCTAAAGTGGCAGCCATGTTTGATCAGGATCAAACGCCGCGTTACTCGGCGTCTGATCAGGATCAAAACTGTTTGCAATTGTGCTTTATGACTTTTTTGGGAGCTGAAGGGCTATTCTCAGAATCACGGTATCTGATCAGTATCCACACTATTTCTCCTTTTCATGATCAAATTTATCATCAGGTTTTTAACCCCTTCACCGCCAAATTGTCGTCTGCTTCAATATTACTGTCTGCAATGTCGTTTCAAAGTTAGAATTAAGGCAGTATAAATGACGTTATTTCAAAGCAAGTGGCAACCAGTTTTGATCCTGATCAAAGGCCGCGTCACGCGGCATCTGATCAAGATCAAAACTGTTTGCAATTGTGCTTTATGACTATTTTTTAGAGCTGAAGGGCTATTCTCAGAATCACGGTATCTGATCAGTATCCACACTATTTATCCTTTTCATGATCAAATTTATCGTGAGGTTTTTAACCCCTTTACCGCCAAATTGTCATCTGCTTCAATATTACTTTCTACAATGTAGTTTCAAAGTTAGAATTAAGGCAGTGTATCTGACGTTATTTCAAAACCTAAAGTGGCAGCCAGGTTTGATCAGGATCAAACGCCGCGTTACTCGGCGTCTGATCAGGATCAAAACTGTTTGCAATTGTGCTTTATGACTTTTTTGGGAGCTGAAGGGCTATTCTCAGAATCACGGTATCTGATCAGTATCCACACTATTTCTCCTTTTCATGATCAAATTTATCATCAGGTTTTTAACCCCTTTACCGCCAAATTGTCGTCTGCTTCAATATTACTGTCTGCAATGTCGTTTCAAAGTTAGAATTAAGGCAGTATAAATGATGTTATTTCAAAGCAAGTGGCAACCAGTTTTGATCCTGATCAAAGGCCGCGTCACGCGGCGTCTGATCAAGATCAAAACTGTTTGCAATTGTGCTTTATGACTATTTTTTAGAGCTGAAGGGCTATTCTCAGAATCGCGTTATCTGATCAGTATCCACACTATTTCTCCTTTTCATGATCAAATTTATCGTGAGGTTTTTAACCCCTTTACCGCCAAATTGTCATCTGCTTCAATATTACTTTCTACAATGTAGTTTCAAAGTTAGAATTAAGGCACTGTATCTGACGGTATTTCAAAACCTAAAGTGGCAGCCAGGTTTGATCAGGATCAAACGCCGCGTTACTCGGCCTCTGATCAGGATGAAAACTGTTTGCAATTGTGCTTTATGACTTTTTTGGGAGCTGAAGGGCTATTCTCAGAATCACGGTATCCACACTATTTCTCCTTTTCATGATCAAATTTATCGTGAGGTTTTTAACCCCTTTACCGCCAAATTGTCATCTGCTTCAATATTACTGTCTGCAATGTCGCTTCAAAGTTAGAATTAAGGCAGTATAAATGACGTTTTTTCAAAGCAAGTGGCAACCAGTTTTGATCCTGATCAAACGCCGCGTCACGCGGCGTCTGATCAAGATCAAAACTGTTTGCAATTGTGCTTTATGACTATTTCTTAGAGCTGAAGGGCTATTCTCAGAATCAGGGTATCTGATCAGTATCCACACTATTTCTCCTTTTCATGATCAAATTTATCATGAGGTTTTTAACCCTTTTACCGCCAAATTGTCGTGTGCTTCAATATTACTTTCTACAAGGTCGTTTCAAAGTTAGAATTAAGGCAGTGTATCTGACGTTATTTCAAAACCTAAAGTAGCAGCCAGGTTTGATCAGGATCAAACGCCGCGTTACACGGCGTCTGATCAGGATCAAAACTGTTTGCAATTGTGCTTTATGACTTTTTTGGGAGCTGAAGGGCTATTCTCAGAATCACGGTATCTGATCAGTATCCACACTATTTCTCCTTTTCATGATCAAATTTATCGTGAGGTTTTTAACCCCCCTTTACCGCCAAATTGTCGTCTGCTTCAATATTACTGTCTGCAATGTCGTTTCAAAGTTAGAATTAAGGCAGTATAAATGACGTTATTTCAAAGCAAGTGGCAACCAGTTTTGATATTGATCAAACGCCGCGTCACGCGGCGTCTGATCAAGATCAAAACTGTTTGCAATTGTGCTTTATGACTATTTTTTAGTGCTGACGGGCCATTCTCAGAATCATGGTATCTGATCAGTATCCACACGATTTCTCCCTTTCATGATCAAAATTATCGTGAGGTTTTTAACCCCTTTACCGCCAAATTGTCATCTGCTTCATGTTACTTTCTACAATGTCGTTTCAAAGTTAGAATTAAGGCAGTGTATCTGACGTTATTTCAAAACCGAAAGTGGCAGCCAGGTTTGATCAGGATCAAACGCCGCATTACGCGGCGTCTGATCAGGATCAAAACTTTTTGCAATTGTGCTTTATGACTTTTTTTGGAGCTGAAGGGCTATTCTCAGAATCACGGTATCTGATCAGGATCCACACTATTTCTCCTTTTCATGATCAAATTTATCGTGAGGTTTTTAACCCCTTTACCGCCAAATTGTCATCTGCTTCAATACTACTTTCTACAATGTCGTTTCAAAGTTAGAATTAAGGCAGTGTATCTGACGTTATTTCAAAACCGAAAGTGGCAGCCAGGTTTGATCAGGATCAAACGCCGCATTACGCGGCGTCTGATCAGGATGAAAACTGTTTGCAATTGTGCTTTATGACTTTTTTGGGAGCTGAAGGGCTATTCTCAGAATCACGGTATCTGATCAGTATCCACACTATTTCTCCCTTTCATGATCAAATTTATCGTGAGGTCTTTAACCCCCCTTTACCGCCAAATTGTCATCTGCTTCAATATTACTTTCTACAATGTCGTTTCAAAGTTAGAATTAAGGCAGTGTATCTGACGTTATTTCAAAACCTAAAGTGGCAGCCAGGTTTGATCAGGATCAAACGTCGCGTTACGCGGCGTCTGATCAGGGTCAAAACTGTTTGCAATTGTGCTTTATGACTTTTTTTGGAGCTGAAGGGCTATTCTCAGAATCACGGTATCTGATCAGTATCCACACTATTTCTCCCTTTCATGATCAAATTTATTGTGAGGTTTTTAACCCCTTTACCGCCAAATTGTCGTCTGCTTCAATATTACTGTCTGCAATGTCGTTTCAAAGTTAGAATTAAGGCAGTATAAATGACGTTATTTCAAAGCAAGTTGCAACCAGTTTTGATCCTGATCAAAGGCCGCGTCACGCGGCGTCTGATCAAGATCAAAACTGTTTGCAATTGTGCTTTATGACTATTTTTTAGAGCTGACGGGCTATTCTCAGAATCACGGTATCTGATCAGTATCCACACTATTTCTCCCTTTCATGATCAAATTTATCGTGAGGTTTTTAACCCCTTTACCGCCAAATTGTCATCTGCTTCAATATTACTTTCTTCAATGTCGTTTCAAAGTTAGAATTAAGGCAGTGTATCTGACGTTATTTCAAAACCTAAAGTGGCAGCCAGGTTTGATCAGGATTTTGATTTAACTTACACATGATGTATATAAATATAAGTTCTTGAAGGGGTGCAATTATTGTCAAAAAAGGATACTTTGTGGCAAGAGTTATCTGCCCTTTATGTACTTAGTAATGCCACACAATGCTTTATTAGCTCACCTGAGCTAGCTCAGGGTGAGCTTTTGCAATCCTTGAATGTTCGGCGTTCGTCGTCCGTCATCCGTCGTCAACAATTTTGGTGTTTACACTCTAAAGGCCACAATTTTTATACGCCCGTCTTCAGACGGGATGTACTATGTCGTGGCTCTGTCCGTCCGTCCGTCCGTCTGTCTGTCCATCTGTCCGTCCGTTAACTTTTTCATGTCCGCTCTCTTACTCAAACAAATTTAGTCATATCCTTTTGAAACTTTGTCAGAACGTGTATGACCATAATATCTCGGTCAAGTTTGATAACCAGCAAGATCGCCCCAGACATTCAAGAGTTATGCCCCTTTTTTCAACAAAAACGGGCATTTTAGTAACTTTTTCATGTCCGCTCTCTAACTCAAACAAATTTAGTCCAATCCTTTTGAAACTTGGTCAGAACGTGTATGACCATAATATCTCGGTCAAGTTCGATAACCAGCAAGATTGCCTAAGACATGCAAGAGTTACGTCCCTTTTTTTCGTCAAAAACGGGCATTTTAGTTTGTCCGCTCTCTAACTCATACAAATTTATTTCAATCCTATTTAAACTTGGTCAGAATGTGTATGACCATAATATCTCGGTCAAGTTTGATAATCAGCAAGATTGCCCCAGACATTCAAGAGTTATGCCTCTTTTTATGTCAAAACGGGCATATTTTAGTTTGTCCGCCCTCTAACTCAAATAAATTTATTTCAATCCTTTTGAAACTTGGTCAGAATGTGTATGACCATAATATCTCAGTCAAGTTTAATAACCAGCAAGATTGCCTCAGACATTCAAGAGTTATGCCCCTTTTTTCGTAAAAAACGGGCATATTTTAGTTTGTCCGCTCTCTAACTCAAACAAATTTATTCTAATTCTTTTGAAACTTTGTCAGCATGTGTATGACCATAATGTCTAGGCCAAGTTCGATAACCAGCACAATTGCCCAAGCCATATAAGAGTTATGCCCTTTTTTCGTCAAAAAACGGGCATTTTTTAGTTTGTCCGCTCTCGTACTCAAACTAATTTATTCCAATCCTTTTGAAACTTGGTCAGCATATGACCCCTAACTTTCAAGATTATTCCCCTTTTTTCCACTTTACCTTGATAGGGTTTTAGTATGACTACATTCTAAGATCGATTTGACGGGCGTATAATGTGCCCGGCTTTCGGTGCTCTTGTTGTCCAATCTTTCTGTCACTTACTCAGATTGTATATTACTATAAGAGTTCGGATGCGTTCGATTATGGTTGATATTGGACATATAGGTCAAGAGTTATCCACCTTTGAATTGCTGAAAATGTCATATTTAACAGTGTTTACACTCTAGAGACCACAATTTTAATTCAATCTTTCCCAATCTTGCTCAGATTGTATATAACCGCAAGAGTTCGGATAAGTTCGATTATGGTTGGAATCGGACGTATAGGTCAAGAGTTATCGACCTTTAAATCGCTGAAAATGCCATATTTAAGGTTGTTTACACTCTAGAGGCCACAATTTTAATCCAATCTTTCTCAAACTTCATCAGATGGTATATGAGACTAGAAGAGTTCAGATGAGTTAATTAAGGTTGCACTCAGACCTGTAGGTCAAGTGTTATCTACCTTTGAATTGCTGAAAATGCCATATTTAAGGGTGTTTACACTCTAGAGGCCACAATTTTAATCCAATGTTTCTCAAACTTGCTCAGATTGTATATAACCATAAGAATTCGGATGAGTTCGGTTATGGCTGGAATCGGACCTATAGGTCAAGAGTTATCCACCTTTGAATTGCTGAAAATGTCATATTTAACAGTGTTTGCACTCTAGAGGCAACACTTTTCAATGGATTTTAATTATAATTGCACACAATGTATATAGCTATAAGTTCTCGAGGGAGTGCAATTATTGTTGAAATCTGATCATTGTTGCAAGAGTTATCTGCCCTTGATATACTTTGAAATGCTAGAAAAGGCTTCATTTCAGTATTATTTGGGCTCTAGTTATCTGCCTTTCATGTATTCTACTATACATACTAGAATGTGTCATATTGCAATGTTGTGTACATGCTATACTACAAATTTGAATGGATTTAGAATAAAACAGGTGAAATTCAAAGGTAAAGCTATCAGGCTTCATTATAAAAGGTGAGGGCCTTAAGGCCCTCTTGTTGTTTACATGCAAGTGTGTACAAATGTGAATGGATGTTGAAAACAAATTATTAAACCATATATGGCTATTATTTATAGAATGAGTTCAATTATTGTCGAAAATGTGCAAATTAGTCTAGAGTTGAAAATGTCATATTTAACAGTGTTTACACTCTTAGTAACTTCAGTTTTAAACAGAGTTTTATTAATACTTGCATAGAATATATATAATAAGTGTAACTTCTTGAAAGGGTGGAATTATTTTCAAAACAAGATACTTGTGACAAGAGTTATCTGCCCTGTATGTACATATGAACTTTGAAATGCTAGAAAGAAAAGGCTTTCTTTTAGTACAGTTTACACGCTAGTATGGACAAATGTGTATATTTTTTTATAAAAACTTTATTATAGATCTACTATTAAGTATAAAAACATAGCAATTAATTTTCAAATGCGTTCATTTATTGTTGAAAACGGACAAAATTGTCGAGATTGTTACACCCTTGATGAGTTGAAAATACCATGTTTAACAATGTTTGCACTCTAGTAAATTCTACAGCTCTGAATTTATTTTGATAATACTTGCACACAATTATAAGTTCTTGAAAGTATTTAAGGTACTTCGCATATGCGCGTAGTTTCCATACGATTGTTATGAAACTTTTCATGAAGAATGATAATAGCCTAAGAAACAATGTGTGTAAATATAAGCAAAATTTATTGTGTGGTTTGTCTTTAAGGTCTTTTTTCTGACCAAAACCTAGAAATTTGATGATTTTATTTTCTTAAAAATGAATAAAGCTAATGACTATAATTCTCGCCCAATAAGTAGTCCACAACATTCATTACAAGAAAAGCTAAAACATTTTGAATAAAGGTGTTCAGAAAGATGTTATCAGCTATTTAAATTATGCAAAATGCTAAAAAATTGAATTACAAAAAACTGACTCATTCAATGTATATTTGTTTTCATTTTATTCAAATATATGGTTGATGAACTAGTCAGTCTGAAAAAATTAGAAAATATTACAGTCAGATATTTGTTGTTTAGATACAGTTACCTACCTTAGAATTAAAACTTTGTCATTAAAATGCATTATTATTTATTCATGGACTTGTATACAAGGTTTATTATATTGTTTGAACATAATTATAATGGGCAATATCGATCTTGAAAAGGTTAGCGTATTGATAAGCTTCAAGGTGTGGCTTTATAGTTCGATCAAATCGTTTACATGTATACCGTTTTAATTGACTTGTCACTCATTAAACTAAAACGTACAGGTAAGTGGACATATACTTGGACCGTAAACATCACTAGTTCTAATCAACGAATACTAAACATAACATGTCTCTTGATTACTGCGTTATGGATTGACAAGTCAATAAATCGGACACTTAAAAAAAATATTTGGATCGGATGGGTCTCGAACCTATGACCTTTGGATTGCTAATCAACCGACTATAGTCAACCACTATACTAAGCTTTTGAATGTTGATCTCTAAAGACAGGTGATCACCATTTGTCCCTTCCTCCCACAATAATGTTTGCCACTTTCTTCTCAACAATCGCTGCGGCAGGGGATATCAGATCTAAGGTGCTTGTTCAAATTATGTCCCTAGGGTAAGAAATGCCCCCACCCCGGGGTCACAGTTTTACAGAGTTATATAGTCAAATCTTCAAACAAGTTGCCCGTAACCAATACATGTATTGTTTAAATGATTCTGACCAGTTGCATATTATCTGGGTCACATTAGCTAAAAATAGATTTTACTGTCTGAAATCATGTACAAAGTCATGAGCTTAGATATTTGACAGAAAACTTCATTTGTGTGTTTCTTCAGCAATATTTTTGAAATTATATCATTAGGGTGAAAATGATCCCATCCCAAGGGCCATATGCCCCTTGTCTGTGTTTTCCCAGGTGAGAGATATTTAGGCGCGAATGGGCCTCTTGTTTTGAAAAACATCAACTTGCCATCTGGTTTTCAGTCTTGAACCCTTTACCCCAAAGCCTGTTTCTCCTTTTAAAGACAGATGCCCACATAACCTATTACGCCTCCCCCATAAACATGCCTTTAATTTGTTCCCCCTCTGAAGAAAGTAGTTCCATTTAATATTGTAATGAATGTATGTCGTAAGAAATATTTCCTAAATTCTAGCAGATGGTATCTAAAGGCAGGCTAGTAGTTAAGCAGAATGCACCTTAAGGCACATTCTGCTTTACTACTTACCTGGTCACCTGTCTTCAAAACTAAAATTGGCTATTGGGTAAAAGCAGGTTGAAAGTAAGGCAGAATGTGCATCAAGGCCCAATCTGCTTTACTTTCAGTCAGTTTTAAGCTCACTGGTTAGGAACTTGGTTACAGTGGGGCGAGGGTCCTCGCGACAGGTGGTATCGGAGTCCTGACTATACATGTTTCAGAGTCTCGTCGTGAAACAAAAATTAGCACGCTGAAGTGAACGCAAAAGAGGTAATTAAAGGTCAAATTGACATAAACACTGTAAATCGTTATTGTCACCATATAGTCTGATGTTTTTCTAAGCGTCGTGCATGCTTAATTCGTTCCATTTATGGAATTTACGCTTGAAATAGTTAATAAAACGACGCGGTAATCAAGGTTTTTGTTCACAACGATCAATTCTTATAAATGACTGCACAATTTCGCCTGAAATTAATGTTTCTGGTAAGATTAATACTTAAATTGCATCTTTGCAAGAGAATCACATTAAAAATATCGTATATCAATGAAATTTTCTGGATTTCAAGTGGTTAATAAGGTTACAGAGTCTAACAGAGAGTGTTACAGGTTCTCTGACGACAGGTAATAAATGGTTACAGGTTGTTATCGACATTTTTGTTTTGTTTGAGAGAGAATGGATCTAAAAAGCATGTATTGCAAGAGGTCCTTTATCTTTTACAATGCTTTAAGCTGTCACCTGTCTTTTATACAATCAATTTGCCTTCGTTTTAGCGGTTGTAAATGAGATTTACTGTCATTATTACGTATTACTGCGTTCGGTTAGTGCCTACTTGATATTCTATCATGTGTAAAGAACCATCGTCGTATTTACTAATTTCGAAATAGTTAACACGATGCAAAAATAATAAAAAGTACTCAATTTCAAAGATTCTGTTGCTGTATTTATTTCCCAAAATGAAAACCAGACTCTTAAAAATTAAATATATACTTGCAAATATCTCTAAAGCGATCACTGAAATAATCTAACGTGTAGTACAGCTCCAAAGGCAAAACATAACCGGTATATGTAATAAAAAAGAACCTGCACACTTATCGTATGGTTATCTCAGTCCATTACATAACTTGTCAACCAAAGCATAGTACTTAATGAAAAAACTGAAAGGCACCTTTAATTTAGACATTATGGTGTGCAAAGTAAATTCTTCCTAATAGGCAAGTCTCATATCTTGCCACAGGCGAACTCTGGTCTCGATTTGTACTATTTGTGCTCTTTTTTAATGCAAATTTTCACAATAAGTTGCTCAATATTTTTAAGTTTAATTAATAGCTTTCTAACTATTTCTCAGACAAATAAATCATATGTGCAAAACGATCCGTCATATATCAAATATAAGTTTAACCCGTTCACTGCTTTACTCTGACCGTATAAACACAGATAAACAGGTTAGATTCGAATGAGAAGCTGAATAATTATGTGTCTGAATCGGATCAAAGCTGTTTGACTATCTTAGAGATCCTTTTTCGAGATTGATCCTGGTGAGTCATCGAGAAAGTTGGCGCGGCACCAGCCTCTTAACTGTTTGCAAATACGACTGTTAGTCTATTAAATGTATAAAACAGAATGCGTTATAGATCTTCCACCGAGAATAGGATCGAACCGCACTCGAACCCGTGCATATTATCAACTTTGCGAAATTTAATAAGTAATTCAAATCTCAAGCGTGAGTAAATTGGCATTTTTTCTGGTGTCGTATAAACGACGGCCTACATGAAAATGAGTTCCACAAACAAAGGCCAGATTCTTTGGTCCATGTTTGTCTTGGAGATGTTCAATGAGCGAGGCTTTGGTATTGAGTTCTGCTCCGCAAATGTCACATTCAAAGGCTCTCTTTTGCCAAGAATGATAAACATGCCGATGTCTTGCCAGAGTTTTCCGGTTATTAAACCGTCCGCTGTATAATTAATAAAGCAGTTTGATTTTGTTGTGATTCGCCATTACGTGTTAATTAAAGTCATTGACTGAACTGAAAGCTTAATTGCACAAAGTGCAATTTACCTTTCTTTTCGATGAAAACTATCCCTGTGAAAAGTGTTCAGGAATTTTAGAATACCCATGAACGTTAAAAAGAATAGTTCTAGGGCTTCAAAAAATACTTTACACATTCTACAAAAGGAGTTCAAGAACTTCTGCAATTCTAGAACAATGGTTCTAAAAACATCAAATTCTTATAATTATTGCAGCATATTTATGAACGTTTAATGACCACTTCTACTATTTTTCATAAATATTCAAGAAATCATTCCCGAATAGTTCTAGAATAATTCAATACTTTCCCACAGGGGTATTTTTGTGGCGCTAAAGAATGCCTGAACTTGTGGTCATGTACTGATATTCTTTACAAAGAATGTACTGATAGTCTTTACAAAGAAACTGCTTTTTTCATCTTCTTTTACGACATTTGCACGGGAGTCCGGCTGCTGGAAGTGCCGCATATATTGTTATTGCCGTTTACTTCAATACCCAGACTTATATCGAGTAAACTGGGGTCTTCTAACGAGATCTCGCCCATTTCGAGATTCGTGAATACTCTGTAACACTGTTAAGAAGAACCTGTAACACTTATCAAACAGTCGTCAGGGACCTGTAACCTCTACATCACATTGATGAGTAACACCAAACTTATGATAACATTAAAAATCGGACATATTTCTTTAAAACATACTTCAATATTAGAAAAACACGAACAAATAGATAATCTTATTGTGTTAAATGCTGCAATTTCTCACGTTAATTCAATTTATAACAAAAATATGTGCATCTACATGTAGCCAGTGGGAATCACTTGCTTTTATTTCCTCTATTCACCTGAATTCTAACGCAGTCGACGTCAAGTATCTTCTTAAATGGAAGCCGAAAGCACTTACCACGTTTTTTATCATGAATCCTTGTCAAGAGGCTGTGTAAACTCGCTGAATGAGTATGTTTTTACATGTACACGCGAGAAAAAGTCATGACTCTGAAACATTTTTCGAAATTACCCCTATACCACCTGTCGTGAGGACCCTCGCCCCACTGTAACCAAGTTCCTAACCAGTGAAGCTACCATCTGGTAGGATATCATATAGACATTATTTTTTATGATGCATATTTACAATTGTATAAAGTGGAATTAGTTTCTTCAGTATAGGAATAAATATAGAAAATAGTTCTATGGTATGTACATGTTAAGTGCAACATTTATTTTCAGTTGAGGAATAAATTAAAGGCATATTTATGAGGTAAAGGGTTAATGCCTGCAAATAATGAAATTGAACTGCATGCGTCTAGAAACTTAATGCTTTTATAGCTTTAGGCATGTTAAAATCCAGACATGGAGAAAATACTTAAATTTCGAAGTCTGAAAAATGATTTTAGGGTAGCTAGGGCAGAATTTAAACAATTATGCAGCTTATGGCAAAAAGGATGTTGTCCCCTTTATATCAGCAGATATTTGTGAACCTTAAATATTTGTTTAACTCATTACGCCTCTAATTAGCTCACCTGAGCCGAAGGCTCAAGGTGAGCTGTTGTGATCGCCCGTCGTCCGTCTGTCCGTCTGTCCATCTGTCCGTCCGTTCAAATTGACTCCTCTGAAACCGCGAGTCTGAGGAAAAAACTTATTTGCTCACGGTGTTCCTTGGATGCTTCTCTACAGAAATCGTTAAAATGAAACTTTAAAGTGGACTACTTATTGAAATTTATTAAAAAATGCGAAAAACTTTAAACAATCTTTGTGTTAAAACTACTAGGCCCTAAGCTTTGATATTTTTACAGTACGTATTTCCTGATGGATCCCTCTAAAGTTTGTTCAAATGAAATCCCTAGGGTCACACTTGACCCCACCCTGCACAGTTTTAGTGCTGCTCTAGGCAGGTCTCATGGATTTTTTATTCATGCAGAACTGTATTTACCTGAGTTACCCTTAATATACTACAGGCAAATAGCCAATATTTGCAAACAGTTTGGATCCAGATCAAATGCAACATAATGCTGCATCCTATCTGGATCAAAACTATTTGCCACTCATTTACCAACTTAACATTTTCTAAATTGTTTTTTTTTTTACATTTTTCACATACAGTAGGTTTTAAGCAGACATCATTTCAGTCTGATAAGGGTTTAGCCACACAGCTGCCTAGATGTTCTCTTCAACTGTGGTGTCAGCTGAACATGTTGTCTGCTTAAGTTTAGAAATGGTTCAGTCTGCTTCATACTTAGAGAAACAGGATCTGGAATTGATCCACTGACAGTTATGTAATTATGTCTTATGCCATATTTATACATATGTTTAATAATGGTTTTATTAGAGTTATCTGAATGTCCAATTCCAATTCAACCCACACACCCATAAATACTGATGTTTGTTAACCCATTACCCCATAAATATGTATTTTTAGGCCTTTAATTTATTATTAGAGTTATCTGAATGTCCAATTCCAATTCAACCCACACCCTCATAAATACTGATGTTTGTTAACCCATTACCCCATAAATATGCATTTTTTGGCCTTTAATTTATTCCCCCACTGAAGAAAATAATTCCCCTTTATACAGTCATGAAAATTTAAGATAAGATAATAAGTTTCTATATCCCAGTGGATGGTAGCTTAAAGCAGTTTGAAAGTAAAGCTGACTATGCCTTAAGGCACATTCTGCTTTACTTTCAACCTGTTTTAGGTGGCCACCTATTTTCAAAACTAGGAACAGCTAGGCTATGGGTTTTCACCATAGGGATTCACAATAGGGTTTTTTTCATTGTCACTTTACTCAGGTTTTACTGTGTTTTACTGCAGGTTCAAGCAAGTTGAACAGTTGTGATCCACCCTTATACTAATTCATATATATTTACATTATGCTGCATCTAATCTGGCTCCAAACTATTTGCCATTTATTTACATAGTTTTTTTTAATTTAGAAAATGTAAAAGTATGATTTGCTTTACAAAATTCACATACAATATGTATAGCAGACATCAATTCAGCATGATAAGAGCTAAGTTCCCAGTTACAGATTTTGCTAATGGCAAAATTGCATAACTGACCTCAGGTCAGCTGCTGCCCGGTACAGCAACAAAATTGGTGGTCTCTGCTGAACATGTTGTCTGCTAAAGTTTAGAAATGGTTCAGTCTGCTTCATACTTAGAGAAATAGGATCTGGAAGTGATCCACTGACAGTTATGTAATTATATCTTATGCCATATTTATACATATGTTTAATATTGGTTTTTATCAGAGTTATCTGTATGTCTTGTCATATTTTCTTGTCCAGGTGGTAACTCCAATTCAACAAATACTGATGTTTGTTAACCCATTACCCCATAAATATGCATTTTAGGCCTTTAATTTATTCCTCCACTGAAGTAAATAAGTCCACTTTATACAGTCATGAAAATGTAAGATAAGAAATAAGTTTCTATATCCTAATAGATTGTAGCTGAAAGCAGTTTGAAAGTAAAGCAGAGTGTGCATTAAGACGCATTCTGCTTTACTTTGAACCTGCTTTAGGTAGCCACCTATTTTCAAAACTAGAAACAGGCTATGGGGTTATGGGTAAAATGAAATTGCATATTTGGAAAGAGCCGAATGAGAGGAAGTGCCATTTGCAAAGGCCATAACTCTGACATCATTGTTTTTTTGGAGTTATTTCCCTTTGTGATATTTTCTTGTCCGGAAGACAACTCCAGTTCTACTGATGCTATTGTAATGAAATTTTATGTATGGAAAGAAACTGATGAGAGAAAATGCCATGCACAAGGGCAGCAATATTTTGTTTTTCTACTTTGTCATATTTTATTGTCAGGAAAATAACTCCAGTTCTTCCGACGTTAGTGAAATAAATATCATTTATTTACCGGTAATGGAAATAGCTTGATAAGATGATGTGCCATGGATAAGGGTCATAAGCTTGGCAACAAAATTCCCTTTTGTCATGTTTTCTTATCTGGAAGATAACCTCATTTATAGTTATATTAAAATGTTGTCTTGCTCAGTCAACTTAGGTACAAACTACACTGTCCTCAGGTGAGCGAATTAAGGGCCATGGCCCTCTTGTTTATTCCTCCAGGGAAGAAAATAGTTCCAAATTATTAAGTTATGGTTGTGTACTATTGAGAAAAAAATCTTTATCCTAGCAGATGATAGTTTAAAGCAAGCTGAAAGTAAAGCAAAATGCACCTTAACCCTTTCACCCATAGAAGCGCATTTTAGCGCATATGATTTATTCCTCCGCTGAAGAAAATAGTTCCAATTTATACCTTCGAAAATAAAAATCATAAGAAATGTTTTCTATATTCTAGCAGATAATAGCTTAAAGCTGGCTGAAAGTAAAGCAGAATGCGCCCAAGGGCGCATTCTGCTTTACTTTCAACCTGCTTTAATTGGTCACCTATCTTCAATACTAGAAACTGGCTATCAGGTAAAGGGTTAAGGCGCATTCTGCTTTACTTTCAACCTGCTTTAAGTGGTTATCTGTTTTCAAGACTAGAAGCAGGATATGGGGAAATCAGGCCTTCAACGGTTCCTACTTTTTTCCACGGAATTATACAAAAGTGTATAATTCTGTGTTTTTTCCTACTTTTTAATCAAAACCTCATACTAGTCCTACTGTTTGCCTAAAAAGTTTTCAAGCACCATCAAAATGGCCCAGAATGCAGGAAATGAAGCACTTGATTTCAAAAATTCCCCGGGGAGTGTCCCCGAACCCCCCTGCGCATATTTGGCCGTCTCTGGGGCATGTTGGACCGAATTAATTTATAATCAAAGTGTTAAAATGTCTTGGGGTGAGAATATCTTTCATATAAGGTTGTGGTTTACTTTACTTTCTATGAGCATGAATATTTCATAGGTTATCTTGTAAACATTTGTATCTAAAATTTCCCACTATTCCTACTATTTTATTGATAATCTCCCTACTTTTCCCCTTGAAAACTTCCTACTTTTTTCCTACTTTTAGCACTGAGACCAGTTGAAGGTCTGGGTTAAAAATTGGTTGAAGTGTTACCCTATAAATTGTTTCTATTTTTGAAGACAGGATACCACTTAAAGCGGGTTGAGGTAAAGCAGAATATGCCTTAAGGCACACTGTGCTTTACTTTTACTGCTTTACTTGGTACCTTCTGCTAGGATATCATATAGAAACTATTTTTCATGATGCATCATATTCACAACTGTATGAAGCGGAACTATTTGCTTCAGTGGAGGAGTAAATTAAAGGCATACTCATGGGGTAAAGGGTTAAATAGATATATATTGATGTTATAATTGGCAAAAAGTGTGCACCAGAAACTCAAAGCTGGAGTGGATAATGGAATAGGAAAAGTTAGGATATTTATGTGTTTTCAAAGATTTAGATAAACCCTGATAATTAAAGAATTTACAAATAAAATGTTTGATTTTGTTTGTGTTTTATGTCTGGCGCTAACTGTATTTCAGCCGTATCATGACGTCCAGCTTCAGGCGTAGGAAGAACATTTTCCCAACGTTGGGCAAACGATGCGCCAACCGTTGGGCCAACCGAACCGCAACTAGCAAAACTACATCGTGCCAACGTCATTTGCCAACATTTACAAAGAATCTCTACAAAGAGACAGTGCTGCAATTTTATCCGGATTTTTGCTAAATCTTCGGATTTTTTCCAGTTTATAGAAGCTTAAAACAGCCTTTAGGGCGCATTCTGCTTTACTTACAGTCTGCTTTAAGTAGTCGCATGTCAACAGTACTAGAAACAGGCTATGGCATAAAGGTACGATTCGTAAAATCGCACTTGAAAAATGCAAATTTGGAAATCTTTGGATTTTTCATGTCAACTAGAGAACACCATTGGGCCAATGTTGGAATGTTATCTGGGACAAGACAATATTAAATGGTAAACTCAGCATTTCAATGTGTTTTTTTGTCGTACAGCGCTTCGTCAGACAGGCCCCAGTCGAGAAGCCGCGATACGTATGATCAGGATCCAAACTAGTGTAAATGGGTTAAGACAATGAAAGGGTTAAATAAAGTCATGGCGTCAAACCGTTTGATTCCAGATGAGACGCCGAGTTACCCGGCGGCTTATCTGGATACAAACTCGTAGCAATGGATTTCAGCGATAACATGCAAAAAAGTAAGATAAACAGAAATGAAAATATTACAGACCGGTCAGCTGCCTGCCCTGAATGCCAGATCATCTATGAAAAACATCAATGTTTTCACTTCCTTACTTGAGTGATAAAGCTTAAACATGTTTCACTGTACAGCATAACAATAAGATACTTATCGCACTTCCTAGCACACCTTGGGGGGAGTTGATTTAAACTGCAGGGCTGCCATAAGTTGACATGAAAAATCGTAAGATTTCCAAATTTGCATTTTACAAGTGCGAATTTACGAATCGTACCTTTACCCCATAGCCTGTTTCTAGTTTTGTTGACACGTGACTACTTAAAGCAGGCTGGAAGTAAAGCAGAATGCGCCTTATGGTGCATTCTGCTTTACTTTCAGCCTGCTTTAAGCTGCCATGTTCTAGAAAAAAAATCCGAAGATTTAGGAAAAATCCGGAGAAATGGCAGCCCTGACACTGTATAATTCTGTGCGGACCACGATGTGCAAGAGTCATGATTGTTCGTATTTTATAGCTTCAAGTCATAGCGAGCAGTTTTCAAAACCCGTGGGTAATTACAGTAAAACCTTACGACCACTAAATTGTGTCAACGCTTAGAATTTACGACAGATGACTGCTTAAAACAAGTTACAGTAAAACAGACAGCTCCTTTAGGAGCTTTCTGTTTTACTGCAACATTGCTTTAAGGTGTACCATTTTATACAATCAACTAGCCTTCGTTTTTGTCGTCGTGATAGAGAGGTTTAACTGTTCCGTAAACCTTTTATTGTCAAACGTTATCGTCTGCTTTTTAGATACTTTTCAACCCCATTATATCGTCTGCTTTAGAAATGTTGCCCAATACATTACTTCAAAGTAAAGTTTTAGCAGTTTTTCTTTTTAGCATTAGTTTAAAAAATGCATTTCAATAAAAAAAAATTGAGCTCTGGTGGGAATCGAACCCGTGACCCGGCATGGGCGGACATAAGTCAAAATGAGGACACCGCTTGACCCACTAAGCCACGTAACTTTTCATGGGATCGATTTAACGTATTTCAGTGGGAAGCCATGAAGAGTACATACAACAGCATAATTCGGCTCGGGTTTATGTTTTAGCCCGTGATCAATTTCTATAGCAACTGTAGACGCGATGGATAAAACGATAAAAAATAACTAAAAAACTAAGATTTGAAGACATTCTAGAGGGTGTTTTTTTCGGCGGAGCTGACTGTTTTCTATTTAGACACACTTTAATATTTGGCCACACATTTCAACCAATGATATTTGATCAGAAATTTAGAATTAAGAGCACCTGTTGAAACTGAATAGTCTGATTGGATAGTAGCCAGGGCTCCAGATAAGGGAATTGTTTCAAAACTTAAAATCTTTATTTGTGCATTAAACCCTGTGGTGTCACTATACATATGAATTGTCTCTTCAAGACAATCAAAATGAGTGGTAATACCATAGGGTTTGGTGCTAAAAGAGGTGAAAAAATGTGATTTGTTTAGTTTACTCACTCTTATCTGGAGCCCTGTAGGCTTGTTTATGTCCCATTACAGTTTTACATGATGTGGACTGTGGGTGTAAAATTTAGAGATACAGACTGTCTGTTTACTACACTAGGCCACAGAATTGACAAAATTATGCTATGATCTGAAATCTATTTATAGATATACAGAGGAAGCTAGGTGTTTCATAATTGTTTACAACCAATTTGTTTTAATTGTTAACTATTTGTACACATTTGCCATACATTAAAAGCAATATTTTATATATGAATAGCCTCAAGTGAGTTAAACACAATTGTGTTGTTTCATCATTATTTACAAGAGTGAAGTACAGTAGATTGTTGTATCTGTACATTTGTGTATGCTATAGTTTGTTTCAAGAAACTCTATGAATGGAACAATAGATTAATGTGAGGATCTCCTACCAGTAGCTAGGATATGAGTTAAATTATTGTTTTGTTTTGCATTTCTGTACATGATAGTTTTGCATTTTAAATAAAAGTTACTGTTTCAATTGAATACTTGTATTTTTTGCTTTTCAATCCAAGATATATATTCTTTGAAAACCTCAATTTAATTCAATTTTGCACACCCATCTATATAGCCTTAGTTCAACCACTCATTCCGCCGAATATCTTTTTTAAAGATATTTCTTGTTTCCAATGCCAGATGCACGATAATGCTACCCTTTTGGTTATATTTGAGTATTTTCTTTTATTTTTGCGAATGCACTATCTGGTTGCGAGTCGCTTTAAGGCAGATGACTGCTTTTAAAAAGTAAGATGAAAGTACAGTCTTCGCCATCGGACGAAATTTTGACATTTTCTCCACACATATTTTACATTACTGGTGATACCACAAAATTGTCGAACACCAAATTACACAACAGTGTCAGGGCAGTTTAAAGGCTAGGGTGTTGACTTTTCAAATATAGATCTATTCTCTGCTGTTCGGACCCAGAACATCTGTTGCTAGGCAACTTTAGAATATAAATGAAAAAAGTTGACTCGTTCCGCTAAACTGGTTGCTATGGTAATATTTGTGAGAAATATCTAGAATTGAAGAACGTTTTAATTTAAAAACATATTCCCCCATACAGTATAACGCTTTCAAACGAAAATTAAAGAAAGTTACAGAAATTGTTAATCTTCAAGTTTACTGACATGCGAAAGATGCTAAAATTAACATGGGAAATCAAGTTTACGGGCTGAATTTTAGAGCTGTGCGACTGAACACGAAGAAACAGAGCTTTGGAATGACATTTTTTTATTTTACTTTTAATCGCACATGTAAGGTGTTCGTTAATCAGGTGGAATTTTACATAGTTTTCATCTGTTGTTACCATGGCAACCATATAATGAGATCATGGTTCATTTTTTGCATGTACATTCTAAAATTACCTAGCAACAAGAACCAAAGAATCACATGCTCAATTCGAGACTAGGAAACATTTAACGGATATTTGCTCCAACCCTTAAAACCAAACAGAAGTACATTGAATGTTTGCTTGAGTTTTAATTCTAAAAAGCAGTTGAGAAAGACTGATAAAAATAAGCAACTTTTTCGCAGGGTGGCGAATACTTATGTCCCATGACTGTAACACAGAAAGCTCATTTACTTTTACCTCGCTTTAAGATGACACATGTCTCTCTCATAATCAGTTAGCTTATAGTGCGCTCACATTTGCTCTACGGCGGCCGCAGAGACGTGAAATCGAGAGAATCTTACGGCGGCCGTAGAGATTCTACGGCAGCCGCACGGCGTATCCCAATATCTTACAGGCCGTAGAGGTCGCCGTAGAATTATAACGCGGAGTTATAACATTTTTTCATTTCTACGGCGGCCGTAGAAACACACGCTGCAGTGTGGTTCTACGGCAGCCGTACGGTCGCCGTACGGCCACCGTGCGGCCGCCGTAACTCGATGGTCAATTTCCCTATTGAGCATTTGTACTTTTGATCATATATGTACATGAATATTATCTAAAAATGGATTTAGATGTTCTTAAATGCTGTCCAAATGTGTCATTTGAGTTCATGGTGTTGCTGGACTGATATAAGCTGTGTGAACATGTAGCAAAACCAAGCTGTGTGGCAGGAGCAGCATTTTGGTTGCAAGGTATCTGGTGGGACTTCCACGGCTGCCGTACGGCGGCCGTACGGTCGCCGTGCGGTCACCGTACGGCTGCCGCACGGCGGCCGTACGTTGGCCAAGATTTTTTAACCCCACCAAAATAAAATCTCGCCGCGCGGCAGCCGCAGCAAATGTGAGCGCAACACACGGCGGCCGTAGGAATTATGCGGCGGCCGGGAATTGCTACTCGCCGTAGAAATGATTAGCCGTGCGGCCGCCGTACGGCAGCCGCAGCAAATGTGAGCGAGGCATTACTTAGCGTTCGTTTTAGTGGTTGTAAAAAGAGGTTTTACTACATAGCTTCTAGATAAATACAGATATTTTACCTCCAAGATTCCGTCATGACTTGTAAAGTCACAATTTACGGGTACATGCGCCACATATAAAGTTTAACATGCGCCACATATAAAGCTTAAATGGGCGTTGACACAGCTCATGCTGCCTATCTATCATCTGTATAAATGAATGAACGAATAAATGACTCTATTTAAAGACATTTCCTCAGTTCTTTGATTGACCCCCCCCCCCCCCTTCACTGTACTCGGATGGCGTGAATGTAACTGTAAAAGCATAAAGCAAATGGCATAGCCATCTCACTCTCCCTAGAGAGGCCCTTTTCAATGGGTATTTCTAACCAAACTATTAAATATAAGAAACGGGCCTCACATGAGACACTTCAGTGGTTCTTTGCTAGAGGTATGAACAGCCTGGTTATGTGTTATCACCGAAAGTATGTCAGGAAATGTCTTTTACGAGGGTGACTCGTTTAGTCTAACGACTAATCCCAATGAGGCCCACCATAAAAGTACTGTATTTCATACATATACAGCTTTCACCCTTATGTGCTGTAAAAACGACTGCTTTGAAATTGTTGTTAGCAAGTTTAGTTAAATTCAGATTTATGCAATTATAAATTGCCAAATAATAAAGATGAGTGTCTATCAGTGTCCAGATCAAATGCTGTCTTATTTGGATCCAACCCGTTTGCAATTTCTAATGAAGTCGGGATTATAGCAGGCAAAGGGTTAAATATGCAGAGACAAAGCAGTTTAATAGCAGATGAAAGAAACATGCAGATTTGAAACTGAAAATAGTAGATCTTAGTCCACTATGTGTACAGTAAGAGACAGCGAGCTATTTTTAGACTTCATGCGCTGAGGACGGCGCCCGTAAAAAATTATCTTGTCGTCACAGGGGCTCACTGATAAGACTAAGTAGATCATTTTTACAGGCTGTTTCTGCTGTCAGCAGAAAGTCATATAGCCAACACTTCAACTTTTGACTTGAACAGATATATCAGGGCAGATTAGAGACCCCATGAAAACAGCAGAAGCGAAATCTTTCTAGATCCAGTAATAAAGTGAAAATTAAAAACACCGTTCTTGTAGCACGACGGGAACCAGACTAAGCAAGACACACGATATAATATTATATGATATGCAGGCACAACTTGATAGTTTATATTTGTATTCGACTAAATGGGGTCTTAAAATAAATGTAGCGAAAACAAAGATTTGTGTTTTTGAAAAAAGACGATCAGCATTAAATTTTGAGTGGTTCATAAACAACGAGAAAATAGAAGTTGTTGATAATTTTTGTTATTTGGGTGTAAAATTTATGAAAACTGGAAATCTAGTCTATGCTTTTAAAGCATTAAAAGACCAGGCCACGAAAGCAATGTATAGTCTTTTATATTTATTTCGGAAAATAGAATTAGATGTACGTACCAAACTTCTACTTTTTGACAGGATGGTTGTTCCTATCATTACGTATGCATCTGAGGTTTGGGGTATATACAATTTCAAGGAGATAGATAAACTTCATATAAAATTTTGTAAAATCATACTTGGTGTACGATCTCAGTCTGTAAATTATGCAGTTCTGGGAGAATTAGGTAGATTTCCGCTTTCTGTTATATGCATAGAAAGATCGTTAAAATACTGGTTGAAAATCAAGAAATATGGTGATAATATGAGTACTGTTTATAATATCTATAGAGAGCATTGTATAACTTTGATGGGAAACAATAAGAGTTGGGGTAGTCATATAAAAAGAAAATTGGATAGTTTGGGTTACACGTTTATTTGGGATAACTTGGATACTACTGCCAATTACTTTCCTGCTATACAGAGGAGAATAAGGGACAATTTTATGCAGGAATGGCGAACATCAATAACAAACTCACCAAAACTGAAATACTATGTAATGTTCAAGGAATCATTTGAAATGGAATCTTATCTACAAAATATAACTAACAATTCTTTACGCATGCATCTTACAAGATTTCGTATTTCCTCGCATAACTTGGCTATAGAAGCTGGAAGATATACTAATATTGATCGTAGAAATAGAGTCTGTATCTTTTGTAATCAAAATGCTATTGAATCAGAATATCACTTTTTATTAATACACCGTTCAGACAGGTTTGACTGTATGTCAAAAATATAAACAAGAAAGAGTTGAAATTTTAAAACATATTTCATGGTCCTCTCTAAATAAGTTCATAAAATTGCTTTCTTCAAAGAACAAAAAAGTTCAATTAAACGTAGCAAAATATATCAAGGTTGCAATGAATATACGAAATAATGTAGTTGCAGATTGATAATATCAATAATATACTATAATAGTGTATATAGAGTGGTGTCGGGTAATCCCGACAGTCGTCTAATCCCGTCACCCTTTTAAAGACTCTTAAATTCATAGTGTTACCACTCCATATTCAAGGATTACATGATTTTTAACAATGACGTCATATATAAATGTAACGTCATAAAATTGATCGGCGCATTCAAGACGCTTTCTTTCTGAGTATCAATCTCTTTGAATCAGCGACCTCATTTTTGACCCCCCAAAAATGCCACGTTACGTAATTCCATAAGCTAGTCGCCGAAATAAGGTATGCAAAGTTATTATTTTTCAGAATCTAGTGATGTGTATTGGACTAACAATACCAAAGGTATCTATTTAGCTTCTTTGTAAAAGTCACGAAATGAAGCTTCATAAACTCTGTAAACAGATTTTGGGGGTGTCGGAATTACCCGACAATAAATATGTGTGGAGGCTAATTCCGTCACCTTTATGATCTGACCTACATAATTATTTTTAATTCCGCTTTCCTACTTCCTCAACGTCATAAACACATAGATATATCAACCCCATTCATTAGATACTATTTAAAGACGTATCATCTGAAAATATGGTAGAGCTAGCCACATATATTATAATTATACTCTCTAGCCGTGATAAAATTGAAAGCCAATTAAGACCTGACTGAATTTTAGTCTAATAAAAAATTATTCTATATCTAAAGCTCTTCGAGTTGGTCTTTATCTGTACATCTACGTCTTTAAAAAGGAAAAGAAATCAATGCTCAAATTCATAGAATGTTAGGCACTAATTCATATCTAGCTAAAACATTTAATATCAGGACAAAGGAATTTAGTACCCTCTTCAAAAGGTAGATACTGCTGACAATTATCGTGGAATTGGCAGTCATAAGATTTTTAAAAGTCCATGTCAGGACTGGAAAACTATTGCCTGGTCTGTACTGTACTGGAATATCAAACTGTTTTTACCTCTCATAGCATTTTGAATCAATTCAGTAACAGCTAATTGGTAGAAAACCCTTCTGTTGTGTCATGTGACTTTTCACAAAAAAAAAAGAAAAAACCCAAACTGCATGCCTATTTATAGAATATTACGAGGGAGAGATTCAAATGAGTGAGTGAATAGTTTTACCAACGGCTTTGTTACTGAACCTCAGTGAATACCACAATAAAAGATGTCTGCTAAATACGGCATGAGCTAAAATCGAAATTTCGTTTTTTAAGTGAATTCCTTATCCGTACAAACAGTTAGAAAAGGTGAGACTATAATTATGTTGGCCCCTTATTTGGATTGAAAATGTTGCAAATTCACCGTTATATATTGAATGGTAAGCGTAGAATCTACGTGTAATTTCTCACTTGTACGAACATTCGCAGATTCAAATAGATATAGAGATTAAGACGAGTGCGTAAGATGCAGATTATGTCCACAGAAATGACACATTTACTGTGTTGCAGACAATTAGCCTGTATGTCTGACATATCCGCAGAGAATATAGAACCCTTTTGGCTGCGAAGAGTGCACACATACCTTTGTATATCCTATTTGTTTGATTCAGCTAGAAAATAAAGGGTTTATGTCATTGTTTTTAAAAACTCTGATTGGGTGTCGGGATTACCCGAATGGTGTCGGGGTTACCCGCCAGTAAGTTAAACATGAAACCGAAAGTAACACACATATTTAATATAGTTCGGCACAAATCGTATTCATGGATTTCAGGTTAAATGGTGTGTTCGTGTAACTCCGACCTCTACGGTATTTTAGGAACGTTCGGCAAATCTATAAATAATTTTTTCTCTTAAGGTGTCGGGATTACCCGAAATTACTCTACAAGTTATAATATTTTCAGTTGAATGTTTTGTACTTGTAAAATTGAGTTGTTAAGTTGAGTTGTGTTTATGTAAATGTCATGGTCATATTTCACGTTAATTGATCTATTGTACATGGCCAATGGCGCTTTTATGTTGCCGATTGCCAATAAAATTGAGTTGAGTTGAGTTGAGTTGAGTTGATATACACAAGCATTACATCACATACAATTATGGTTATATGACGTCATATTGTGACGTTGATCGGATAGTATAATTTCCCACGGTCGTATGTAGAAATACAGTAGCACATCTGAAAACCGGACACAAACACCAACGGTTCCCTAACATGTAGACTGGTCGTTCAGTGTAGCACGATTATATTACAGAAAACTCATATCAAAGCTCTATGCAACACCATCGCAACCCAAAATACAACTTTTCGTCTTTAGATCCTTTTTGAACCCTCACAACTGTCCGGATTTCAGAGATATACATAATAATATCGATCAAGACACGTTCGAGCCCCAAATAAGCGAAGACGGCAGACCACCTTTTATGCAGACAGTTAAAAAACCACATCAGACCCTGAGTGCACGAACAATCTAATGCAAATCTGTGGAAAAAGACCAGATCAAAATCTGATCTCTGTGACATATGTGCCTGGAAATAGTCTGCAAACTTATAAGGTTGTAGTTTAAAAGCTGTAGGAATGGAGGAGTTAGTGCACTAAGTAAGTACTGTACTGTATATATGGGGGACAAACGGAAAGTCAGGTCTGACAGTGGCGTAGCTTCCTATAGGCCGTGTAGGCCGCGGCCTACACATAATTTTCAGAAAGTCAAAAAATAAAAAAGTCTAAAAACATCAAAAATGCAATAAAAACACAGCCTAAGGGGGGTTAGCCTTAAATTGATCGAATGTCATTTCGGGAAACAAAGGCAATTTTCAGGCCAAAACCAGCCACATTTTTTTCGCTCGCTACGCTCGCGTTCAAGATATTCTTAATTCTACTCTTTCATTCAAACGTTGAACGCTACGATTTCATTTTACACACACTCGGTAGAAAAAACATTTCGGAAAACCTTTATTATAACATGTATTTCTGAAAATGTTCTCATTTATCCCGACGTCGGATATCTTATAGTACCCTCTATCGAAGAGGATACCAAGAAGTTGTTACAAGGATCCTGATCACCATGTCTTCAGTCCCAGTACACCCCCCCCCCCCCCCCCCCCACGGTTAGTCACATATTCCCAGTATCTGACATGTGCTTCTAATCATTATAATTCAGTTGTGTAAAATGCGAGGTAATTGAAGTACTGTAGCGAACTTGAAACATAATTATAAATATCATATCTAGTAAGAATGCAAAAACAAAAACAACTGAACAAGGACTTGTACCGCTGCATGTTTGCTGCCATATGGTTATTCGGTTCCATGAAACGAATACCTACTCCCCCAATAATTAGTGAAAAGACCTTGATCTTAAAATGTAAGTATTTTACCTGGTTTGAATGCCTGAAACGCCCTCAAAACGCACCAGAGACCATGTAGGAATAGAAATGTTCACAGGAAGGCATGCCCCCGAACCCAACCCCCTATTAAGAGTGCGTATACTAATTAGAGTGGGTATATAGTAGGGATTAGAATTTAACTGCTGGAATACATAATGTCGAAAAAATTCATCTAAATTAAATAATTTGTTATTTTGAATCGATTTTTTACATAGATTTGTGTAAAGTATTATACAATTTTGTAACGCACGAACCGCCCCCAGAACGCACCAGAGACCATCTAGGAATAAGATTTTCCCGGGGAGCATGCCCCCGGACCCCCCCACCCCCCAAAAAAACCCCACCAAAATCCACACACACCCTAATTAGTTCAGTTTACGAATCCTAATGGATAGCGGTGGGTATTACAGATGAGTGGCTGGAAAAGGCAACTTGTCGAAAAACGTATTATTCTAGATCCAATAATTATGTTACTTTGAGTTGATTATTTTTACATAATTATAGAGATATATGTTTATATGATACCTGTTTGCAATGCGGGGAACGACCTTAGAACGCGCCAGAGACCATCTAGGAATAAAAACAAATCCCGGGGAGCATGTCCCTAACCCCCTAGTAAGAATGCGTACACCAATCCGTCTAGCTCCACCCCTGACCTGTGCACCCCCCCACACACACACCGCAGTTTGCTTTCTACGGCCCTGCGAATGTCTTTCTGTCTTCACTCGCACTGATTCATGTGCAAATGACCATGGACATCGATGTTGGTAGAAATGCAGGAAATTTGTTTTTTCTTAAATCATTCACATTTAATTTAGATAATTGCTAGATATATGTACTGTCGCGGGATCATGGCATTAAGTGATTGAAACTGACCATATTCCCGCATTTCGTGGACGAT
Organism: Gari tellinella; assembly: GCA_922989275.2. Classification (NCBI taxonomy): domain Eukaryota; kingdom Metazoa; phylum Mollusca; class Bivalvia; order Cardiida; family Psammobiidae; genus Gari; species Gari tellinella. The sequence continues at coordinate 58,038,228 of OV277859.1, forward strand.
ACATAGAGTTTGTATGAGTACTTCACTTGAACGCCAATGGCAGATGAATGGTGCCCCCAAACAATTTTGCCAATATTGGTTGCAGATTTTTTCGGCGGAGCTGACTGTTTTCTATTTAGACACACTTTAATATTTGGCCACACATTTCAACCAATGATATTTGATCAGAAATTTAGAATTAAGAGCACCTGTTGAAACTGAATAGTCTGATTGGATAGTAGCCAGGGCTCCAGATAAGGGAATTGTTTCAAAACTTAAAATCTTTATTTGTGCATTAAACCCTGTGGTGTCACTATACATATGAATTGTCTCTTCAAGACAATCAAAATGAGTGGTAATACCATAGGGTTTGGTGCTAAAAGAGGTGAAAAAATGTGATTTGTTTAGTTTACTCACTCTTATCTGGAGCCCTGTAGGCTGGTTTATGTCCCATTACAGTTTTACATGATGTGGACTGTGGGTGTACAATTTAGAGATACAGGCTGTCTGTTTACTACACTAGGCCACAGAATTGACAAAATTATGCTATGATCTGAAATCTATTTATAGATATACAGAGGAAGCTAGGTGTTTCATAATTGTTTACAACCAATTTGTTTTAATTGTTAACTATTTGTACACATTTGCCATACATTAAAAGCAATATTTTATATATGAATAGCCTCAAGTGAGTTAAACACAATTGTGTTGTTTCATCATTATTTACAAGAGTGAAGTACAGTAGATTGTTGTATCTGTACATTTGTGTATGCTATAGTTTGTTTCAAGAAACTCTATGAATGGAACAATAGATTAATGTGAGGATCTCCTACCAGTAGCTAGGATATGAGTTAAATTATTGTTTTGTTTTGCATTTCTGTACATGATAGTTTTGCATTTTAAATAAAAGTTACTGTTTCAATTGAATACTTGTATTTTTTGCTTTTCAATCCAAGATATATATTCTTTGAAAACCTCAATTTAATTCAATTTTGCACACCCATCTATATAGCCTTAGTTCAACCACTCATTCCGCCGAATATCTTTTTTAAAGATATTTCTTGTTACATACATGTAGGTTTATGTTAGTATTTTACCTGTTTTGAATGAGCAAAACGCACCAAAGACCATCTAGAAATACAAAACATTCCCGGGGAGCATGCCCCGGACCCTTTAACCAGAAGGGGGAGGGGTAGGCTTTTGGGCTAATAGCCGGAAGACAACGTCAAAAAATATCGTATATCATTAATAATTTTTTATTCTAAGTTGAAAACTTACATGGATTTTTATTAGTATTCTCCCTGTTTTAAATGCGCAAAACGCCCCCAGAACGCACCAGAGGCCATCTAGGAATAAAATTTTCTAGGGGGAGCATGCCCCCCGGACCTCCCTAGTCCGAATGAGTACACTAATAGGAGTGGGTAGGATAGGAGTTAGAGTTTAATAGCTGGAAGGCAACCTGCCTAAAAATGTTATTAATAATTTGGGGTCATTTGGAGTCATTTTTACATAGATTTATGTTCGCCTTATACCTGTTTGGAAACACCCTCAGAATGCTGCAGAGACCATCTAGAAATAAAATTGTCCCGGGGGAGCGGACCCCCCTGGTAAGAGTGTGTACACAAATCCCCCCCCCCCCCCCCCCACCAGATCGCAATTTGCTTCCTACGGGCCTGACATGCACGGGGGAGTAGCCTTGTCAGACTATTTTCCTTTTATGATTACTCTTGATTCAACGTCTTAAAACGAAAGATGCCTCTAAATGTATAGACATACTTTACATACAAGCTAACCCGTTCTACATGCTATATCTAGTGTAGATGATTCTCAATATATGGTCCATTCATTTGTAGAGTGATATGGTACTTAATGACGAAGTAACACGATCGTCAATATAACGTTCAAAATGATATTAGATCTATATATCATACAAAAATCATGGTTCTAGAAACATGTTTATTCCTTCTAGATATACGCCAAAGCGCATTTCCGACGTTCTACGATCATTTTTTTTCCTGGGGGGAGGACCCCCAGACCCCCTCATATTAGGCCTACACATACATTTCTTCCAAGCTACGCCACAGATTCTCTAAAGCGTCGCTTAAATATCAACATTCGCTACATTACGTTGCGCCCCCTGATAGTCGGCGTTGGCTGAAGTGCGTTGGCCCAACGTTGTATAGCCAACCATAAACACACAATTTGATAGAGATCTTAAAACTGATTTTTACCAAATATGTGGGCCCATTATATTTTAAAAGCAAACCACAACCACACAAAATATCATTTAAAATTGCATAATAAATGCAGTATCCTAATACTGCTATAGATCTTTTATTATATACTAGATTCTATTTATAACAAGTAGAGTTCTTTACTATTTCTTTAAAATTGTGGAAAAAATGTTTCTAGATAACGTTTTCTGTGCGAGACGACACTGTATTTTTTTAGACCGTACCATTCGGCTGTGCCACAGTGTTATACCTATCCATTTTAGAAAAATTTCCACATGCAGACGAAAAATTCCACCCAAATGTGAGTATATCTGCATGAAATATATACACAAACAGTAAAAAGCAACATATTTCAGTTCATTTAAGACAGTTGGTTAATAAGTAAACATTATACGTACAACTATTATAAAATAAATATGGATGAGTTTGGGTTCATAACTTTGAAAGTGGGTGGGGTATGTCCAAATTTTATTGAGTTTTCTCATTAAACTTATTCTTAGTGAATTATTTGTTCACTTAATCATCATTTATACATTATATTGTATAAATGTATTGCTAGACCTTGATTGTAGAGCCACTAGAGGTCAAAATATGACAATTTTGTCTACTTTGCAGGGTTCGACATTAACTTTTTTTTTCACTAGACATTCGGTCTTGTAGCCTGCAAACATTACTAGACCAGACCAAAAAGTTGGTAGACCAAACAGAAACGGCAATATCCTGGAATAGCCCCAGCAGGACACCAAAATATACGGAATGAACGACATCACGTGACTGCTGGGGCTATTCCAGGATATTGCCAATAAATCTGACATGATTTGACGTTTCGATGTACACAAACAAAAAAGCGTTCGCTCAATGTCGTACTTATACTTGGCAGAAAAATGGATATTTTCGTTAACACAACAAATAATCAGTGTTACCCCGAGAGCGTGTTTCTTGCGTTTTTGACGCAACAAAATCACCTTTGACGCAACTAAATTCAGCAAGTGCGTTTATTTGGAAAGGACGCCATTTATGATAATGAGGTTATGACTAAAACACGGACATTGCCGAACATAAATGTTGACGTGATATGGCGGCAGTTGTTGAATATTAGAATCTATAGCACAGTCCGTTGGTTTTAGCACCTTTACCCGCTCAGCGATAGTAACTCGGAAACTTCATCGACTAGAATAGACGGCATTGTTAATTTTCCAATTTATCTTTGACTTTGTAACGTGTACCGGGCCGGTCACCCATCCAGTTATTAACCGCGCAGAACGTTGCTTAACTTCGCCGGTCACCCATCCAGTTATTAACCGCGCAGAACGTTGCTTAACTTCGGAACTGAGACAACTTTTTAAAGCGTAATGATTAAACTAGAAATTACTTTTTTATTTCACGATTTCGTATCTGCCAAGGTTTCTTACATCAAAACAAAACAATTAATCACCAATGACTAATCTGGATAAGGTCATTTTAGAAATCGCCAAATCATTTGTTTAATCTGGACAACGTGATTATAAACAATCATACAAACATAAGCAGCAACGGACATCTTCAATATTAATTAGCCAACATATAAAAACAAACATTTTTTTTTAAATTCTTTCATCATAATGTGGCTTATTTTAAACCCAAAAGTCTGTTGCAAACTGTCATTAGCACCTTAGAATTTGCTTCCAATTATATAACCAAGCGCATCCATAACAAAGATGGCGGCCGACATTGGCGAAATTGCACCCATTCAATTGTGTTATTTGGCTGCTGTAAGAGGTGTTAAAAACAGCCGAATTAGTGACCGCCGGCCACGATCGGCAGGTGACACCTCTGTGTCTCAGCCTGGCCGCTGTTTGGGGTAAAACGTGTCAAAAAGAGCCAGTTTAAGTGACCGTTGGCCGCGGTCGGCAGGAGACCGTTATACAGAGGTCAATTAAGAAGGAAATTGGCCGGGAGGAATTCAGACTGGCCGTTGTTGACAGGTGACCGTTGTTCGGAGGTGACCGTTCAGACAGGTTTGACTGTACTTTTAAATTGTTTCCTTTGAAAATGATTTAAACTTCTGCAGGTACCGCTAATCGCCAGAATCGGTCGCCATTGTTGTTTGTTAATTGAACTCACTTTGCTAAAGTTGACGCTTGAAAGTGTTTTACAGGCTCAAAAACGTAGAACATTTGACTTCATTCTTCATCTCTTCAGCGCCCAAACAAAGAGAATGAAATTCACAGATTTGTGGTAGACTTTCTATGTCATTTACTTTAAGGGACCAATTTACCTTCGGCTTCGTCCGTCTGGCCGTTCGCCCGCCTGTTTGTCAGTTTCATTTTACGATAAATATTATAGGTAGATTTAAGTGACACTTAGGGTATCGAAGCCTTTTATATTTGACAAATGTTGTTGTCTGCATAAAGGCTTGACACATTGATGCAGGAGACATATTATTTGCCCTGAAAAATGGAAAGCCTCCAAGAACAGAAAACTGTTTGATTGTTTGAAGTAATAGTGAAAAGTACTGACAGTACACATAGATCTACTTCACTGATGAGGTGTTATAGAAGTTCTGTTATAGTTAGACCGTTTGTCTCTCAGTTCTATTAATTAAGTGTGAAATAAAGACAATGAATAACACACTAACTACTTTATTCAATAGTTCTATCTATTAACGTCAAAAAACTTCAAACTATCCTGTGACCCCCTAAATTTCCAAATGACCCCCACATTTTCATCAAGGGGGTCAAGAATGACCCTCTAAAATTTCAGTCCTGCAGTAACACTGAATAATATATCAGAATTGGGATTGATTTCGGTTTCGCACGTAAAAAATGATACAAGATTGTGTTTTAGGTGAAATAATTGTATTGAAGATACTTACGACAATCATGGTAGTGAAAAGCGTGGGAAAGTGTAATATCCGGTAACTACCGAGAAATGTTGGTTCGCAGAATAAATTGTCATTTTCAATCTCAAAAACTGAGACTGCAGTTACCTTTTCGGATATTGTACCTTTCTAATTAAAAATGATCAATTCTAAAAACATTCAAAACGTAACTGTTATCAACACAATCAGGTGTTTTAAGTAGAACGCGAGATGATCAATTAATCACACCGATATTTTTTGTAACTGAACCGGATTTTACTCTTCGCCCTAGTGACTGTGGCTATAGGCCAATCAGCGACGGTCATCGAGAAGCCATCTTGATGCCTGTATGCTACTCATGTTCCAATGGTCTGGTGTACGTCGTATTGCGGTAGATTAATGACGTTACATGCTGTGCGCAGTAATCCCGTCTACATTGACGGTGCGTCATTGACTACAGAAGTTGCTAAGAACCGTTCCATAGTTGCTATGATTAATCAATGATTTTGTATAGTTAAATAAGAATTACCATCATTTTGTGCTTATTATCGTTTGATTGTCGTTTTACGGTGCATATTTATGTTACAAGATGTATGTAGTACGAATTCATTCTTAAATGAAAGTAAATCATATTTTGTCTCTGGAGGGAAAGTGTATGATACACGTATCAAGATGGCATCTCTCTGACCGTCGACCAATGGGAGCTCAGCGCTAGGTGGCCGATCTTGTCTCTTAAGATATCTATGGATAGTTACTATTGCTAATTTTAGAACAAGGATTTCCCGACTGCTTGCTTTATTTAGATGCGGAAACAGTTTTGAGGTCTGAGCAACCTACTTGTCTGAAACCACAGTGGCGAACTGGGCAGGATTTTTAGCTTGAACATAATGATGTCATTTTCTAAATGCGTGAATTTAAAAAAATCATCCTCAGATTTTAACTAGACCATTCGGGTTGGTAACTGCGAGGGATCACTAGACCGAACGTCGCCGTTACTAGTGAATGTCTATCGGACGTAGGCCAATGTCGAACCCTGCTTTGGTTTTGACACCGTTATCGACGATATACAGTCATTTCGTACCCTTGCCTTTTCGTACCCTATTTTTTTTTTTTACCATTTCGTACCCCTATTTCTTCATTCTAGTTCTTCACTGCCTGTATAGCTCAGTGGTTGAGCGTCCGCTTGCAGTAGGGGAGGTTGCCAGTTAAATCCCCGTCCGGGTCAAACCAAAGACTTGAAAATTGGTAGTAATGGTTCCCTCCTTGACGCTCAGGATTTCGGGTTAGCATTACAACCAGGGGCGTAGCTTGGAAGAAATGTATGTGTAGGCCTAATATGAGGGGGGTCTGGGGTTACTCCCCCAGGAAAAAAATTGATCGTAGAACGTCGGAAATGCGTTTTGGCGTATATCTAGAAGGAATAAACATGTTTCTAGAACCATGATTTTTGTATGATATATAGATTATTCTAATATCATTTTGAACGTTATACTGACGATCGTGTTACTACGTCATTAAGTACCAAATCACTCTACAAATGAATGGACCATATATTAAGAATCATCTACGCTAGATATAGCGTGTAGAACGTGTAAGCTTGTATGTAAAATATGTCTATACATTTAGAGGCATCTTTCGGGTTAAGACTTTGATTCAAGAGTAATCATAAAAGGAAAATAGTCTGACAAGGCTACTACCCCGTGCATGTGGTCTAATAGACCATATGCACGGGGTAGTAGCCTTGTCCCAGAGTAAGTGGAATCTTGACTGCACATACTTCCTCATTGGTGGACGATGTTAAATGTTGAGACGAAATGGCAACGAAATCTAGACCATTCATCTGCCACTGGCGTTCAAGTGAAGTACTCATACAAACTCTATGTATCGTCCACGAATGCGGGAATATAGTCAGTTTCAATCACTTAATGCCATGATCCCGCGACAGTGCATACATCTACAATAATCTAAATTATAATGTGAATGCTTTAAGAAAAAACAAGTTTCCTGCATTTCTACCAACATCGGGGGGCATGCTCCCCCGGGAAATTTTTATTCCTAGATGGTCTCTGGTGCGTTCTGGGGGCGGTTCGTGCATTAAAAAATTGTATAATACTTTACACAAACTATGTAAAATTTTGATTCAAAATAACAAATTATTTAATTTAGAAAAATATTTTTCGACATTATGTATTCCAGCAGTTAATTTCTAACCCCTACCATATACCCACTCTAATTAGTGCACACACTCTTAATAGGGGGTTGGGTCAGGGGGCCTGCCTTCCTGTGAACATTTCTATTCCTACATGGTCTCTGGTGCGTTTCGAGGGCGTTTAAGGCATTCAAACCAGGTAAAATACTTACAATTTAAGATCAAGGTCGTTTTTACTAATTATTGAGGGAGCAGGTATTCGTTTCATGGAACCGAATAACCATATGGCAGCAAACATGCAGCGGTACAAGTCCTTGTTCGGTTGTGTTTTTTTTTGTTTTGTTTTTTGCATTCTTACTAGATATGATATTTATAATTATGTTTCAAGTTCGCTACAGTACTTCAATTACATCGCATTTTACTCAACTGAATTATAAAGAAGCACATGTCAGATACTGGGAATATTCGACACGGGTATTGGGACTGAAGACATGGTGGTCAGGATCCTTTTAACAACTTCTTGGTATCCTCATTGATAGAGGGTAATATAAGATATCCGACGTCGAGATAATTCAGAACATTTTCAGAAATAATCAATTATGTTTACATTTTATAATAAAGCGTTTTCCGGAATGTTTTCCAACCGAGTCTGTGTAAAATACAATTGTAGCGTTCAACCTTTGAATGATAAAGTAGAATTAAGAATATCGTGTACGCGAGCGCAGCGATCGAAAAAAATTTGGCTGGTTTTGGCCTGAAAATGGCCTGTGTTTCCCGAAATGACATTCGATCAATTTAAGACTAACCCCATTTAGGCTGTTTTTTTATTGCATTTTTGATGTTTTTAGACTTTTTAATTTTTTGACTTTCTGAAAATTATGTGTAGGCCGCGGCCTACACGGCCTATAGGAAGCTACGCCACTTGCAACTGGGTTGTCGGTGTCAGGATAAAGTGACCGGCCGGGTACAGTCCCAATGGTGCACCTAAAAAGTGCCCCTTCTTTATCATCAGAATGTAATAAATAGAAATTGAAATTCACAGAGCGGATAATCTCAATCTAGGTTCCTATGACAATTAAGCCCCAGAACTCCGTCAACTTTTTAAATCTGTTTAACATTTTACTCGTTTAATAGCTCTTTAATGCCTTTATTTTTCTCTTTTCTAATTTCTGACAGTCAACAGGCGTCAATCGAGGTCCCAAGCAGGGGTTTGACTCTTTTGGAATTTAGATAGATAGAAAGTAGGAAGGTCTCTAGGGCCTGCACTAGGAGAATCAAAAGGTTGCTATGTCTCTCCTATGCATGCAGTAGCAATGTCAAAATCCGAAAGGGGGTGTGGCTGTCGGCGATCTTATAAATAATATGCATGATTCAATGGCTTCCAAACCAACAATACGCGCATTTTTCTTTCGAGCTTAAAATCACTTGATTAATAGCGAGATCGAGATCAAACCACAAGAAAAAGCATTCCGAATGCTTTAAATAACTGGAAATAAGTTTACTACGAGGCCACTTGAAGTTTTCAATACTCAGGGCTCTAATTTCGCTCTCGCGAACTCGCAAAATGCGAGTCGAATTTTGAAAAAGCGAGCTGAAAAATTCAGCACTTGGAAAAAATTGAAACTGTATATTTTGATGTTCAGACGTTCCAAAATGTAAGGTTAAATTGGTAACTAGACTAACACAGTGAACTATTTTGATTGTGCTATGTCCGTTGTCGCTCGTCAGTCGTCAACAATTTCTTTAAACGACATCTCCTCCTAAACTACTGGATAAGATTTTTATTTCATTCGTTTTTAGCTCACCTGGCACGTAGTGCCGAGGTGAGCTATTTTGATCGTCCTCTGTCCATCATCCGTCGTCGTTCGTCGTCAACAATCCTTTTGAAACTTGGTCAGCATGTGTATTACCATAATGTCTCGGTTATGTTCTATAACCAGCAGGATTGCCCCAGACATTGAAGAGTTATGCCCCTTATTTTGTCAAAAACGGGCATTTTTTAGTTTGTCTGCTCTCTAACTCAAATAAATTTATTCCAATCCTTTTGAAACTTGGTCAGCATGTGTATTACCATAATGTCTGGGTTATGTTCCATAACCAGCAGGATTGCCCCAGACATTCAAGAGTTATGCCCCTTATTTTGTCAAAAATGGTCTTTTTTTTGTTTTTCCGCTCTCTTCTCAAACAAATTTATTTCCAATCCTGTTAGCATATGACCCCTAACCTTCAGGGTTCTTCCCCTTTTGTTCACTTTACCTTGGTAGGGTTTTGGTATGACTACATTCTAAGATCAATTTGACGGGCGTATAATGTGCCCGGCTTGCGATGCTCTTGTTAAACTTAAAATTTGTAATTTAAAATATCTCCAATTTAATTGGCAATATAAAGTATATGGAAGTCAAGAGTCCATGGCTGAGCACCCATATGCAGTGCTCCAATTAATTTTTGGTTTTCTGTAAAAAGAAAAGTGTATACACATGCATACTTGCCTAATAGGAAGCTAAACCAATGTAAGCCAAGTCTAAATTTTCCCGCCAGTATAACCACTCCCTCACAACAATGCACTCAAACTGTGTCCACCGTTGGATGTGGTTGTAGAGAGGGAGCACTGTAGTTATTATCATTTCCAGGATACAGATGTCGTCACCACCTATTACGCCTTCCGTATGACATCTGTTACCAGGTCATTGCCATGTACGTCTTCTGTAATGGGTCAACACCGTCTGTAACCAAGTCTACTCCATCAGGAAATAAGGTAACCTAAGTTTGATAGCTTTGTTGTCTCTTACAGCTGTTGTATGAACTAGCATTAGCTGCAGTACATACCATGTTATTTACTCAAAAACATAGTGAACACCATGGTCAAAGGTTATAAAATTTAAAATGGACGCTATGCTCAAAACTCATAACTCATTTTATTAGCTCGACTTTTTCGAAAAGTCAAGCAATTGTCATCACGCTATTGTCTGTGTCAGCGTCTGCCTTTAAGGTTTTTGTAAGACTCTGTTTAGGTTTCGAAAAATGCCTCTAACTTCTATATTCCTTGAGATATTCCTTTCATAGTTGGCTTGTGTGTGTGTGTATGGACAAGACCTTTCAATGCACAGACAAATTTGGACCCCTGTGACTTTGACCTTGAAATAAGGGCCAACTTTTAGGTTTTAAGTAACTATCAGAGGTATTAACTTGCATGCATGAAACTTTAAATAGTTATTTAGTATCAAAAGGGCAACTCATTACGACAAGGCATGCAACCCTGGGATTTGTCATTTGTTAGTTATTGCCCTTGGTTTTTAGCTCACCTGAGCTTTTGCAATCCTTATGTCCCTCTTCCGTCATTAACAATTCTAGTGTTTACACTCTACAGGCCAAAATATTTATCCAATCTTGCTCAAACTTGCACAGGTTGTATATTACCATAAGAGTTTAGATTAGTTTGCTTATGGTTGAAATCAGACTAATAGGTCAAGAGTTATCTACATTTGAATTGCTGAAAATGCAATATTTAACAGTGTTTACACTCTAGAGGCCACAATATTTATCAAATCTCACTAAAATTTGCCCAGATTGTATATTACTAGGGATGGCAACGGTTAACAGGTTAACCTTTCGAACGTCCGGTTATCGGTTAGAAAAATCTGTAACCGGTTAATTGAAAAACAAAATTAAAAAGTTCAAATTCGTAGTTTTACAGCTAAATTTCCATTTAAGTTTCTATATTTCACAAGGTATTTCGCTTGCAGACAGGCGGCGTTAATCTGTCAAGGTGTGAAGGAGATAGGCTTAGGGTGAGGGTGACAATAAACAATGTGATTGTAGCCATAAACAATCGGAACCTTACAGTTTGGTGTTTGTTTTCCCTCATTAACAGTACTAATTGAACTTTGTTCTCTTCACAGCTGAAGAGTTAGTTGCGTGTCTATAATCCGTCATTATATAATGTCTCGGAGCTTGTAAAAAAAATCACCCCGCCTTCTTATTGAGTAAAGGTTGTTTGTACAAGGTGTTGGAATTACTTGATTGGATTATTCAGTCATGCGACTTTAATTACTGTGAAAGTGTAATGTTTTTATTGGTCAGTTAGAATTAGTTGATTGACAGCTGATCTATGCCCTTGATCTTCTATAAAAAATGAAAAAAGCAATCAAATTTAACAAGGTTAACCTTTCTCCCGCCAAGCGTGCTTGATTGACTTTTTATCCCCTGCCGAAAGGCAGAGGGATACTGTTTTAGGTCTGTCCGTCCAGCTGTCCGTGCGTGCGTGCATCAAGTTTTCCGTCCGCAACTGTATCTCCGAAACCGATAAACAGATTTGGATGAAACTTGGTATACTTATTTGTCATCATAGGAGCACCGTGGGAAATTAATTTTTTTTCAGAAAATTTGAGGAATTTATGAGTTATCTGCCCTTTTTGTGTTAAAAATGTCTGTCCGTGCGTCCGTCACGTTTTCCGTCCGCAACTGTATCTCCGAAACCAATAAACAGATTTGGATGAAACTTGGTATACTTATTTGTCATCATAGGAGCACCGTGGGAAATCAATTTTTTTTCAGAAAATTATAGGAATTTATGAGTTATCTGCCCTTTTTGTGTTAAAAATGCCATATTTAACAGTTTTTACACTCTAGCAACTACAGTATTCAACATATTTTGTTTATACTTGCACACAGTGTCTATAAGTACAAGTTCTTGCAGGTGTGCAATTATTGTAAAAAAAGGATACTTGTGACAAGAGTTATCTGCCCTTGAAGTACTTAAAAATGCTTTATTTTGATATTTTTTACATACTAGAGCCTATAAATATGCATGGATTTTGAAAAAACTTTCTTGAATTATGTATGGCTATTAGTTTTCAAATGAATTTGATTATTGTTGAAAACGGAGAAATGAGTCATGAGTTATCTGCCCTTGATAAGTAAAAAATGCCATATTTAACTGTTTTTACTCTCTGGCAACTACAATTATGAATGGATTTAAAATATATACTTGCACACAATGTCTATAAGTAAAAGTTCTTGTAGGTGTGCTATTATTGTCAAAAAAGGATACTTGTGGCAAGAGTTATCTGCCCTTGATGTACTTAGAAATGCTAGAAAATGCTTTATTTTAATATTGTTTACATCCTAGTATCTATAAATATGCATGGATTTTGATAAAAAAATCTTAAACTATGTATGGCTATTAGTTTTCAAATAATTGTTATCATTTTTGAAAACGGAGAAACTAGTCAACAGTTATCTGCCCTTGATGAGTCGAAAAACCATATTTAACAGTTTTTACCATCTAGAAACTACAGTCTTTAATGGATTTTGATTTAACTTACACACGATGTATATAAATATAAGGGTTGCAATTATTGTCAAAAAAGGATACTTTGTGGCAAGAGTTATCTGCCCTTTATGTACTTAGTAATGCTCAACATGGCTTTATTGTTTACATGCTATTGTGTACAAATGTGAATGGATTTTGAAAAAAAAAAATTAAATCATATATTGCTATTATTTATAGAATGAGTTCAATTATTGTCGAAAATGTGCAAATTAGTCAAGAATACTCTACCCTTCAAGAGTTGAAAATGTGTTTACACTCTAGTAAATTCTACAGTTCTGAATTTTTTTTAATAATACTTGCACACAATTATAAGTTCTTGAAAGTGTTTAATTACTGTTGAATTTGAATCAAGAGTTACCTGCCCCTGTCATACTTAGATTTATAATGCTACAAACGGCTTTATTTTTTGTATTGTTTAGGCTTTAACATGTACAAAATTGAATGGATTTTATAAAACTTTTTTTTTTTTGTAATTAATTTTATTTCCGTCAAAAATACAATGCATAACAAATACAATAATCATGCTATACATCAGTTATACAGAACATACAATATATCGTCAAGACATGGCATCTTCATGAATCAGTTTTATGATAACAATATATTACCGAATAACGAACAATAAACATGAAAATTGCATTTGAAGAAATTGTCGATTAAAAAGTATCGACATATTCTGACGGTCATAGTTTTTTGGAGGGTATAGATGAGAAAATGGTAGTGATTATGAAAATAATAGAAAAAAGTAAAAAGAATAGGTGAGTAAAAGGAAAGAAAAGAAAAGAAATGGGATTTTTTGTCAGTAATACATTAAGAAAAAAAAACATGTTTAGTTAAGCATTTCGGATACTTGTATAAGCTAATAAAAATGTCTCCATTTTAATTCATATTGTTCTAATTTGTCTTGGTTTAGAGCAATATGTTTTTCAATACTAATAGCGTTTTGAAGATTTTGTTTAAAATGTAATATATTAGGTTTCGTTTTAAAAAGTTTGCATCTGTAGATGAAGTATTTTGCATATATAATTATAAAATTGATTTTGTCGAAATATGGTCCATTTTTTAAAATTCCGAATGAAATTGCTTTGCAAGATAATTCTATGTTAATATGTTTTGATATTAAATAAGTGTTTAAATCTGTCCAAAAAGTCTGGGTGTGGTAGCATTCCCAAAATAAATGTTCTGGCGTTTCGATGTGCATACTACAAAACTCACATACATTTGTAGATACCAAATTAAATTTGATTAACATATTATTTGTACGTATGATCCTCATAAGGTATTTATATTGAAAGTTTCTTAGCTTAACATCTATTGTGCTTTTAATACCTATTAGATATATTTTTTGCCAATCAAGATTTTCTTCTTTGGTGATATTTTGCCATTTTTGTTGTGCGGTTATTTCATTTCTTGGTCTAATTTTCTGGCTATAGTTATATAGAAATTTTACTGGTTTTTTGGTGTTAAGATATTGACTAAAGAGATTATCTGCGTTGCCTAAGGACATGGTATCATGTTTGATTGCATCTTTCCATGCTTTAGGTATACACGATACCAGTTGATTATATTTTAAATAATCATTTTCAGGAATGTCATATAAGATTTTTAGTGCGTTAAATGTAAAGAAAGTTTTGCTTCGAAAATCGTATAATTGGTTAAAGTATTTAATGCCTCTGTCGTACCATGTTTTGTAGAATACAGTATTTGAATTGACTTTTATATTTTTGTTGTTCCATATAATTTCGTTTGAGACTTGATCGGGGGGTTTGAGTTTTTGAAAATTATTCCATGATGAAAGTACATGTTGAAGAAAGGTATTATCTTTGAAAAATTTATTGATATCAGTATTTGCTAGGTTACTTTCTAAAATTAATTGCCCTCCATATTTGTTCAGCTTGTTAATATATATATGTTTCCATTTACCTCTATTGTTTTTATCAAATATTCTACTTATCCAGCTTGCTTTCAGAGACAATATAAACGTGTCAATATCAATCATTTTTAACCCCCCGTGTTCATATGTTTTGATGATCGTTTCTCTCTTTATTTTGTCTGTTTTTTTGTCCCAAAGAAATTCAAAAAGTTTGCTTTTAATAAAAGTTATAGTTTTCGATGATGGGTTTGATACTACTGTTAATGGATAAATTAATTTTGGGAGTGCAAAGGTTTTAATTACATTAATTTTGCCCATTAAGGTTAATTTTCTGTGTTCCCAGCTTTTTAGACAATTTACGAAATTTGAAAGTTTTGCATCGATATTTTTTGAAATAGTATTTTTTGTGTTTGAACTAAATATTATTCCGAGTGTACTTGCGTTTTCCGAATTCCAATTAAAGTTCTTGTTTTCTAAATATTTTATGTGGCTTTTTTTAAGAACTCCAGCTCGAAGAGCATTACATTTCTTACTATTAAGTTTTAGACCAGATATAAGTGCAAAATTGTCAAGTGTTTCTATTAGTGTTTCAAATGACTTTCTCGATCCATCGGTCATAAAGGTACCATCATCTGCATACAATGTTTGCTTAAATTCTAGACCACACATATTAATACCCTTAATATCATTGTTATTTGATATACTGTAAGAAAGAAGTTCTAAGCATGTTATAAATAGGTATGGTGATAAAGGACAGCCCTGTCTAACCCCTCTTTTAATATCGAAGAACTCAGTAAGGAACCCATTGCTTATTACACTGCTTTTTGCATTATTGTAAAATAATTTTACCCAACTTATGAATGAATCACCAAAATTTAAATGTTTTAAAACTTGAAACATATATGTGTGGTTCAAGCTGTCAAATGCTTTTTCGAAATCTGCAAAAAAGAAGATAGAGGGTAAATTATGTTCATCGACATATTCAAGTGTTTCACAAAGAATTCTTATATTTTCTCCTATATATCTACCCTTAACAAAACCTGTTTGATCTGAGCCTATTATCTAATCGAGAACTGTTTTTAATCTATTTGCAATTGCTTTTGTTGCTATTTTGTAATCTGTGTTTAAAAGACTTATTGGGCGCCAGTTTTCTAAAAATACTGAATCCTTTCCTGGTTTCGGAAGAAGTGTGATTAAACTTTGAGTTTGAAGTTCTGATAATTGACCGTTTACATAGGAGTAATTTAAAGAGTGAAGAAGGTATTTGCTTATATCTTTCCAAAATATTTTATAAAATTCTGTTGTTATGCCATCTGAACCTGGGCTTTTTCCATTTTTCATATAAAACAGTGCTTGTTTACATTCGTATTCAGTCAAATTACCATTACACTTCTGTTTGTCTTCTTGATTGAGTTTTTTTATATTTTCATGAAAAAAATGCTGTGTTGAATTTTGACAAGGTCTTTCTTTATAAAGATTTTGGTAGTATTGCTTCTGTTCTTTTCTTATTTTGTCTTGTTCGTTAATGATTTTTCCATTTACGTTTAATTGACTAATTAGTTTTTTTTCGGCATTTTTCTTTTCTAAACTTGAGAAATATTTTGAGTTTTTTTCATTAAATTCGACTGATTCTGCCTTTGCTCTAATTATTATTCCTTGTATTTTATGGTCTATGATAGTGTTTA
This sequence comes from Gari tellinella, assembly GCA_922989275.2. Taxonomy (NCBI): domain Eukaryota; kingdom Metazoa; phylum Mollusca; class Bivalvia; order Cardiida; family Psammobiidae; genus Gari; species Gari tellinella. The sequence goes on from OV277859.1 coordinate 58,054,319, forward strand.
ATTCTTGTTTAGCTTCTAAAAGTTCATCTGATGCTCGCTGTTTATCATTTGTGTCTAAAGAAGAAACTAGTTTACTCTCTAAGTGTTCGATCGTTTTGTGAATTTGGTTTTCCCTTTCAGTTTGTCTTTTTTTCTTTAGTGTAGAAAATTGTATGCTTTCGTTTCTTATACTACCTTTGATTATTTCCCACAATGTGTTTGGATTGCATTCTTTATTCAAATCAGTAATAGTTTTTATCGAATTTCGAATTGTTTTCTGATAATCAGTGTCCAGTAATATTGAATTATTTAATTTGAAGACTCCAGGTCCTTTCGGTGTTTCATTCAATCTAATGTTTATTGTAATTAAAGAGTGGTCCGACTTGTAACTTGATTTAATATCAGTCTTAGTTACATAATTTTGTAAGTTATCTGAAATTAGAAAGTAGTCTAATCTGCAGAAAATGGGTGGTTTTGTGTTTGAATGCCATGTAAATTTAGTTTTGTTTGGATGCTGAGTTCTCCAAATATCAATTAAGTTAAAAGTATTTATAATAGTATGTAATGTTTTACGGGAGTGTTTGTGTGTATCATTTGCACCATTCTTTTTGTCTTCAGAGATATTCAAAACAGTATTGAAGTCACCTCCTATTAAAAAATTGTTTTGTTCGTTGTTTTCTAAGAATTGTTCTAGTTTTTTTAAAACGTTTATGTCATCTTTATTGGGGCCGTATATATTAATAATTGTTAGCTGTTTTCCGTGTAATTCGACATCTATCATTTGGAGTCTGCCTTGTATTAAGTCCTGATATTTGTTTATTTTATAAGGGCATTTTGGATTTATTAAAATTGCAACACCTTCGCTGTTTGAACTATTCCCGCTAAAAAAACATTCCCCTCCCCAAAGATTTGTCCAGTCTGAAGTTACTTGTGGTGTTGAATGGCTTTCTTGCAGAAGACATATTGAAAATGATTGAGTTTTTAGCCACTGGAAAATGTGTTCTCGTTTACGTTTGTTCCCTAAACCTCTGACATTATATGAACATATTTCAGTCGCCATAATATGCTATAATCACAATTATGTTCAAATTGTATCTACCCATTTCTGGAATAAATAGAAGATTCAAAAGAAAAAAGTAAGAATGATGAGAGACAGTGAGCGTGGTGTAAAGGTTTATCATGTTTTGATGATAAACTGGGTATTCTCACATTAGATGTAGAATTGTAAGTATAGTTGCATGAAGTAATATGGCTGCTGTAGAACTGGTTAATAACAATAATAACAACAACAACAAAAAAAACACCGTGTAAATATGTACATTTAAATCATTTGGTGTACAGTCAAATCTGTCTTAAGCGTCCTTGTTCCCTCCTATATACAGCTTTTGCTCGCTTTTTTGCTCCGTTACTAACATAGTAGACCCGGATGAGGCAGCTCCAGTTGGAGCTGTCTCATCAAGGTCTACCAAAGTTTGCTGATATAGTCTTATAGATCAAACTTCACTTTTTGCTGTTACCTTAAATGTTCTTATAGCATGTAGTTCTACTTCACAGGATATTCAACTAATTAAGTACTTATAATAATTAAATATTCCTGGAGGGAAAGGTTAAATTTTGTCTTCAGAATTGTGGACCGTGTAGTGGGTTGAAGGTAACTCACAGAACTCCTACTTGAGCTCTCTGCGTTATCTCCAAACCCATCTCCTGATTGTTATCACCAAGTTCCTGTTTTTAATATCGGTCGCTTAGTACAGATTTCACTGTACACCTAGGTTTTAACTTTCAAGAAAACAAGTGAAAAATAACGTAAAAAAAAAGGTACATGTATTTGTCACATAAACACTTTGTTTTTGGCCAAACGAGCAATGCAAAGATTGTAGTACTCTATGCATTGCTGGTCTGACCATGAACATTGGTGTCAAGCCACGACATTGAATAAGTAGTAGAAAAATAACTGTTGATTTTCCACCTTTGAGGCTTCAACTAGACATTTTCCAATTAAGTTAAGTCCATTTTTACATACTTGTAGTTGATTTGACAATAAATATCAACATGACAAAAAGGTACGATCCTGATAAGAAGGTTCCCGGTGTAGGAGTCCCCTGATCATGGTCCACACTATTTGCATAGGACAAGTGCACTCTTCACAGACACATAATTCGAGGTGAGGTGACAACGTGTTTGGTGGTATAGCTTGCCGCATTCTATAGTCGTGCTACGGTGTAGCCAGTCAATAACAATGCATAAATTAGTTAACACTCGGCACGACCTTAATACATACTAAATATGTTGATAGCTTTGGTACAGAAGAGACGCCGAGTTCCCTCACTCGGCGTACCACCCGTATCTTAGCCACCTTACATCCAGACAATAGTTCCGCCAGCCAAAACACAGAGTAGTTGCTACCTGAGATATATATATACATATATATACATGCATAAGTAAACCAGAAAGTAAGCGTGATAATGTTTATCAACTTTTCTGTAACTTAAATCCCGTATGAAAACCCCTCTTGTCTACAGCTGTTCTGCTAATTGCATTAATCATGTAGTTTGTCTATACGGTCAGTTTGTCAAACAGTTTGAATCTCAGATCGGACCTCGAGATACTCGGCGTCCCACCCGGATCCAAACTGTCTGCATAGTCTATCGATGATGCGTTCATAGCATATCAAATGTTAAAATAGAGGATATTACGTCGTTTCTCCAAATGACAGGCGGCAGCTTAGAGCAAGACAAAGGCTAAAGAAAAAGCTCCAATCTACTTCAAGCAGTCACCTGTCCCCAAGACTGACCTATATAGATAGGTTCCACTGTATTCAACCAACGCATTTTGTAATTTTCCTCTGACCTGACCGATCTACCCTTAGATTGGAATATTCTAAAAATGAACTGCCATAACTGCCAGCAAGAGGTAGGGATAGCTGTATTTTATTGCACGTGTACAATAAAATTGACTTTATATTTTCCAGTTCAAGCGCTACCTCATTACACTAAACTGTAGAAAGAAGGAGGGTTTATTTTTTTTATAATTTTATCTTCTAGTAATTTAATTTGAGTTGCAAACAGATGGTCAGTCTGGTCAGACGTCGGATTACCCGGCGTCTGCCCTGGCTCGAATCTGTTTGTTATAGTATAGTAGTTTCAGCGTTAACGCATCTACTGGGAAGCAATAACGCTGTGGTCTCACACTGCACGAGTATCGTGCTTATTTCAAGTACGACGACGTACGATCATATCTGATGTCGCCTTGCTTACCTATAACCATTGTGAACTGCTGTGTTATACATACTAAATCGACATTGTCCGAAAATCGGAAAATAATATAGCATATCACCAATAGTATGTATTATTGTGCGTATACAACATTGAGGAACAATATAAGATGCTTGAACCGGGGTCTCCTGATCTAGATCGAACAATTTCGAAGTATAGATCTACCGAATACCTTGTAATATACCATAACAATAATTTCAGTTTATATTGTGGATCTGGATCAGACATTTTCATAGAAGTCAATCTGTGCAGCTCTATAGCGTCTAAAGCCCTTCGATCTTGATGGTCGTAATATGATACATTTCACAGTTTCCACAAAACTTTGAACTGAGCAATTTTCGATAATCGTATCATAATGAAACATATCGCAAACTATAACGTTTTTATATAAAGATCTGCCCGACCTTGGTCGACAGCGTTCAAACTACACAATTTCATCAATGGTATTAGATTATAATTCATGAACTCCCAGTTGGCAGCCTAAAGCGTGGCGAAAGCTAAACAGAAAGTTCCCTAAGGAGCCCTCTGCTGTACCTTCACCCCGCCTTAAGCAGCCACAGTTGGTGGTCTAGACCAGAGGCTTCAACTAGTACCGCACTAACTAGGTCGACATTTTTCCGACAATGATAATAAGAAATAATGCAAAACAGCACAGTTGTCAGCTAAAGCAAGATGAAAGCTAAAAAAAAGCTCGCAAAAAAAACTCTCCTAACAAGAAAGCTCCTAAAGGAGCTATCCGTTCCACCTCGACCATGCTTCAAGCATAAATCCGTCCCAAAACCGAATCATTTATACAGTTAACAGAGCAGAGCCTTTTAAGGGGGTACAGTGGAGAAAGCGTTATTCTTTCCCGTTTAAACGCAACGAAACGCAAACGCTTATCACCAAAACGCAGAAAAGCACAACCCCTGGACAATTCTGATCTGGGTCCAAACTATTTGCAATTGAAATAATTGTTTTAGCGTAAACGCGTTTATTGGGAAAGAATAACGTTTTCTCCTCTGTACACACTGGTCTAGATTGACAACGTATAAAGTACAAAATTTGTATTAACCCTTTGCCTGCTGATCGCGACTTTACTGATTTTTACAAACAGTTTAGATCCAGATCAGACGCCGCGTAACGCGACGTCTGATCTGGATCCAAACTGTTTGACACTCGTCTTTATGTTTCTATACATAAAAAATATATAAATCTGAATTCAACAAATTTTGCAGACGACAATTTAGAAGCAGACGATATCACCGCAGGATAAGGGTCAAAATATGTAATAGTTCACATAACTTGTAGATCCAAATCCTGCTCTCCGTTTAGACTATCCGTTCAAGTCAATTTTGACATTGTTCAGCAATATAGCACACAAACCCTGTGGACCCAGATAATATGTCTCCATGGAGCCATCGATCCGGATCGACAACGTCTGAAATGCAGCAGATTTAAGGATAGGGTCTACAAATTTCTCTATTTTCAACAATCTTGCATACAAAAACATTTATAGATCAAGATCATATATATCTATAGAAGTTTCTGATAACGGACAACAATCGGAGTATATTAAGTTCGACATTCTTTTATAAAGCAGATAACAATTGTTGCACAAAACTGGATCCAAATCAGACGCGTTTGTAACCCCTAGATCTGAATCCATTTTTAGCATGATGTTTAAGCACGTTTGCCATCGCTGTTCTTTTTATAAAGCAGATCACAATTGTTGCAAAAAACTGGATCCAAATCAGAAGCTTTTGTCAGCCCCAGATCTGAATTCATTTTTAGCATGAAACAATGAAAGGTATGTATAATGATGCAAAGATGTATTTTTAAATGTACATGTATGTATTCTCGTATATATAACTATACAGTAGAACCACTCTTCTACCGCCATCGAGATGAGTCTATTGATGGCCTCAAAGACAAGTAACAGCCCAAAGCCAGTCGAGAGAAAAACAGAAAGCCCCTACTGGGCTTTCTGCTTCACCCTCATCCCGCCCTAGGCAGTCCCCAGTCCCAAATATCGAAGACCCTAATCACATGCGGTGGCGGCTATTGACAGGTTCCACTGTAGTATTTCATGGCCTATAGGTATTAATCAATAGTCCTCGTTGCGTAGTATGTACATGTAATGTTTTAAGCCCGTGTGTCATCGCCGTGACTCGTGAAATCTATACTGGTAACAAAAAGCTATGTTGGCGTTTCCATTGATTGTTTGTCTCTTGTATTTCAATCGTGCTTCAATTAAGTTTTACGTTCATTGTATTCAATATTTCTGACATATCACATAAAATTATGGTTTTCACTTTTTGTTTTCTGTAAACACTTAGCGTGGGATTCACGCGGCTATGTACATGTTCCACTGATTATACTCGTATTAACCCTTTACTCCATGTGTACGCCTTTTCGCGCATTTAATTAATTCCACCAATAAGAAAATAGTTCCCGATTTACACATTGATAGACAGTTACCATCAGAAATATTTTCTATATTCTAGCAAATGGTGTCTTAGAGCAAACTGAAAGTAAAGCAGAATGCGCCTTAAGACGCACTCTGCTTCACTTTCACTCTGCTACAAGCGGCTATCTTCTTCAGAATAGAAACTGTCTATAGGGTAATGGGTTAATATCTTTTGTCCCGACTAGTTGGCCATGGTAGGCTTATCCAGTGATCGTACTGCTGGTATGTTACTGAATGAACGTGACCCATTTTATTTCTGAACTGTATTTTTCCGGATCTTGTCCAAGCAGTGTCTACCTCGTCAGGCATTTTCTTCTTCAGACTTGAGAGGACAAGCTGGTTTAGCTTGGTCAGGTCTTCATTAAGATATACTGATGTTCCTCTGAACAGTTTTCTCTGCTTGATCACTTTTATAAAACTTTGTAAAAAGCTTTTGAATGTTGATCTTTAAAGACACTTAAGACAGGTGATCACCATTTGCCCCTTCCTCCCACATTAAAGTTTGCCACTTTCTTCTGGACAATCGCTGCGGCAGGGGATATCAGCTCTAAGGTGCTTGTTCAAACAGTGTTGATCCAGATATGACGCCGAGTAACAGGGCGTCTTATCAGAAACAAAACTGTTTGGAACACTAACTGAAGTTATTTCTACAGTTTAAGATCAATTTTAAAAAACCTGTACTCGAAGCAGTAGGCATTTTAATTATACAATGGCGAGATAAAGGTTAAATAATGTGTTTATTTCTCATCTACCAGAATATACTATGCAGCATCGTGTTTCTGAATAAGAACAAGTTCCCCCTAAACGAATCTGATGAATAGATAATGCATTTTTGTGTCTTCATCAGTCAGTTTAGTGATAAGATGTGTGATTGCTTAACCTTACACGTCAAGCGTGCTTGATTGACTTTTCAAACAGTGTTGATCCAGACTATTTTTTTCATTTGTTAACGTTTCAAAAAGCTATGAAAACATGCGGCATATGATGATTCGAAGCTTTAGCATAGGTTGCATTTTGTGTATCAAAGAGTCCCGTATAAAGCGTTGTAAAAACAACGTCTGCCCCTGTTAGGCATAAATAAAGTAATACAACATAGATCTACGATAAAAATAGAGGTTACAGGAAATTGATATTTGGATCGAGTTAACCTATATAACGGTTCAAATTAAAAAATCGAAGTTTGTTAAATACGGAGGAGATAACATATAGAAGTAATCGGGAGTAAGTTATTCATCTTCTTAAACAAAAGCATCAATAAAAATGTCCCTAAAGTTTTAAAAGTCACGGCTTAGTTTTACCGGTGTAAACGTAAATGTGCTCAAGTTTTAACTGTTGTAACGGTGTCGAGGTAAATTGACCTTCTCTCGAAACTGCGGGTAAAACTCGAACGGTTAACCGTTCGGATGAATAAACGGTTAACCCGTTAGTCAAATGACCAATTATTGCCATCCCTATATATTACCATATTAAGATTTCGTATGAGTTTGAAATCAGACCAAAAGATAAAAAATTATCTCATTTGAATTGCTGAAAATGCCATATTAAAGGCTGTTTACACTCTAGAGGCCACACTTTTTATCCAATCTTTCTCAAACTTGTTCAGATTGTATATGACTACAAGAGTTCAGATGAGGTCGACTATGGTTGAAATCAGACCAATAGGTCAAGAGTTATCTGCCCTTGAATTGCTGAAAATGCAATATTTAGTGTTTACACTCTATAGGCCACAATTTTTATCTAGTCTTTTTCAAAGTTGCTCGGATTGTATATGACCATAAGAGTTCAAATAAGCGTGATTATTGTTCAAATCGGATTAATAGGTCATGAATAATCTGCCCTTGAATTGCCATATCAAACAGCGTTTACACTCTTGCAACTACAGTTTTCAATGGATTTTGATTATACTTGCACACAAGGTATGTATAGGTATAAGTTCTCGAAGGAGTGCAAGTATTGTTGAAATCTAATCATTGTGGCAATAGTTATCTGCCCTTGATATACTTTGAAATGTATTGTTCAGGCTCTAGATATCTGCCCTTGGTGTACTCTACTATACTAGAATTATGAGGTTGTATTCCAATAGTGTTTACATGCTTTACTACAAATTTGAATGGATTTAGATTAAAACGGGTGAAACTCAAATGTAAAGCTATCAGACTTCATTACAACAGGTGAGGGATACCAGGGCCTTCACCTCTTGTTTATTCTTTGTGGTACCCAACTGTAGTGATAAGTAGTTAATGTGACTTTTACAATTTTAATTGTTTAATTTGTTTTAGTCTACAACTCACAACTTTAATTAAATAATGATACACCTCGGTAAGAATATTCATTTTTTCGCAAAGAAGCACATTTTTTAAACTTAATCATGTCACGGCTTTGAATAAAAAAAATAGGTCAGTTCAAGAGGTAAGTGGTTCTAAACTGTTGAAAAATCTGTTGCAAGCTACTTGAAGGGATACCGTAATTTCCGGCAAATAGCCCGCGGGCTATCTCATTTTTTAACAGTCAATGAGGGGCCTGCGGGCTATCTAACGGAGCGGGCTATATGACGAATCTTTTTGCCTATCGGGATTGTGGAGACAAAACAAAACAAAATAAAATAAAAGAGCTTCCGTAGTGTAAAATGGCTGTTTCCAGGAGTAATTTTATCACGGCATATTCCATATATATACACTGTAGGAACAATAGCGGTCTATAGCTACTTTAATTCGATGCTCTGAATATCTATACACATTGCAAATTGTGTAGATCTATACTTAACCCTTTGCAGAAATATTATCTACTTCCAAACTATTGTTTGCTAAATTAAAAAAATCGGTTAACTAAGGAAACTATATAAAAACGAACGTTAAACGGTTTGGATTCTGTTGAGACGCTGATTTACTCAGCGTTTAAACAGGATCAACAGTGTTTGCAACTTTAATACAAGTCTCGATTAGCAGGCAAAGGGTAAAATTCATTGCATGAAAAAACACGAGCACAATATGATGCATGAATAACAATACAATCACCAGTGCTTTATTGTTCTCCAACAGCTAACGGCCTGTAATGCGTAAGTTTTCACAGGTTTATCAAACCTCATATGAGATTAAAACTAGTCATACCCGACACTATCGATCTATTCAACAAATACAACCATTTGGATCCACAGTTTTCATTGGTCACCAATGTTCTAAAATTTACCGTTGTCAGTAGAATTGAGAGCTTAATATAAAAAATAACATAGAATAAAAGTAAACATTATTCAGCATTTTACTTTGATAACGCAACGACGTTAATACATATAATCGGTGCTCCTTAGCGGTGAATCTTACGACGTGTATGTTTCACAATATGGCTGCGGGCATATAGACGGTGCGGCTTATTTGCCGAATCTTTTTTCTTTTTTCTGCGGGCAATATGCCGGATGCGGGCTATATGAAGGTGCGGGCTTATTGCCGGAAATTACGGTACCTAGCCCCATAATCCATAGTTACACATTGTTACACTTTTAATTTATTCCTCTACCAAAGAAACTACTAGTTCCATTTTATACTACAGTCATGGCTAGCAGACAGTAGTTTAAAGCAGACTAAAAGTAAAGCAGAATTCCCCTTATGGCACATTATGCTTTACTTTCAACTGGTTAGTGGTCACCTGGCTTTAATACTAGAAACAGGGTATGGAGTAAAGGGATAATTACCTCAAGAGATAGCTCATTTTGTCTCAAGAAAACAATATTAGGCATGTATGTTTTGTTTGTTAAAGTCAGTTTCTGCCATCTATGGGCTAATTGGACGCTCCAGAGAGAGGGGAGCGGATACAGAGTTCTCTAGTTCTTTTAGATGCCCAGTGTAAAACACTGATACATTGGACCTCAGTTTATAAAGTCTCATCCGAAGGACTTGGTCCGGCGGGGGATCGAACTCACCACCCCTGACTTCGTAAGCAGGTGCTTTACCCTCGACTACGTCCGCCGGTTAGGCATATTTGTAAACATGCATGTATGGTTTATGTTTCAGAGGCAGCACAATCATGCCATAAAGTTTGGATGAGGTTGAGAGAATTGTCAAGGAGTGGCTGAGGTATGCAGGGGACAGAAATGGAAGGATAAAGGGAAGAGAAGAAAATGGCAAGACAACAGCAGGAACAAACCCATGTCACTGATCCAAAAAGTTAGAAACACCTTATTATTATCAACTTTTCAAATATGTGAGAAGACTGTTAGAACTCTTTAAGAACAATGATTCATAAATGTTTGCTCTTAAGACAGAGACATTTTATTTTCGGTAAGGCCTCTAAAAAGAGACCAAAACCAGAATGCTCTCTTTTATTTGATATGTAAACGAATGTCAGGTGTCTATAGAAATAGTATTTTAAGATAAAAAACGTAAATATTAAGTTTTTAAGAAATTGGATCAATATTACAAATCCATACATTTTTTTCAGTAATAAGTACTGATCATGTTTGGGATTCAATGTTGTGCAGTGAAAAAAAATGAAAAAGAAAGAAATATCCATCCCAGTGATGTCCTTTGCTAAGTTTATGTTACAATAAAGATAGTCATACGAGTCCCAAGATTACTTCCATTTTCCAATTAAGTCAAGAGACTCGAGACTAGATTTTTTCTCTGCTCATTTTGACTTGTTGTTTTATTGCAATATGTCGCATGACTGGCTGTTCAACACTAGGCCCACATTTTTGGCAAATTGCACAGGTCCAGAGCTCCAGATAAGGGCCGGTAGCATTCCAAAATTTAAAATCTTCTATAATTGAATTAAACCATATGGTATCACTACTCATTAGAATTGTCTCTTCTAGACCATTCTAATTAGTTAGTAGTAACATCATAGTATTTGGTCCTTAACCCTTTCCCCAATAGAAGCGCCTTTTAACGGATATGATTTATTCCTCCGCTGAAGAAAATAGTTCCAATTTAATCAGTAATGAATATGTATTATAGGAAATATTTTCTATATTATAGCACATGGTAGCTTAAAGCAGGCTGAAAGTAAAGCAGAATGCGCCCTAAGGCGCATTCTGCTTTACTTTCAACCTGCTTTAAGTAGACAGGCTATTTCTCAGGTAAAGGGTTAAACAAGCGAGAAACTGTTGGATTTGTTCAGTTAACTCCCTCTTAGAGTCTTACTGGAGCTCTGCATGCAGGTCTGAGGATAAGTGTATTCCTCACATGTATTGTATAATCATTATATGCAGTGTTGTGCCTAGGTCCAAAATTTTGGGGGACACGGTGGCGCGCTGTCAAAATTTTTGGGGGACATTTGAAATTTTTGGGGGTCACACTAAAATAGCCTTTAAAAATATGATAGGCTTTCCTTTAAAATAGAATTAGTGTTTACGATATTGAACATGTTTACTGCGTCTAGTAGATTTTCGGTAATCCGGTAAGGCTTTTACACGACGGGAAAACTGATGTTCGTCTATTTTTAAATAACTTGTAATGATTGTTTTGGTACATACAAAGTTGGAAGAGTTTGATCAGCACGTTGTTTAGATGGGGGTTTTATTCATCAGGTGTCACGCTTCGCGTTTCGTCTGCTCTTTCCTCTCCAATCCGATGAGAAGTGAAGTCAAGTCATGCGTAAATTTGACTGGTTATCGGGTTTTACCATAGCAATTTAACTGCATTGGCATATAAACCGCGCACAGTCTACCTTTTATTAATAAAGGATAGTAAATCGGCGGAAAGGATAGTTGTAATTTTAAGACTGGTTATCGGGTTTTACGTAGCCATTTAACTGCATTGGTATACACACGCGCGCACAGTCTACCTTTATTAATGAAGGATAGTAAATCGGCGGAAAGGATAGTAAATAGAGCAAAGGTACGGAAGACGAAAATTGCGCCCGTACGCCCGCACCGTTACGAATTTTAAGGGTCCAAGTAAAAAATATTGCGGGAATCCCGCAATGCCGCGCTCTAGGTGCAACACTGATATGGTACAGTCAAAGTTATGTTAACCCATTAATCCATAGACTGTATAGAGTTGAACTATTTTTGTCAGTGGATGAATAAATCAAAGGCATAAAAAGGCGTATTTATGGGGTATGGCACTATGGGTTAAGCAACTACATGTACTTGATGAAACCAGGTATAGTCATTCAAGACAGATGGCAGCATTGCAAGACAAAAGTAATTCAGAAAGCTTCTGTAGGAGTTTTCTGAATTACAGTAGAACTTCGATGTGTCGAGTTTGAAGGGACCAGCAGAAAAAAACTCGACACATCGAAGCCTCGACTCATGTTTTACCTTATGCTCCCTCGCTTTTTTTTCTCTCAAAAATACTCGTTCTCCATATAGCCGACATGTCCGTATGTTTATTATGTTACTTGATATCGGTTATTTCAAATTAAAAACATTAAAATGCAATTATGTAACGCTCGTATCACATCCAAACTGGATGCATATTTTCTCATTTTACAAAAACTTCAACTTGAAACGAATCGTCAGGCGAAAATACGTTTGCCGTAACTCGATTTTCAGAAAATAACAACACAGCGGTATGAACGGAAGTCGCTTTTTATCTGCGCACCGGTTCGTTTACCCATTCCAGCATATACATTCTCTCGAAACGCTGGAACCAAATTCAGGGGAAACCCCTTTCTTAAAATAGTAACAATATCTCCTTAGAGGGATACTTCAAGGATAATTGCATATCTATTGATGCTACACATTTCGGGATGGGTTCCGCGTGAGTTGTTCTTTGTCTTTTACACACACATTTCTCTGCCGGCATAAAAAAACATCGACAGATCTACGAATATGCTTTAACATTCGGTTTATATTTGACGTTACACGAAAATGAATAAGGGCGCTTCGATAAAGTCTGTGACGAATAAAATATGGAAAAGAGTAGATGAATCAAGGAATACACAGGGCCGTTGACACAATGAGAAGGTGTTGGCCTGTTTGTCCTGGATAATTGGGCAGTCAGGTAATTTTCATTCACGACAATCAATCGAGTAAAGATGGTCACAGAGGTGTGAAAAACTCGACACGCACAATTCCGGTCCGTCGAACATCGACACATGTGTAGTGAATTTTGAGTGAAACAGTACGTACGGACCAAGAAAAAAAGTCGATATAGCGAAAAACTCGACTTATAAAACTCGAGTCAAACATAGATTTTAAATACGGTTATATAGGGAGAAAAGTAGGGATTTTAAAAAAAGATCGACACATCGAGAAACTCGACTCTTCGAAGTTCGACACATCGAAGTTCTACTGTACTATTGCCCAGTATTAAGGCAGTATTAAGCTGTGACTTGTCTTTAACCCTTTTCCTCATAGCCTGTTTCTAGTTTAGAAGACAGGTGACGATTTAAAACAGGTTGAAAGTAAAGCAGAATGTGCCTTAAGGCACATTCTGCTTTATTTTCAGCCTGCTTTAAGATAAAATCTGCTAGGCTGTATAAAATATTTGTAATGGTAATTGTTCATGAGGGTATAAACTGGAACTATTTTCTTCAGCGGAGGAATAAATTAAATACGCTAAAAGTCGCTTCTATGGGGGAAAGGGTTAAGCTGTGACCTGTCTTTAAGACTTCAAATATGTCTCCTCTTGGTAGTTGCCTATTACACAAGTGTTACTGTATTGTATTCTAGACAGTGACACCAAGAAAGACTCTGCCGAGGGTGACCAAGACAGCCCAAAGGAGAACAAAGATGAAACGAAAGGTGCCAGTGGAACAGATGGAGCAGACAAAGATGGAACTGGTAATAGTTAATTCACCCCTGAAACTTTCAATGGACAATTCTAATTCCCAATTAAGACTAGTCCATTTGACTTTTAAGGGCTGATTTTAACAATATATTGCAAAATGACAAACAGTGCAGACCCTGAACAGAGGGCTCCTGAAGGAGTCTACACTGTTTGCATACTGCAAGTGTACTCTTTACAAGTATAAAGTTTGTAAATGATGAGTATATACTCATCACTAGGATTCACCATTGAATGAATCAACCTTTTATATGGACAAAAATTATAATTTGTGTTAACCTTCCAGAATGTCTTTTTTCTTTAAGATAAATCAGGAACGTATGTCACTATATTATACAGGGACTGGAATCACCCTATCTGTATAGGTTAGACCATGGTTGCGGGCGAAAAAACGATATAGTTCGAGGGGGCGTAGCCCCCGAGAACTATGTCGTTTATTCGCGCGCAACCATATGGTCTAACCTATTTAGCACTGGCTTGGGCTCGAGGAAAACAAGAAGACCCTTCGTTTCTGCTTTTTGTTATAGACGAAAAAGTCATTTTATTTATAATATTTTACTTAAATTGAAAGGTTATTTCATTGTGTAGCTTGAGACATTAAGCATGCTCTAACACCAACATAGATAACGCTTATTGAAGCTCTATATGTAAGCACAATTTATTATTAATTGCCTTTAAAGTTTAGGTCTCACTGTACATAATATGCAGCTCCCCGTCGATCTCAGCTGTTTAGTACACTGGTATGGCAGAACGAACGGGCTCCCGCTTAACGCTTCGATTCCCGTTAATCCAACGCATCGACTCCCGTTAAAAAATGGCGTAAGTTGTCAAATCGACACATGTGAGTATACAAATATGATGTTAATGTCCGTGGATATTGCTTGAAATGTAGACCAAGACTACATTAACGGAGTGCCTCAAATACGAATGCATGTATATGTACTTCCTTTTCACAGGATAAATGCTTGAGGTCGATGTTTATAACTTGAAAAAGTTTTGACCGTTACGGCAATTTCTGAGGAAATTGATGCTCACTGAACATAAATTGTTCTGAATTGGCAACAAAATCAGCTCTAATCGACCCCAAATATGTCCGTCGAGTAGTCTGGGTACAATTGTCAACTGCATATACAAAATAATCCGTTTAGCTTTTAAACGAATTAAGATTTTGATTGTTTTTATTACAACGAACCACGCTCCAGTTGTGTGTACAACGAACAAGCTCCCAATCAAAATCATTCTAGATATTTTTTCTCAAAAACGTGGGAACAATTGGAAATTAACATTTACATCTGAAATAAAATATCGTCTCCATTGCTATCGCCGGCAGTTTTTTTGTAATTTTACTCTGTTATTATGACCTATAGTGACCTACATTTTTAACTGGCACATTGTAACCAATATTTGACCATGGCCTAGATTTCAATATGGCAAACATTTTGAGCAAGTTTCATCAATATCAAATGCGAAATGTAGCTTCTACTTCGTCAACATTGTGTTTTCATGAATTGACTATTAAAGTGACTAAGTGCAGACCTGACTCTCATTCAAACTTGACCTAGATATAAATTAGGCAAATATTTTGAATAAGTTTCAGTTCTAATGAGGTTTGAATTTTTCCATCTATGAATTATTCACTGAAGTGAACACGTATTTATATATTTTGTGTATTTAATTTGAAATACACTTGCTTTCAATATCGTGAAGTTTGAGAACTCTCATCAGCATACAAAAATTAACAAATGATATGTATCAAAAATATCCAAATTGTTAGCATTCAACATGGATTTTTATGCAAAACTTAAAAAAGTAGCTTCTTACAAAATTTACATAGCAGATAACATCTTTCTGAAGAACTTTATATAAAATGTGTTTTGATTTTCCTGTAAGGAATGTTATGAACAATTAACCTATTGCATGATACTTATTCCATGTTTTTGCTAAAAAAGAGATCTTAAAGATTAACCAAACAACAAATTTGCCTATATTCACACAGATAGTTTTTTTTAAAAGACTAGCATTATTCTTCAAGCAAAGTTTCATGAAAATTAAGCTCTGAGCTACCTTAAAGCAGGTTGGAAATTAAGCAGAATGCGCCTAAAGTCTAAAGACACATTCTGCTTTACATTCAGCCTGATTTAAACTTCGATCTCCTAGAAAAAAAAAAGTTTTGTAATCAAACATGTTTGTGACTAAATAATGTGAAACTATTTTGTGAAGTGGAGGAATTATAAGAGGCGTAAAAAGGCATATATATGGAATAATGAATAGAATGCGCCTTAAGGTACTACCTGCTATGATAAAGAAACTATTTGAACCCATTACCCCATGACCTGTTTCTAGTATTGAAGATAAGTGACAAGTACATTGAAAGTAAAGCAGAATGTCTTAATTAGCATTTTGCTTTACTTCCAACCTGCTTTAAGCTATTACCTCTTGGATGGAGAAAATATTGGTAAAGGTGCATAAACTATTTCCAACAGTGGAGAAATAAAGTGAAGACCTATAGAAGTGCATTTATGGGGTTATGTGTGAAGGTTCTTTTTCATGACAGTATCTAATAGAAGTATTTGCTTTTGTGGAGGAATAAATAAAAGGCATATTTATTGGGTAATGTTTGATATGAGCATTTCTATGAAACAGAGTTAACATCAAATTCTAAACATGTTGAAAAAAAACCAACATAAATATGGTGTGAACACAAACACTTTTGTACTAGTTTCACACAGACTTGCAGTAGTTTTTCTTGTGTTAAGCGACAACTGGTGCATTAATTCTAATCTGCATTAAGCAACCACTTCTATAAAAGAAACAACCATTATAAAAGACTGGTCGCTTTATTGATTGAAATGGTAAAATTTTATCAAACTACACAATAATACAATAGTAATAATTAGAATGAAAGTTATCGAAATTCCATTAACATTTTCAATTTGTTTTTAAATTTCAGCAAATGATCACAGGAAAGGCAGCTCAACAGGAAGCGAGTGCTCAACGGCAACAAATGAGAAAGTGATGGAATGTATACCACAGGCATATCAACAGAGCATGAAGAACATGCAGAATGGTCCACTCTACAACATTTTTGATACAACAGAAAGAACCATCGCAACTGGGAGTGAGAAGGACAAGGAAACAGAAGATTTTTTCACTAACATTGTCTTGGAGTGCTTCCAGGGTAATACAATCAGATCAGCACTTGATCGGGAGAAGTTCTTCGCAACAGTACACCGGAAGAGATCGGACAGAAAATTAATGAATGAAGGAGTGTCAATTCTGAAAAGGACATCAACCAACACAGACTCTGCAGACCTGCTGAATTTTATTCAGGGGTTTATTATGGACTTCATCGGAGAAATTGTCAACCAGTGGAATAGAAGGGAGACGAAGGACTCTGAAAAGGACCAAGAGGAAATTTCCGATGCAGAAAGCAGTGTTCTGTTTTATATTGAAGGATTTGTGATTCGGGCTTTAGAGAAAAAGTATGCAAATTTAAAGTGTTGAATCAAGCTGACAGGGAACAGCATATAACAGATATGGATTCTTTAGTGAACAAATCAAGTGAGAAGACATTCACAACCAAGTTTCATGTGTGGTACGAGAGGAAAAACCGTGGAGGACTGAAGAGACCCGTTGACGACTTCTTTTTTTTTATAAGAGAATTTGAGATACTAATCCGAAAATGAAGTGGCATGAAGGACATCAACAGAGAGGATATTCTTGATGCCTATATGGTAAAGCATTACCGGGAGAAACTGTTTGACACAGCAGGATGCAAATACATGTACATTGAAGATTCCCTCGACGTGTTCATATCTGTCAGAGGCTATGCACTTGCCAGAGCAGAAAAAAGGAAATATAACAAAGAAGCCATGAGTGACAGGAAAGGAAAAACCTCACCAGGATTAAGAGGTGTGTTGAAAAGTGTATCAAGGAATGTAATGATGTTTTAGTGAGTGTTTTGTTGGTGGCAATTATCATGTTTAACTTTTCACCTGCTTCAAAATAGCTTGCTCAACATTGGAGTATTGAATCTTATGGTGTAACTACTCATTAGAATTGCCTGAAGAGAATAATCTAATGAGTAGTAACACCATAGGGTTAAATGCAGAAGTAAAGATTTTATATTTTGAAAAACTCCCCTATCTGAAGCCGTATATGGCCCTAAATACAGGGCTCCAGATAAGAGGTAGTTTTTTCAATAAATCAAACATTTTATCACTCATTTCAGCACCAAATCCTATGGTGTTACTACTCATTAGAATCGTCTCGAAGAAAAATCTGAAAAATCCTATGCCAACATGGGTGTACTGGTTAAAGGTCTGAATAATCTGATGCCACCTATTTAATTCATAACCCATTTCTAGTTTTCTAGAAAGGTGACCATTTAAAACATGTTGAAAGTAACGCAGACTGTGTCTTAACCCATTAACCCCAAAATATGCCTTTTTATGCCTCAAATGTATCCCTGAAGAAAACAGTTCCAAATTATACAGTTGTGAATAATTAATATTAGAAACAATTTCCATATTCTAGCAGCTTGTAGCTTAAAGCAGACTAAAAGGAAAGCAAAATACGGTGCACCGTTTAAACGCAAACGATGCATTCTGTTTTACTTCCAATCTGCTTTAAATGTTCACCTGTTTCAAAACTAGAGACATCCTATGGGGTAATCGGTTAAGGCACATTCTGCTTTACTTTCAGCCTGTTTTAAGCTAATATCTACTAGGGAATAACAAAAATCTTAAGTCATTGCACATTAAAAGTGGGGCCACAGAATTATACAACATATATATTGTTGCATAATTCCGTGGTAGAACGATTTTCTTCAGTTAAGGAATAAATAAAAGGCGTAAAAAGGTGTATATATATATATCCAAAATTAAACAAAACCTTATGAAGTCATGACGACATGAGTTAAACAAATTCGTAAAAAACTACATTCTTAAATTAAACAAAGCCTCATGACGACGTGACGTCATAGACAGTATGTTAACTTCATCACGTTGTTATCATGATCATATTGTATTTATTCCCCTGATGAGTATTAAACGAAATGTGTTGGGAAATAAAAGTTTGAAAAATCCAGTGAATGGCCCGCATGGAGGATTGCTAGGGTTGTGACGTCAAATTGCCTTGAGATGACGGAAGCGTGGAATAAGTGAACAGTGTGTTAGTTATTTCATGGTTTTGTAAAATAAACGATATATCGGGTAGTTTATAGATTTTGCACTGTCTTCACTTTTGCCGCGATAGATATATGCGGGTGACACCAGTTGGGTAGATAAGCCTCTTGCCGCTACATTTTTAGATAACTGAAAAGCTCATTTCGGTAATTAATGTGTGCAGCTCCGTACGGCGTGTAAAAGTAAAACAATATTTGTCACTTATTCTGTCAATGTTTGCAAGTGTTTGTTATTAAATCGAGGGAAGCAACCAACCCTCAAAATAGAACCTTAAATAGCTTTTAATGCTGACTCTCTCCATACCTCTAAGAATAATTTTAATATACGTCCCTGGATAAATTGAAAGTAGTATTTAACTAAGGAAAGAATCAACTTATCTTCTATCTATCTATCTTCCATTAATGTGAAACCCCTTGCGAGGGTGTACACATGTCGCGCATCAAACTGTGAAGAGTGTTAATAAAGTAAAAGAGAAAAGAATAAAAACTGTGAAACAAAGTCAGAAGGATAAAAGTAAAAGATTTCTTTAGTTGGTTGTCTATGGTGAGATTGACTGAGAAATGTTCAATGCTGGAGATAGCAGCATTGAACTGTTCTATGTTTGGTAGAGACACAATATCTGGTGGCAGTTTGTTCCAGTGGAAGACAGTTCTGGGGAAGTAGGAATACTTGTAGTAATCTGTTTTGGTTGAGATCAGTCTGTAAGAGAGATGGTGAGAAAGTCTTGATTGTCGTGAGATTGGAATTAGAAAACCTTCAATAGGTATGGCCACAAGATTATATGTGATTTTATACATGAGAGAGAGTCTGGTGTCAACTTTGTGAGATTGAACACACTGTTTCTGTTGATGCAATATTTTTGAAGATCTTTGTTTTAATAATGATCTTATGTTTCAATTTCGTTCACATGGACTTACTGATTAATTTAGAATTTCAATAATGTAGAAAATTCTCAGAGATTTTGTCTATCAGACTTGGATTATGCATTAACATTCAATCTGTCTTATAGATTTCCTGAATCTTATAATAATAATACAATTTTAGTGCATTTTAATTTTTATTTTACAGCACTATTTTTGGAAGCACAATTTAAGAAGTTCATGAAAATTTCTGATGAGCCTAAACCAGAGACATGTAGTGCTTGATGAGGTCGGCTTTTTGAGGGAATAGCTCGCTACATCAAAAGTGACAAGTGTCAGAAAATTGTCACCATGGGAGGGGCTGGTATATCTACTTGTAAGTTTGACTAATTTTATCTCTTAAAAGATATTGATTTGAAATTATCCAACTACCCCATAGCCTGTTCCTCGTTTTGAAGATACATGTAGGTTACTACTTAACCCTTTCCCACATAGCATATCTCTAAGTATTGAATGTAGGTGTCCACTTAAAACAGGTTGAAAGTAAAGCAGAATGCGCTTTAAGCGCATTCTGCTTTACTTTCAGCCTGCTTTAAGCTATCATCTGCTAGAATATAGAAAATATTTTGTGTTAATACATATTTATGAATGTATAAATTGGAAATATTTTCTTCAGGGCAAGAATAAACTGAATGCGCTAAAAGGCGCTTCTATGGGGGAAAGAGTTAAAGCAGGTTTAAAGTAAAGCAGAATGCCTGCTTCAAGCTGTTTGCGATTGTAATACAAGTCTTAATTTTCCCTCTCTTTAACATCTACCTCTGAACAACACACACAATGTGTCTCCCGTTGGGTGTCTTTGTAGAGAGGGAGCACTGTATCAGATGGTCTGACTTATGTTCCTTCCATTTCAGCTGCTGGGATCCCAGATTTCAGGTCCCCGGGATCAGGATTGTATGATAATTTACAGAAGTACAACTTGGACAGTCCACAGGCAATTTTTGAAATCGGCTTCTTTAGGGTAAAACTTTCTAATTATTTGTTTTGCCTAAAAATTGAGCTAAAGTATATATTGCTTTAACCCTTTACCCCATAGCCTGTTTCTAGTTTGGAAGACAGGTAACCACTTAAAGCAGCCTGCTTTAAGCTACAATCTGCTAGGATTTATAAAATACTTCTTTTCGTACATGTTCATTGCTGTACAAAGTGGAACTTTTTTCTTTAGTGTAAGAATAAATGCGTAAGAAGTTGCTTCTATAGGGGAAAGGGTTAAGTTTGCATTGAGCAATTTGGCATTGAGAGAAGCAAACATTTCAGCTTTAGTGCCAACATTAACCCTTTCCCATATAGCATATCTCTAGTATTGAATATTGCTGTCCACTTAAAGCAGGTTGAAAGTAAAGCAGAATGCGCTTCAGGCGCATTCTGCTTTACTTTCAGCCTGCTTTCAGGGTTAGAAATTAGCTAAAAATTACACTTGCATTTTTTTGCGAGTGACTTTTAAACTTACTCGCAAAATGCAAAAACTACTCGCGAAAGTTAAACTGTCATTCTGAACATACATGTATATGTTTTAACTTTTAACCCGACACAGACGTGTAGTAATCAAATACGATCTACCTACACTTCGTGTATTTCATAGTTGTACATTTGTGGTTACAGCTGACAAGGGATAAGATCTTGATTTTCATATCTATGTGTACATACCAAAGGAGTATTTTTCTTACATTTTATAATATTGGGGAGAATGTATGCACTAG
Organism: Gari tellinella; assembly: GCA_922989275.2. NCBI lineage: Eukaryota > Metazoa > Mollusca > Bivalvia > Cardiida > Psammobiidae > Gari > Gari tellinella. The sequence goes on from OV277859.1 coordinate 58,075,549, forward strand.
GCAGACCGCACACAATTTCATTACTCGAAAATTAGGTCAGGTTTAGATTGCCAATCCGTCTACCATACAAACGTTTTTTCACTGGTCGTATATTTCAGGGCTGCGGTTAATAAACAGTATGTCACAGTAGAATTAGAAGTATACTTGTACTCGCGCGAGTCTTTTAAATGGCCTCGTCTTTGGAGAACGGTTTCGGTTGTTGAGTCTCAGACTCTGTGATAAGAATTGTTTACACATCGGAACTCCTAAGTAGCAAAGTGCGCGTTTCATTAGCCAATGAGAATTGGGAAAGTCTGTCATTACGTCATTCTTACAGACAAAAAAGAGGTTGAAACTGCCCGAGAAGCTATGATTGGCTTACGAAAAGTATTCGCTTGTCTTCTCGTCCATTTCCGCCACTCGAAATGCTACGGAATAAACCGAGCATAGCCTTACAGACGCTATACTGTGTTTAGCTGTCCGAAAAACCGTACTCGCATTTTTTTGCGAGTTTGTTGAAAAATCACTCGCAATTTACAAACGAGTATGCGAGCTTAAATTCGAACCCTGGCTTTAAGCTATCATCTGCTAGAGTATAAAAACTATTTTGTTTTTATACATATTTATGATTGTATAAATTGGAACTATTTTCTTCAGGGCAAGAATAAACTGAATGCGCTAAAAGGCGCTTCTATGGGGGAAAGGGTTAAGCTTCAAAGTTAATAGTTTGTTTTTACCGTATTTCACATTGCGATATCATAGTCCCACTTTTTGTCTCATAGTTGTGAAATCTTATTTTTGTGAAAAACTTATTTTCAAATACAACTGTATAGAGGAGAGCCTTTGGGAGCGTCATATTAATTTTGATCAACATTTAGTTCATTAAAAATGATAAGTAATGAGCACAAATGTGAGATTCTATTTATCACATAACAATTTTAAACACCTACGAAATCAATTGAAACCATAGTTTGTAGTATTTCTGTTATATAGATTTTCCACCATAACCTGAAGTTGTTTACGGTAACGTCAGCCATATAATGATGTCATTTGGTGTCCCGCTGCATGAAGTGCTTTTGGTCAAAAAGGTTTGGTGGGAGACCAAATATCGATATTCCACTAGTGCATTATAATATTTATATATAATGGCTTTATTGCACTCCAAGACCGCAAGTTATGCACTGTAGGACAAAAGGGGTGTAACTTCTAACCTACATGCAGATTTTACTGAAGATTGCTTGAACCGCTTTACCCAATATATACATGTAGCCTGTTTCTAGTTTTTTGTGTCACCTGCTTTAGGCATTGCCAACATTTAGGGATAACATTTCTGTCATCCATCTGTCCATCAGACTTTTTCCTTCGTACCTTTTATTTTGACTATAACTCCTGTTCTACTGAAGTTTTTAAGATGAAACTTCATTTATGAAAAGGGCTTGACAAGTGAAAGTGTCTTGTGCAATGTTCATAACTCTTGCATCTGTTTAAAGTATTGTCAGAGTTATTCCTCTTTTCAACATTTTCTTTACTTGCAGATTACTTGTTTTATTGAAGCTTTTGAAATGAAATTTAACTAGTTGAATGATATTGATAAGTAGTTGTAGTTTAACCAGGGCTGCCATAAGTTGACATAAAGATTCCTAAGATTTCCAAATTAATTTGCATTTTTCAAGTGCGATTTTACGAATCGTACCTTTACCTCATCGCCTGTTTCTAGGTTTGTTGACACATGGCTGCTTAAAGCAGGCTGAAAGTAAAGCAGAATGCACCTTAATACGATTTCTGCTTTACTTTCAGCCTGTTTTAAGCTACCATGTACTAGAAAAAAATCTGAAGATTTAGGAAAAATCCAGAGAAAAGGCAGCCCTGTTTAACCTCTTTTCTTCATATTTCATTTTTCAGAAAAATCCAGAGCCGTTCTTTATGTTGTGCAAGGAGCTTTATCCAGGACATTTTAAGGTACATGTACTTGTATTATTAGATATTAATTTCAGAGTAAAGACTTACAGTAAGGATAATATATTTACGGCTTTGAATAGATGTTGAAATGACTGAAATGCAGATTTTGCTGTCTAAAAATCCCCCATATATACAGTGGAGAATCTGTTATTCTTTCCCAATAAACGCGTTTACGCTAAAACTATTATTTGCAGTGCAAACAGTTTGGAGCCAGATCAGACACCGGGTAACCCGGCGTCTGATCAGGCTCCTAACTGTTTGCCCGCGTCTGATCAGGCTCCAAACTGTTTGCCACCAAGATAAACATGAAATATCAGAATTGTCCAAAAGTTGTTCTTTTTTACGTTTTAGTGTTTCGCGTTTGCGTACGTTTACGTTTAAACGGGAAAGAATAACAGATTCTCCACTGTATGCGCAAACATTGGTTCAGAAGGATTTATGTTAACCCATTACCCCATAACCTGTTTCGAGTGTTGAAGATAGTTGACCACTTAAAGCAGATTGAAAGTAATGCAGAAGGTGCCTTAAGGCGCATTCTGCTTTACTTTCAGCCTGTTTTAAGCTACCATCTTCTAAAGTATAGCTTATATATCTTCAGATATAAATATGTGATTGTATAAATTGGAACTGCATTGTATATTCTTCTGTAGAAAAATAAATTAAAGGTGTAAAAAGGCGTTTTTATGGGGCAATGGGTTAAAAAGACATTTCAATGATTTTGATTTGATTTGTTATGATTTTACTTCACTCTTAACACTATTTCAGTCATAAAGTGACGTCCAGCAAATTACAGGTGGAGGAAGACCCCAGAAGCCCTTTATGCACTATTTCAGGCACAAATCGGCAACAGGGTAGAACCACCGACCTTCCGCAAGCCAGCTGGAAGGCTTCCCCACATGAAAAATCAAAATGCTCTGTATGAAATACATATAGTTGTCATGGTTGGGATGCAAAAGCAAAATTGATTCACAATATTCACATCTCTACTATTGGTGTCTGTAGTTAATTCATTTTCTTCATAAATTATTCACAGTGTTTCCGACAGGTACAAAATGTAGCTGTGTAACTCCTTTAGGAGATTTCTGCTTTACTTTCAGCCTGCTTTAAGAAGTCAACTGCCAGGATGTAGAAAACATTTCTTACTGCTTATTTGTTAGGATAAGCTAGCAGCATGAAAGGAGTTGAGAAATATAAAGATTTTAGTTTGTATCATATGTATTGTTTGTCACAGAGCTCCAGATGAGGGGGGGGGGGGGGGGGATTTCAAACTTTAAAATCTTTATTTCTGCATCAAATCCTATGGTGTCACAACTCATTAGAATAATCTCTTCAAGACGATTCTTATTAGTAGTGACACCATAGGACTTTGTGTTGAAAGGAGTGAGAAAATCTTGGATTTGTTTAGTTTACTGGCTCTTATCTGGAGCCATCCGTAACATTGTCTTGCACTGAGTTAGTAAGAGTATATATCTTCACATCTGTCACATTTCCAGCCCACACCTTGCCATTATTTTATCAAGCTTCTTCATGGCAAGAAGAAACTTCTTACTTCACCCAGGTATGTACACAATGTTCTCACTTTTATTAGCTCACCTGAGCACAAAGTGCTCAAGGTGAGCTATTGTGGTCGGACGCCGTACGTCCGTGTCGGTGTTGGTGTCCCTGTCCGTGTCGTCTGTTCTAAATTTGTTTCAAATAACTTCTTCTCTGAAACCAATAGCCCAATTTTAACTAAACTTGGTCAGATACATACTGTAGTTGTGAGCTTCAAAAATTATTTAAAAAAAGTGGGTGGGGCTATCGGTCTTGTTGCCATAGCAACCATGCACAAGATCTAAAAAAATCTTCTTCTCAAAAACTACTGGTCCGATTTCAATTTGGTTTTCACCAAAATGTTTTTCACTTGATATACTTTCAAAGCTGTTCAAAGAATTTTGATTCCTCAAAAAACATGGCCGCCAGAGGGCGTGGTCATTTTCCGTATTTACATAATAATAATATTGACAACCAAAGTCAAAACTTTAAAAATCTTCATGTCAATAACCATAAGTCCTAGGACAACCAAATTTCATATGTAGCATTATGTTGTGAACCTTTACCAAGATTGTTCAAATAATGACCCCTGGGTCAAAGATGGCCCGCCCCGGGGCTTATCAGTTTTTCATTGGAAAACCTTTAAAACTCTTATTCTCTGTAACTGTATGGCCTAGACCTTTTATATTTGGCATGTAGCTTTGCCTTATGGTCCTCTACACGCCGGGTCAAAAATGACCACGCCCCAGGGCTTATCAGTTTTACATAGACTTATATAGGAAAACCTTTAAAAGTCTTATTCTCTGAAACTGTATGGCCTAGACCTTTTATATTTGGCATGTAGCTTTGCCTTACGGTCCTCTACCAAGCTTGTTCAAATCATGACCCCCGGGTCAAAAATGGCTCTGCCCTGGGGCTTATCAGTTTAACATAGACTTATATAGTAAAACCTTTACAAATCTTCTTCTCTGAAGGCCTCACCCTTATAAGAAGGATTAATCAATGGCCTGGTTAAACTAAACTGGATGATGATGATGATGATGATGAAACTGTAAGGCCCAGACCTTTTATATTTGGCATGTAGCTTTGCCTTATGGTCCTCTACCAAGATTGTTCAAATCATGACGTCAGGGTAAAAAATGGCCCTGCCCTGGGCTTATCAGTGTTACATAGACTTAAACAGGAAACCCTTTAAAAATCTTCTACTCTGAAACTGTAACCATTGTCAGAATTCAATAATATTTCGAATGAATATAATTTAAAACACCCTTTATTAGGACTTTTTATATACTTTATAGTTTCCATCTTTTTCCTTTTTGCTCAAACAGTAATATTGACAAACGGATTCTGAATTACTTCTTCATGCAACAGTCCACTTCCATGCAATGACAAAGTTCATTTTGCATCGAGTATTTCACAATGGTTCCTCAGGTGAGTGATTCAGGGCCTCATGCGGCTCTTGTTGTCACATAATTTCTAGTTTAACCCTTTCCTCCATAGAAGCGCCTTTTAGCTCATTTAATTTATTCCTTCACTGAAGAAAATGTTTTCGATTTATACTTAAATGAATATGGATCACTAGAAATGTTTTCTATATTCTAGCAGATGATAGCTAAAGCAAGCTGAAAGTAAAGCGGAATGCACCTTAAAACACAGTCTGCTTTATTTTCAACCTGCTTTAAGTGGTCACTTGTCTTCAAAACTACAAACAGGCTATGGAGTAAAGTGTTAATTTGTGTTTTATTTTGATGCCCCGCATGGCATTGTCGGGGTACACTGTTTTACACTTTTAGTATGTGTGTCGAAGTGTCCTTCCATCCATCACATCTAAAGACTTCTAGGCTAGGGTTTTTGAGCAAGCTATTTTATAGCCCTGTAGCAACTACTTATGAGGGTTGCCTGTCCATGTGTTTGTTACAGTGTGCTGCGGCCAACGAGGTTAACCAGATTTTACCATTTTGTCTAGCATCAACACTGCTTTCTAGAATGCTTGGATACTTGTACAGTTGTTGGCTTGGACCATTCCCAATGCACCCGTATCACTGAAATTTAATTTGACTGAGTCCAGCATGCCACAGCGGGCATTGCCATTTATTGTAGAGTGACATTCAAATACATGTAGATTTTTGATGTTGTGCAAGGTTTTTAAGCAAGCTATTTTATACCCCTAGCAACTAGCCAACTACTAATATGGGTGGCCTGTCCATGTGTTAAACAGTTAAGTGTTAGAGTGTGCTGCCGCCAACGAGGTTAACCAGATTTTACCATTTTGAATAGCATCAACACCGCTTTCTAGAATGCTTGGATACTTGTACAATTGTTGGCTTGGACAATTCCCAATGCACCCGTATCACTTAAATTTAGTTTAATGGTTAAAAAATTGTTTTAACTCTTTGAATAACATGATTAAAGTAAAGCAGATCACTACATGGATATGAAGCTATATGGATGTGAAGCTTGGACATTGTCAAAGCAGTTAGAGCGCAAGCTCGACGGCACTTATACAAGAATGCTTAGAGAAGTGAAGCAAGTTCATTGGTCATCGCATACAACAAACGCCGAGCTCTACGGTAAAACTCCACCCATTTCATCAAAAATCCGAGAAATAAGACTACGTTTCTCTGGCCATAGTTTCCGTCACCCAGAATTGCCAGTAAGCCAGCTAGTGTTATGGACACCAAAACATGGGACAAGGACAATTGGTAGACCCCGGCTCACCTATATAGATATTTTAAGCCAGGACACAGGACTGCAACTAAATGATCTGCCTACAGCTATGAATGATAGGAACATATGGAAAAGCATCATCCGCCATACTCTGGCGATTTAAGAAAGTAAGTAAGCAAGATCACTACAAAAGGAACTTTCTGCTTTAATATCATTCTGCTATCCATTGAATGGTTATAATTTGTTTGGTTTTTTTAAACTTCAACTTCCAATAAACAGATTGTATTTTACAGAACATTGACACCCTAGAGCGGGTGCCAGGTCTCGGTGATGACCAGCTAGTGGAGGCCCATGGTACATTTGCCACTGGTCATTGTTTGGAATGTAGGGTAGTATACACACAGGACTGGATGAAAGGTTACATATCCTAGCAGGGCTCCAGAGAAGGGGAGTACATGTATTTCAAAAACTAAAATCTTTATTTCTGCTTTAAACCCTATGGTGCTACTACTCATTAGAATTGTCTCAGGGAGACAATTCTGATGAGTAATAACACGATAGGTATTGGGGCTAAAATGATGGCATAGTCAGGGTATTTTGATTTGTTATCCCCTGCCGAAAGGCAGAGGGATACTGTTTTAGGTCTGTCCGTCCGGCTGTGTGTGCGTGCGTCACGTTTTCCGTCCGCAACTGTATCTCCGAAACCTATAAACAGATTTGGATTAAACTTGGTATACTTATTTGTCATCATAGGAGCACCGTGGGAAATCAAATTTTTTTCAGAAAATTTAAGGAATTTATGAGTTATCTGCCCTTTTTGTGTTAAAAATGCTGTCCGTCCGTCACGTTTTCCGTCCGCAACTGTATCTCCGAAACCTATAAACAGATTTGGATTAAACTTGGTATACTTATTTGTCATCATAGGAGCACCGTGGGAAATCAATTTTTGTTCAGAAAATTTTAGGAATTTATGAGTTATCTGCCCTTTTTGTGTTAAAAATGCCATATTTAACAGTTTTTACACTCTAGCAACTACAGTATTCAACATATTTTGTTTATACTTGCACACATTGTCTATAAGTACAAGTTCTTGCAGGTGTGCAATTATTGTAAAAAAGGGATACTTGTGGCAAGAGTTATCTGCCCTTGATGTACTTAGAAATGCTAGAAAATGCTTTATTTTGGTATTGTTTACATACTAGAGCCTATAAATATGCATGGATTTTTGAAAAAACTTTCTTGAATTATGTATGGCTATTAGTTTTCAAATGAATTTGATTATTGTTGAAAACGGAGAAATTAGTCATGAGTTATCTGCCCTTGATAAGTAAAAAAAGCCATATTTAACTGTTTTTACTCTCTGGCAACTCATAACAATTATGAATGAATTTAAATGATACTTGCACACGATGTCTATATTTAGTAACAGTTCTTGAAGGTGTGCAATTATTGTCCATAAAGGATACTTGTGGCAATAGTTATCTGCCCTTGATGTACTTTGAAATGATAGAAAATGCTTTATTTTAAAATTGTTTACATCCTAGTATCTATAAATATGCATGAATTTTGATAAAACAAATTCTTAAACTATGTATGGCTATTAGTTTTCAAATAATTGTTATCATTTTTGAAAACGGAGAAACTAGTCAACAGTTATCTGCCCTTGATGAGTCAAAAAAAACCATATTTAACAGTTTTTACCATCTAGAAACTACAGTCTTTAATGGATTTTGATTTAACTTACACATGATGTATATAAATATAAGGGTAGCAATTATTGTCAAAATAGGATACTTTGTGGCAAGAGTTATCTGCCCTTTATGTACTTAGTAATGCTCAACATGGCTTTATTGTTTACATGCTATTGTGTACAAATGTGAATGGATTTTGAAAAAAAAATTAAATCATATATGGCTATTATTTATAGAATGAGTTCAATTAGTGCAAATTAGTCAAGAATACTCTGCCCTTGATGAGTTGAAAATGTGTTTACACTCTAGTAAACTCTACAGTTCTGAATTTTTTTTAATAATACTTGCACACAATTATAAGTTCTTGAAAGTGTTTAATTACTGTTGAATTTGAATCAAGAGTTACCTGCCCCTGTCATACTTAGATTTATAATGCTACAAACGGCTTTATTTTTTGTATTGTTTAGGCTTTAAAATGTACAAAATTGAATGGATTTTTATAAAACTTTGTAAAAAGCTTTTGAATGTTGATCTTTAAAGACAGGTGATCACCATTTGCCCCTTCCTCCCACAATAAAGTTTGCCACTTTCTTCTGGACAATCGCTGCGGCAGGGGATATCAGCTCTAAGGTGCTTGTTCAGTTTACTCCCTGTTGTCTGGAGCCCTGGGCCCCGTTTCATAAAACTTCGTACGACAAAAATGATCGTAAGTCAGATTATAAAAGTCTCAATAATTATTTATTTCTCCATCTAATCCTGTCTTGTGACATCTTTGTGGAATTGTCTTGAAAAGACGATTCCAAAAAGATGTCACAAGACAGGATTAGATAGAGAAATCAGAAATTAAATGTACAGTGGTGCTCACTTATAACGAACTTGGATAAGATGAAAAACTGCTTAATACAAACTAAAAAAAAATCCCCGACTGCTTCCTTCTTTATTTCAATGGCCTCATGCTTGCTTAAGATGAAAACTGGATATAACGAAAAACTGGATAAGACAAACTGATTTTTAGGTCCCTAAACTGGATTTTACCTGTAAAATGGTTCTGTTAATACAACATGCCGGTCATTATCACAGTTTGACAAGTGGCTTACAAAGGTGACAGTACTTAATTGCTTAGCTGCTCATCACCTCAGATAACAAAACATTACCCAACCAACATGTTTTGTATATATGCTATTGATAGGATGTTCAAACAACTGGAAATAATTAGTTTACTTTGCACATTATTTTTTTGGATCCAGATCAGATGCCTTATAACAGGGTGTCTGATCAGACTTCTTGCTGTTTGACACCTGTATTCTGCAAAAAGATAACAACCACTGATGCTTTATCAACATAGTAGAACTTTTTTATATTAATAAAGTTTATTTATTAAATATTCATAATAGGTTGAGTTTTCTATTAATACAAAAACAGGGAACAGGTTAAAATTTCAACCAGAAAAATGGCATTTCTTATGTCATAGCCAATCTTATTTTGTTATCAATTGCTTCATTGCTGATTGATGGGAGTAATGTGATCGCCATTTTGGGGGCTATCTTTTATATGTTTATTCATGTTTATTTTAGATCATATTGTAGTTATTTTGTCTTTTCTTGTTTGTAGGTACATTTGTGTAACTTCATGTGAAGCGCTTTTGAACGCACTACCCCTGTGTGAAAAGAGCGCTATATAAATCTGGTAAAGTAATAATAATAATAATAATTAATTATTCTATTTGGTACAATTAAAAGAAATATTTAAGATTTAATTTCTATGCCTTTCTATATTTCTTTCTTTCTAATCAATTATTTACTAGAAGTATAATGAGTAAAAATGTCTTTATATGCAAACTATTCACAAAGAAATTTCTATGTTTGGATAAGACGAAGTTTGGATAAGACGAACTAATTTGCAAGATCCCCTGAATTTCGTTATAAGTGAGCATCACTGTATTTTAAAGTTTTGACTTACAACCGTTTTTGTCGTACGAAGTTTTATGAAACGGGCCCCTGCGTCCTAGGGGGTTTACAATGTCTGGACCGATCAGAGTATAAACTCATTCAAAGATAAGACATTATTTTTACCCAATAAACTTTTGTAAATCCTTTTTAGCTCGCCTGAGCTAAAGGCTCAAGGTGAGCTATTGGGATGACCCTGTGTCCGTCGTCGTGTGTCATCGTTAACAATTGCTTCAAATGACATCTCCTCCTATACCGCTTGACAGAATTCAACCAAACTTTACAGAAATGTTCCTTGAGTCAAGCTCTTTCAAGTTTGTTCAAATATTTGAAAACAATGAAGAACTCTGGTTGCCATGGCAACCAAAGTTAAAAAAATAAGGAAATCTTAAAAAATCTTCTTGTCTGAAACTGCAATGGCCAGAGCTTAGATATTTGGCACATAGAATCGCCTACAGGTCCTCTATCAAGGTTGTTCAAATTATGCCCCTGGGGTCAAAATTGGCCCCGCCCCGGGGGGTCACAGTTTTACATAGAGTTATATAGTGAAATTTTCAAACGTCTTCTTCTCTGAAACTAATATGGCCAGAGCTTTGATATTTGGCATAGTGAAACTTCTAGATGTCCTATACCAAAATTGTACAAATGGTTCTGGTCTGTTGCATAACTAGGTCACAGGAGCTAAAAATAGATTTTTTTCAATGAAAACTTTAAAAATCTTCTTGTCTAAAACTACAAGGGCCAGAGCTTAGATATTTGGCACATAGAATCGCCAACAGGTCCTCTATCAAGTTTGTTCATATTATGCCCCTGGGGTCAAAATTGGCCCCGCCCCGGGGGTCACAGTTTTACATAGAGTTATATAGTGAAATTTTCAAACGTCTTCTTCTCTGACTAATATGGCCAGAGCTTTTATGTTCTGTATGGTGACACTTTTAAATATACTTTACATATTTTGTTCAAATTGTTCCGGTCTGTTGCATATCTAGGTCAGTCCTGGACATAAATCAATATCTCCATTTTTTTAGCTATTCTCAGGTGAGCGAATTATGCCCCATGGGGCTCTTGTTTGTTTTTTGCAAACACTTTGCAGCCAGATCAGATGCCAGGAAATCTGGCATCTTAATAGGCTCCAAATGTTTGCTCCTTAGATTGAAATACATCACTAGAAATTCCAAAAAGGTGTAATTAATTAATTATTTTATTGAATTGAGTTTGTGTTTTAAAGGGAAACTATTCTCTTTTCCAGTCATCCGGGTACTTTTAACCTTACGCATCCTCTCGGTCATTTCTTTTTTCACCTTACGCATATTCTCGGTCCTTTCATTCGAATGACGTCGGACCCTATCGTTGAAAACTCGCGTCATTAGAAACGTTGAAATCGGACCGAGAGAAATGTCCAAAAGCTGCGGTTAAGGCATGTTATGTCTCACCAACGGCACGAATCATAACAACATAGGTACTTATTACTGAGAATTTTATTCAGTTTTCGAAATAGATCGACCGGTTTTAGCGTTGGATTCGTGGCAATTATCATACCTACCCTGGCCGACCCAGAACTGAGATATTCTACGTATGCTCCTACATCTCTATGAATTGCTATCTAGATCTATTCATAGATGTATGTAGTTTATGTCGAAATAATGACGAGACTCTAATAAAGATTTAAAACTACATCCTGTCATGCACCATTACGTCTATTCTTGTCTGAGACGATACCATGGGTACAGATTTGATACGGTAAATTGTTAACAAACTTGTGTCTATTGACGGTATAATTGGTATTCAATGTGAAGAAAAAACATTTCTCTTTCTACCGTAATCGTGATTATTTGGAAGTTATGCATGATAAGCGAAAAAAGTACGACAGACTCGTCCCGGTAAGGGTCGCCCTGCCCGTGAAGAAGACAAGTTATAAAGGTTTCTATCACTATCTCTAGATTCTACACCCAAAAAAAAAAAAATCTTTTTAGTGCCTGACACCTATGGTGCTCACTGACAGCTGTGTGTGATGGAAAAGTTTATAATGATGTTAATTGTTACAGTGCCACTGTGGAAAAACCGTAATTCTTTCCCAATAAACGTGTTTAAGCTAAATCTATTATTTCCATTGCAAACAGTTTTGAGCCAGATCAGACGCCGGGTAACCCAGTGTCTGATCAGGCTCCAAGCTGTTTGCCACCCATATAACCATGAATTATCATAACTGTCCCAAAGTTGTACTTTTCTACATTTTAGTGCTTTGCGTTTGCGTTTCATTTGTGTTTAACAGGACAGAATAACGTTTTCTCCACTGTTAGTGATGATAACCGATCGATAAATCCATATTACCTGTCCTAATTTAGTAAAAACACCAATATCTATATCATTGATTCTCATACATCAGAACCCTCCCATATAATTTTCCTTAGTCAACTAATTTTTCACTTTGAAATGCTGGTAATGTATTAATGGTTGTTTCTGTCTGGCCAAATTGAAAGTCAAGAGTCAAAAAAGAGAATGCATGAGTCATATCACAAGAAAATTATTATTTAAAGTCCTTGACAAAATTCAAAATAAAAAATCAAGACAATGCAGCCATTGTGAATGCCCAATCTGGTCTTGGCACCTAACTGTTTCAGTCTGTTAGTCACTTTTATCCACAGAGATTGATCAGTCTTTCTCTGTAACAACACCATTTAAATTTTATTTCAATGTCTGTTAAAACTAAACATGCAAAGCTTTCTAAGTAATATTATCAGGGTGCCCACGGACTCTGGAAAACAGGGAAAACAGGGAAAATGGTTCATAAAAATTCCCTGCAGGGAAAAATCAGGGAATTTGAAAATTTGCTAAAAATCAGGGAATTATCAGGGAATTTGGCAAAAATTGGAGAGAGAAAATCTTGACTACTTATAGCCTCTCTTGCTGTCTTTATTTAAAAGCTGTGTTGATTCATGTTAGGAACATGTAGTAATTAAGCAATTTACAATATCTATTAAGCTTAATGTTTATCCATATCTGATAGGTTAGTTAACATTATTCATCAGTGCCTACTCTGTTAACTAGTTGAAATAATCAGCTTAAAGGATAATGGAGTTAGTAACCATTGTCCTAGAACTCAAGTGTCAAAGTAGTCAGAGATTGTTAAGCAGATGAAAAGTAAAAGTAATTGAATGTACCCTTTTCAGCCACAAAACCAAATCAGAGAATGATCAATATCAGCATCAGTAGTATTAGCATATCTAAATGAAAACTTTATATACTTGGGAAATATTTTGCCCATTTTGAGTCGATTTTTCTACACAGAATTATGTTGGTTTTATACCTGTTTGGAATGCTGGAAACGCCCTCAGAACGCCACCAGAGACCATCTAGAAATAAAATTTTCTCGGGGAGCATGCCCCCGAACCCCTCTAGTAAGACTACATTCACAAATATACCTGTGCTCCCCAGTCGCAAAATGCTTCCTACGGGCCTGCAACACATGTGATAAAATGCAATTAAGGTGCTGGACTTTTTAGACCTAGCTGTGAACACTGCTGCATGCAGTGCTTCTGTAAATGTGACATGTTACATTAGAAAAAGATAAATTTATACAAGGCATGGCAAAACTCAAAAGGTAAGAGTAAAGAATAAGTGTGACTTTATGATGTTGAAGGTATGGCTATAAGGGGGAGGTTGGAAGCCATCTTACACAGTTGTATTTTAGCAGTGTAGGCCGCGAAAAAGGTCAGGGAAAACTACCTTTCAGTCAGGGAAAAATCAGGGAATTATCAGGGAATTTCAATTTTGAATTTCTGTGGGCACCCTGCATAATAACACGATTATTCCTTTAATATCTATATTATCAAGGAATATGAAATATGCCACACTTTGACTGATATGTACAGTCAATCTTGATTTAATAGTTGACCACTCACTGAAGAAGATCTGTGTGATTGTTTCATTAAGTTATTATGGCAAGATAAAAAAAGAAAAGAAAGAAAGCTCCTACTGGAGCTAGCTTTCTGCATAATTATTATTCTCACACCCCTATTTTGAAAACAAACCTATGGGTAACCTACTGAATGGATGCCTAATATAAGTACAGTCAGTCTTATATTGAAAACAACCTATGGGACACCTACTGAATGGATGTCTTATATAAGTCTGACTGTAGAATATTGTAAATTATGCAAAATAAAATCAACATACTGTCATAAAATGATGCATTACATGTTTATGGACCCAGGATCTGTTTCATAGGAATGTGCTACCAATCTTAGTGGTCAGATAAACTCAAAGTTCAATTCCAAGTACATGTTGATAACTATGCCTTTTTATGTTCATGTAGATGTAAAATGAATGACAAAATGGTATGTATAAATACATGTACATGAATTATACTAGCAAATAATAGTTAATTTGCTGATCATTTCCAATCTTTCAGGGAAAATGAAAAAAAATCATGATATTTACAATATTTCTTGTAATTTCAAAATTAAAAAATAAACAGTAATTTGCAATTGTGAATTCTAATAGTTTTAGTCTATTTGTAAAAACTTGATTTTACACTCCTATATTAAATCATCACTAATTGAAATAGCAGAAGTATTTTAGAATACAGGTGACTGCTTAAAGCAGGATTAACATAATTTAGACAGCAACCAATTGCATAGTGATCTTCTATTGATTACAGTCTTGATGAATGGTTGACTACATATTACTAATTGAAGTTATTTTTTTTTTAATTAATGCAGGTGCTATAAGGCAGCAGCTCATATAGGGATTTTCTTCATTCTCCAAGTTTATCCTGCATTAAACAACCATCTGTGTATAAGATTGCCTTGTGATATTCTATAAAGTGGCTGCTTAATAAATGATTGACTATGTTTATATTAAGCTGTTCAGTTCAGAACCTCCTTGTGTATCCAAAACAATAAACAGACTCAATTTTAAATTACAGGGAAAGCAACATGGTTTCATGCTTCAACAAGTCTGGAAAAGCAAAAATACTTGTAGTTGCACTGTGTTATCAATTACAACTTGCCAAGTGGCTGTAGTCATGGTACATTAATCTACAGTCAATCCTGTAATAATTGACATCTCTAAATAATTATGGTAAACATAAATACAGGTGGTTCTTTAAAAGCTGGGTGAGACTTATGCAGAAAACTCCTGTAGATTTTCTGATATTGACATGTGAGGTCAAGTAGTAGTGGCTACAAAATTGACTATTTATGCTTCATTTCCAAAAGACATGTACATTTATTTTACAAATGACAACCAGTGCACATCAGACCCAGATTCAGAGGGCTCTTTTAGGTCTGTACTGTTCAGTAGGACAAGGACAATATAGTCTTCACAGGTACAATATATTTGTAATTAATGTGTATAATTATAAAGGACACCATTAAAGGTTCTATAGATTAATTGTGGTTAAAATTGCTAGTTTATTGCTGATTAAATTGAGGCATGCATGGATATGAAATAAAACATATGCAAGCAAACAAAGTGATCATCTTCTCACTTGAAAAACCTTTATTTCAATTGGATGTACATCAACAGTCAGTACCTGACATACCCATTCAGTTCAAAATGAATTGCTTAGCACATTTAAAACTACCTCACAAAAACAAAGAAAATGAGTTCAAACTATTTCTCTTTAATTATTTATTACATAAATAGTTGTAGATCAAAATCCGCAAACACTAGTGTCAGTTGGAAATATTTGGCAATCTTCACAATTTTCAAGATATTTGTATTTGAGGACAGGGTTATCCAATTCTTAATATTATCTGGCTATAAAATCACAATGGGCAGTTGAAATTATCCCCTCTTTTATCATAGCAACACAGGGATGGTATGGTTCCTATGTTGACATCAGACTATATAGACTGTTCTCCTGTCTGTAGCCTAGCTCAAAATAGTCTGTACATTACCAACCAGACTTGAAGAAGCTATTACATAATGCTGCCAAGCTTCTATAATTCTTCAAATTTTCTTTTGTAAAGACACCTGAAATGGTTCAGTGAAAAGTATAGTATTCATTGACTATACAAGTACATATTAACAAATAAGTGTAGCTTGTAGGAAGCTCTGTAGTAAATATCCCTGTCTACATGTACTTGCAAAGCAGAAAAAAAATGAAAATGCAAATATTTCTATAATCTTAAAGAATATAAAAGAATCTTTTATATTCTTCTGTGTGTATGTATTTATTCTTACACTTTAAGCATATATTTAAAGGGGAAATGAAAGATGTAAAATGTCTTACTTCTTCAATTTCAGAATCCCCATATAAACATTCTAGATCTGTTTAGTCTAGATAATAAATATTAGATTTACTGTCGTATTGATTAATATATTGTTGCTCTACTCTGATGGCAGTCTGTGATAGATTATATTTATAAAATGAATCTTAAAGTCATATTTTAATCATGTAGATCTAGATCTAGAAATCTTGTAGAAATGTAATCTATTCTACAACTGTCATTAAATATATACCCATTTCAAATGAGATGCGTGTACATGCTATGCATGATTAGCATAAAAATATTCTCATTTTAATTTGACAAACAAATTTGACTTAGAATCTCTGTATATATTGTAATTGGTTGTAATTAATCAGTGTAAATCTAGATCTACATATTATTAATAGAATAATGAAGGACAACAATCAATAATTTTAGGTTTCAACGGAAATGCCGAGAGATTTTACTTTTTTGACTCAAAGAACATGACTAGAACTACGGAGCAGACTTCTCTCTTCCTCTCTCTCTCTCATTAAGTTGATTCGGGTGGAATTGGGTGTATCGTTACTCTCTAAAAATTAAGTGAAATTTGATAAGTCAGCAGTTTTTATTCAGAATAAGGAATAAATTCAACGTACACGGCATTTTAATCATTCATACATATATATCTTATTGACAACCACCTGTTGCCGTGTTGGGGAGTCCAAGTGTGATAGGACTCTCGCCTTTAAAAAAAGCATTTAATTCTATTTTTCGGTAAAATCGCGCTATTGCAACTTATGTAAGACCTTCGTAGTATTTATAGGACCTATCCTCCCTTTTCGTTTTTCTTATTTACAGATAATAACGCGGTAAAAAAGAATGAGATTAAACGCCCCGCTGCATAAGCTTATGTAGATTTCGGGTTTGTTGTCCCCGAGTGCGCGCGCTCGCTAAGTGTAAACAAACTGAGGGATGCCGAATGAAGGGTGTATGACGTAGGTCTGAAAAGAGAATAATGTCTTTACCACTGCATCTGCCATACTTTGCAACTACACATGTAAATTCATATTCTTTATCAATGATCAATTGAACCTATATCTTTCATAGTGACGGTGACTCAGACTCATTGAATTGCAATTTTCAAAGAGTTTGGATGAACCAAGATCAGATGCCATATTACATGATATCTGATGTGGGTCCAAACTTTTGACAGACTTCATAGTGATGCATGGTTACAGGGCGCCAGATAAGAGGGCATAAACTGAATAATTCTAACATTTTCTCACTTGTTTTAGCAACAAATCCTATGGTGTTACTACTCATTAGAATCGTCTCAAAGAGATGATTCTAATGAGTAGTCAATCCATAGGATTTAATGCAAAAATGAAGATTTTAGTTCTGGAAATACATGTACTCACTTTATTTAGCCCTGGGTTATGCAGAGCACCAGATAAAAAGGGTAGTTTTTGAAAAACTAAAATCTTTATTTCTGAATTAAACCATATAGTGTCACTACTCATTAGAATCGTCTCTTCGAGACGATTCTAATGAGTAGTAACACCATAGGATTTGGTGCTAAAAATAGTAGAAAATGTGGGATTTGTTGAAAAAACTACCTCTTGTCTGGAGCCCTGGGTTATGAAATGGTTTTAACAATGCAGTACAGTACTTTTTCATCATCTTTGATCTGTAAATTTCTTCTGACTTTTGATTTTAGTTGAACATTTGTAAAAATTGTTTTTAATTTGAAATATTAGAGAAATCTTATTATTCTATTCATTCATTTGAATTAAATAAAGCTAAAGCTCAAACTTTTGTATTCTTTACACAGAGCAAATATTTGCAAAGTCAGACACAACCAGCATACCAAAATGTACAGAACCTGATTGTGATGGGGTTGTAAAACCAGGTAAGAATTTATAATTTAATGTTTCCTAAAAATACATAGGGATTATTTAATTCAAAGATCGCATAGTGTTACATACTGAGTAAAGGTGGATTCTAAACAAGAACTTATAACTTAGTCTTTAACAAACTTCTTTTAACCCTTACCCCATAATCTGTTTCTAGTATTGTAGATAGTTTACCACTTAAAGGAGGTTGAAAGTAAAGCAGAATGTGCCTTAAGGCACATTCTGCTTTACTTTCAGTCTACTAGGATATAGAAAATACTACTTACAGAACATATTCATGAATCATGACTGTATAAATATAAATTGGAACTATTTTCCCCAGTGGAGGAATGAGTTTAAGACATAAAGAGGCATATTTGTATGGTAATGGGATGAACTAAGGAAAGAAGTAAAGAGATTTCAAAATAATAAATATAATCGCTTATTTAATTATTTATTATTTATTTATTTACATTTAAGGTCGACTGTATAATAATAATAATAATAATAATAATAATTCTTTATTCAATCAGTAACTTGAATTAACAAATTCCTCGTTACTCTTAACATATTAACATACACGTTAACATATTTACAGATGGCCAAAGTGGCCAAACAAACATGCATATAATAATAATAATAATAATAAAAAAGTATTTCAAATGATAGTAGATTTATTTTCGAAAATTTAGAATTTGAGGTTGAACTGCTATTTTCATGAAAAAAAAAGATATTAAATGATCATTTTTGGTAAATGATTAGATAATAAAACACTGACTCGTATACAAATCAATCAAGGTAGTTCAGTGCAGCTTTCCTCATATCAAAAGCTTCATAGATATACCTTGATAGATTTAGTAAGGTTTTGGAACTATTTGATTTCATCAACTCTACATACTTATAAGCACTTGGGTTTTGGTAAAAATAACGTTTTAGATATTTTTTTCTTAAGTCAGTATACAGAGTACATACTAAAACAAAATGAAACTCGTCTTCTATGTCATGCTTGTAACAAAACACACAATACCTTTCCTCTCTTTCGGTTCTACCTGCACCGTAACGCCCGGATTCAATTCTTAAATTATGGGATGATAATCTCAACTTAGCTAAAATATACATGTACTTCTTTGGTAAAACAGTAAGATAATGTTCGTGTTCAAAAGTTTCTTTGAAAAATTTGTATGTATATAAAACGTTAGACTCTTGGATAGAAGCACACCAAGACTGTTTAAATACGTCCACTACTCTGGCTTTAAAAACAACATGAAACTTATTTAAATCCACCGTATATTGATTCAGCCAAACATAGGAAAAACCATAATCATCTAAAAGTTTTTTAACATCACTTAACCAGTTGGTTTTACCCTTGTTAAGATCATCACCCATTTCACTCAACAATGTTTGAAGAATAATATTTTCACTTAGAACAAGTTTGCACCAGTACTTAATTACTCTGCTATACCTATTGATATACAATGGAAACCTACCATCACCGTAAATACACATGTTACTGTAGAAGCTCTAACACCTAATAATCTCTTACAAAATTTTAAATGCAGATTCTCCAATTGTTTACTTTTTGTGCAGCCCCACACTTCACATGAGTAATTCAAGATGGATCCTACGAAGGCATCGAAAAGCTGACAAAAAGTCTTTGGTTTAAAGCAATACTTTTTAACGTTTACAACCAATGTATTAAGGGCTTTTAATCCCTTACCTGTTAATGTACTTATATAACTGTTAAATGTGCCAGTATAACTAAAAACAACGCCTAAATAAGTAAAATCATCTACAATTTCTATTGTTTGACCTTTATATTTCCAAACATATTCCATCGGTACTCTGCCCCTATTTCTGAAAACCATTATCTTTGTTTTCTTCACATTGACCTCTAACCCCCATCTGTCACAATACCTTTCCAAATTATCTAAACTATTCTGCAATTCGCTTGGATCAGACCCCAATATCACCATATCATCCGCAAATAAAAGCAAAATAAGGTTTATTTGATCAAGAGTCAGTCCGCTACTTATTCTGTCTGAAAGAAACAGCTCAAGGTCATTAAGATAAAGAGCAAACATTATCGGTGATATTACCTCCCCTTGCTTTAAACCAATCGCACATTCGTAGAAGGATGAATAATCATCACAATGCTTAATACACATTTTAACTATTGAATACATTTCTTTAATGATCCGTAACATTTTACCCTTAATACCTACCCTAAACAATTTCAGCCAAAGACCATGGTGATACACACTGTCAAATGCCTTTTTCAAATCAACAAAGGCGCAAAATAATTTCCCCTTATTACGCAATATTTTTTTAATTGTTGCATTCAACACAAATATAGCGTCTGTTGTTGAGCGGCCCTTTCTAAACCCAAATTGGGCGTCTGTCAGAATATCATTGTTTTCAGCCCAAGATGAAATGCGATTGTTTAAAACGCCTGTGAAAATCTTTGAGAAACAGCTCACCAACGAAATGCCCCTGTAGTTATTAACGTTACTTTTATCACCCTTCTTAAATAACGGTACAATAATACCCTCACACCATTTCTCTGGGAAAACACCCGATTCAAATATACATAGAGGATATTGTATGAGTGTTCATTATTTATCATTTTTAATAAACGAGTTGACTAAAATAATATGACGCGAGCCTTGGCGAGCGTCATATTCATTTTAGTCAACGAGTTTATTAAAAATGATAAATAATGAACACGAATGTGATATTCTATTTATCACATTACAAGTTCAAGCACCTATTAAATTGATTTGAAGCCGTAGTTTGTAGACCCTCCGCTATATAGATTTTCCGCCAAACGTTACGTTGTTTACGTTAACGTCATAGTAAATGACGTCATTTGGCACCCCGCTACATGCAGCGCTTATGGACGAGCAAGTTAGGCCGGAGCCCAAAAAACGATATTCCACTAGTGGATTACGATATTTATACAATCGCTTTATGCAACTCCCAGACCGCAAATTATGTGATAAAATTAAATATGTCAACTAAATGAGCAGACAGAATATCAAAAGATTCCAAAAAATACTCGTTAATAAGTTGATCACCGGCATATGCCTTGTTCCTTTTCAATTTTCTAACAACAGCTTCAATTTCAGATTGTGTAATCGGAGAATCAAGCTCCTCAAAAGACACGTTTTGTGAATCAAAATCATTATTCACAAAGAAATCTTCTGAATCACTATCATGTGGATTTGGCAAATCATCATTTAGTTTTGAAAAGTATTCAAAAAATTCATCTAGCGATATGTCCCGTGCACTGCTTTCATCATTTCGCTTACTAAAATGCCGCCAAAAGTCCCTCGGCTTTCTATGTCTCAATCTTTCGACCTCTGTCATTTTATTAAGCTCAAAACGTCTTTTCTTTTTTTTAATCAAGTTCTTGTATATCTTTTTCTTATCCAACATTGATATTCTGTTTGCATCATTCTTACATTTATCAAAAACATGCAAATACTGTTGATAAATACGCTTAGCTTCTAAACATTCACTATCAAACCAGTCTGCCTTTTTAATAAAGGACTTTATATAACTATTCGATCGAGATTTATACATGCGTTTTAAAAACAATGGACTAGCTACTTCATTTAATATCTGTGTAAAGTCATTAATGCCTTTATTAACACTCTCTTTGCCATTTAACACCATGTCATCAGTAATTCTATTTAATACAGGTAACTGTGCAATAAGTCGACGCCTAAAGTCGTCTTTCAAATCCGGGTCCCATTTAACAAAATTAAACACATTTCCCTTTCCAACACATTCATTGTTTAGCGCCGTATTACACCTTAACCCGAAACACACAGGCGCATGGTCAGACCATTCATTAAATTTACCTATTTCAAAATTACACAAGATACCGAAATCACTATTCCATAACAATAAGTAATCAATAACACTGCTACCGTTTATGCTAGTATAAGTGTAATCACCTATCGAATTATCTTTAAACAGCCTGCCATTCGCAAGCCTAAAGCCGCTAGACTTGCATAAGTCTAACAGCTTTAGCCCGTGCAAATTGCAACCTTTATCCATGGAAACACGAGATAACGGTACATCAGGGGTATAGTCATCATAATCAATAATATCAGAGTTGGAATCGCAAACAATGTAGTCAGGTCGAGATCCATTGCCAACACGTGCATTCCAGTCACCACACAGCAGTACACTACCTACGGACTCGTAACAGTTAATGTCATTCTGTATAAGTTGAAACAAATCAATGTCATGTACATCATAAGCTGGTGAATTCTCAACCCAAATATAAATTCCTGCTAAATAAACATCATTTTCAAAATTAAAAAACTGCTTATCTAATTTCAACCATATCACCGTGTCCAAATGGTTTTTAGCAACTGTAACACCCTTAACCAATGATTCTTTTATGAAAACAACTGTACCGCCACTACAACGTCTCAATGCAGAGCAAAAGCAATGCACTCAATCCCTCTACAGAATAGACTAGGATCCAGTGCTTCATTGGAAATGCAGCACCACATAAGGTTAGCTGATCTAGGTATACTCTGTTTACCAAGATCCCTTGACTCATGTTTGAGCAATTGACCCAGCATTCAAAAGCTAAAGAATTATCTGTATATATTTGTTTCCTCACTACAGATATTTTCTTTGGTGAAAGCCTGCCTATGAAGTTTGTTCAGCATATTAAGGTACGTATCTTGTCAATTTACCTTAACCCATTGCCCCTTAAATACGCCTTTTCACACCTTAAATTTGTTCTCCAATTTAAGAAATTAGTTCCATTTTAAACAGTCACGATAGCCTGTAGAATT
This sequence comes from Gari tellinella, assembly GCA_922989275.2. Classification (NCBI taxonomy): domain Eukaryota; kingdom Metazoa; phylum Mollusca; class Bivalvia; order Cardiida; family Psammobiidae; genus Gari; species Gari tellinella. The sequence goes on from OV277859.1 coordinate 58,098,230, forward strand.
TATTTTTAGCTCGACTTTTTCGAAAAGTCGAGCTATTGTCGTCACCCTGTCGTCTGCGTCAGCGTCTGCGTTGGTTAAGTTTTTTGCTTAAGGTTTTTGTAAGAGTCCATTTCTCAATAACTATCAAAGGTATCCATTTGAAACTTGGAATAGTTGTTCAGTATCAAAAGGGCAACTCATAACAACAAGGCAGGTAACCCTGGGATTTGTCATTTCAGAGTTATTGCCCTTGTTTTATTTTCTTAAAAATTATAAATTAACATATCTCAATAACTATCAAAGATTTGAAACTTGGAATACTTGTTCAGTATCAAAAGGACAACTCATAACAACAAGGCAGGTAACCCTGGGATTTGTCATTTCAGAGTTATTGCCCTTGTTTTATTTACTTAAAAATGATAAATTAACATATCTCAATAACTATCAAAGATATCCATTTGAAACTTGGAATACTTGTTCAGTATCAAAAGGGCAACTCATAACAACAAGGCAGGTAACCCTGGGATTTGTCATTTCAGAGTTATTGCCCTTGTTTTATTTACTTAAAAATGATAAATTAACATATCTCAATAACTATCAAAGATATCCATTTGAAACTTGGAATACTTGTTCAGTATCAAAAGGGCAACTCATAACAACAAGGCAGGTAACCCTGGGATTTGTCATTTCAGAGTTATTCCACTTGTTTTATTTACTTAAAAATTATAAATTAACATATCTCAATAACTATCAAAGGTATCCATTTGAAACTTGGAAAAGTTGTTCAGTATCAAAAGGGCAACTCATAACAACAAGGCAGGTAACCCTGGGATTTGTCATTTCAGAATTATTGCCCTTGTTTTATTTACGTAAAATTTATAAATTAACATATCTAAATGACCATGAAAGATGTTAACTTGTAGCTTTGAATACTTGTTAAGTATCAAAAGGGCAACTCATTACAACAAAGTTGGTTACTCTGTGATTTGTAATTCCAGAGTAATTGCCCTTGTTTTATTTACTTAAATCTTGTAAATTGAAATATCTTAATAACTGTCAAAGGTATTAACTTGAAATTTTAAGTAATTGTGTTATATCAAAAGGGCAACTCATTCAAACAAGAAAGGTGACCGAGGATGTGCCATTCCAGAGTTATTGCCCTTGTTTTTATTTACATAAAACTTGTCAATTGAATTTTCTCAATAACTACCATAGGTATTTACTTGAAACTTTAAATACTTGTTAAGTATCAAAAGGACAACTCATTACAAGAGGGCAGGTAACCCTGGGTTTTGTTATTCCAGAGTTATTGCCTTTTGGTATTGACTTTTTAGAATTTAATTAGATTTCTCAATAACTACCATAGGTATTAACTTGAAATTTGAATACTTCAGTTTCAAAAGGGCATCACATTTCAACAAGGCAGATAACCATGGGATTTGTCATTGCAGAGTTACTGCCCTTGTTTGACTAAGAATTTGTATATGAAATTATTCAGTAACTGTAGAAAGTTATTAATTTCAAACTTCCAATATATTAGAATTCTTGTTTATAGATATAAAGATATAAAGATATTGTCCTTGTTTTGACTTATAGTTTACTTTAAATGGAATGCAGGCTGTCCAAGTATGTTAAAGTTGTTGTTGCTTACAAACTTCTATGATCAATAGGGCATTAAACACCCATACACATTCTTTAAGTTTGGAAAATGTAGCCATCTCAAGTATATGAAAGTCGAGAGTCCAGCACCCGTTTGTGGTGCTCTCGTTATTTATTCTAGCAGATAACAGCTTAAAGCAGGCTGAAAGTAAAGCAGAATGCGCCTTAACATTCTTCTTTATTTTCCAACTGCTTTAATTAACTCTTTCCTCCCTGAAACTTTAAATGGAAAATTCCAGTTTCCATTTTAGTCTAGTCCATTACTGACTTTTAAGTGTTGTTTTTGTCAATGTTTGGCATTGTGACAAACAGTGAAGAACCTGATCAGAGGGCTCCTTTCGGAGCCCTCTGATCAGGGTCTTCACTGTTTGCATAGGACAAGTGTACTATTCACATGTTCACTGTTTGAAAAGCACGCCTATATGGGGGACTAGGGTTCAAAGAGTTAAGTGATCACCTGTCTTCAAAACTAGAAACAGGTTATGGGGTAATGTGTCAACCTGTAACCCTATAGCTTGTCTCTAGTTTTGAAGACAGGTGAGTAATAAAAGCAGATTGAAAGTAAAGTAGGATGTGCCTTAGGCTACCATCTGCTAGAATAGAGAAATTATTTCTTATGATATAACTTGCTCCCTGGCTGAGTTTTCCAAATTGCTCCCCAGCGGAGCTACGCTGTAAACTTTCAATTTCACCAGCTTTCATAAAGTTTCCATTCAAGATAAGCTGGCAGGCAACAACTACCTATGCACTACTTCATTATATACAGGATATAGTTTTTAATATCAAAATTATAATGTCCCAGGGGCCAGAGCTGCATTTCACTGAAATTCGGCGAAATAACTCCCCTTTGGCGCCATTGGATTTCAAAGAGCCTAAACTCTGGGGCTCAATAACTTTCAAGCTAAAAGTTTCTCAACATCATGCTTAGGGATGGGTATTGCCAGAAATTTTGTATTGCAATATATTGCGATACTCCATCACTGTATTGCAATACGTATTGCAATATATTGCCTGTTATTAGAGTGAACTTAAGCAATGCATCTGGGGTGAATATGTGAAGACAAATTGGTTGTACCACTTTGAATCTTAACAACCATGTTACATTTAAGACAAATTGCACTGTTTGTAATGATTTTGTATATGAATATGTGTAGTATTTTCAATTCTGAAATGCTCCAAGACATTCCTTTAGGGATTTTCATAACCAAATTGTCCACCATAATGGTAACTGACAGGGTATGGTATATAACGGTGCCAGTTGACAGTATCAGACAAAGTTCTAATCACATTTTTAGCTCACCTGAGCTAAAGGCTCAAGGTGAGCTATTGGGATGGCCCTGTGTCCGGCGTCGTGCGTATGTGCGTCGTCGTTAACAATTGCTTCAAATGACATCTCCTCCTATACCCCTTGACAGAATTCAACCAAACTTTACAGAAATGTTCCTTGGGTCAAGCTCTTTCAAATTTGTTCAAAGAATTAAAAACAATGAAGAACTCTGGTTGCCATGGCAACCAAATTGAAAAAATAAGGAAATCTTAAAAAATCTTCTTGTCAAAAACTGCAAGGGCCAAAGCTTAGATATTTGGCACATAGCATCATCTACAGGTCCTCTATCAAGTTTGTTCAAATTATGCCCCAGGGATCAAAATTGGCCCGCCCCTGGGGTCACAGTTTTACATAGAGTTATATAGTGAAATTTTCAAACGTCTTCTTCTCTGAAACCAATGTGGCCAGAGCTTTGATATTTGGCATGGAGACACTTCTAGATGTCCTATACCAAAATTGTTCAAATGGTTGTGGTCGGTTGCATAACTAGGTCACAGGAGCTAAAAATAGATTTTTTCAATGAAAACTAAAAAAATCTTCTTGTCTGAAACTACAAGGGCCAAAGCTTAGATATTTGGCACATAGAATCGCCTACAGGTTCTCTATCAAGTTTGCTCAAATTATGCCCCTGGGGTCAAAATTGGCCCGGCCCCGGGGGTCACGGTTTTACATAGAGTTATATAGTGAAATTTTCATACGTCTTCTTCTCTGAAACTAATATGGCCAGAGCTTTGATATTTGGCATAGTGACACATCTAGATGTCCTATACCGAAATTGTGCAAATGGTTCTGGTCCGTTGCATAACTAGGTCACAGGAGCTAAAAATAGATTTTTTCAGTGAAAACTTAAAAAATCTTCTTGTCTAAAACTACAAGGGCCAGAGCTTAGATATATGGCTAATATCATCGCCTACATGTCCTCTATTAAGTTTGTTCAAATTATGCCCCTAGGGTCAAAATTGGCCCCGCCCCGGGGGTCACAGCTGTTTTACATAGAGTTATATAGTAAAATTTTCAAACATCTTCTTCTCTGAAACTAATATGGCCAGAGCTTTTATATTCTGTATGGTGACACTTTTAAATATACTTTACATATTTTGTTCAAATTGTTCCGGTCTGTTGCATATCTAGGTCAGTCCTGGCCCCGAGGTAATAAAACTTAAAACGAACTCTGTGCTCAAAACTCAGTTTTGATAACAGGCTCTAGTTTTTACAAAACACATTTTATTTGATTTTTGTAACCTCATTTGGATACATTATTACTGTAATATTATGTATGAAAATACTAGTTATAAAATAAAATGTTTGCAGAAGTGTTATGAGCTGAGAAAAATTCTGAGTTTTGAGCACAGAGTTCGTTTTAAGTTTTATAACCTCGGGGCCAGGACATAAATCAATATCTCCATTTTTCCAATTATTCTCAGGTGAGCGAATATGCCCCATGGGGCTCTTGTTTATCTAAAATGATGACAATCACGGTCAGTATTTGATACATATTTGTTTGAAACTTTATGTTTTTCATTCAGATATGTAAACCTTTATCATCTTTGATAAAGATATTAAATCTGGTATACACATTGATTAGGCAGTGATTCGTTGATAATATACCATGCCTTGTGTGTGCTAAACACAACAAGGGGAAATCCCTCTGCCCTGCAAGCTGCTTATTTAGTTTGAACAAAACAAAATTGTGAATATTTTTAGTTGTGAAACAAAGGGAATTTAATCAATTTATCATAGAGGAAAAAAAAACGTTTTTTCGATCAACCGTACCGGTACGTATTGGTTTCAGAACGTATTATATTATATTGGAAAACCGGTTTTATTGCACATCCCTAATCATGCTAGCTTTCAGAGACGAGTAGTAAAAACTGCCTGGCCCTCCTCTTTATTTCGAACAGATCCGTGCAATATTAATAAAGATATCAGTTAAATACTTACTTTAGTCAAAAGATTTCTGCTCCCCTGCTGTATCAAAAAGGTCACATGGTTTTAGCACCCTGTTTTCTAAGCCACACCTCTTTGTTTTAGGGTAGTGTTGACAATTGTGTCAGTCATATTCAAAAGTTCTGATATTTTTTTTTCAGGATTTAAAAGAATGTGACTTGCTAATTATATTGGGTACCTCAGCATTAGTCGTTCAACCATTTGCCTCACTTTCCAGCAGGTAAGTTGCTTATACAGTGAAGATGACCTAATTTTTGCCTGCTAAATCAATTACTCCATAAATACACCTTTTTATGCCTTTTAGTTTTTCCTGCACAAAAGAAAGTAGTGCCAGTTTATACTGTCATGAATATGCACTATAAAAAGTACTTTCTATATCTTAAGAGATTGAAGCTTTAGGTGCATTATGCTTTACTTCCAACCTGCTTTAAGTGGTCAACTGCCTCCAAAACAAGAAACAGGCCATGGAGTAATGAGTTAAACACAAACAAAACAGGATACAATATAAATAATGCGAAAAAAATTCTAACAATTTATTTGAATCTGAGTGGCAAACAGTTTGGAACCTGACCAGACACTTTGTTAACCAGCGTCAGATTTGGCTCCAAACTGTTTGATGTGGACATAAGGTTTTAGCGTAAACATGCTTATTGGGAAAGAAATATGTCTTCTCCACTGTTCTGTCGGCAGATTAATTTCAGGTACAGATAATCTTGGTTACTCAAGTTTAGTGATGTTGAATGTTGTAATTTAAAAACTCGAAACTCTTAAATTTAAGCTGAACACATTCTTTTTTCAAAGTTTAAAAAATGGCTTAGCCACATTTTAACTTTAGAATAGATATTGGTTGAATTATGCCATGTTAAACACATTCACCCCTAGCGACGAGTATAGTCGTCATTTACAAAAAGTGTACCTGTGAGGATTACACTTGTCATATGCAAACAGTGTTGACCCTGATCAGAGGGCTCCTTAAGGAGCCCTCTGATCAAGGTCTACACTGTTTGTCACTTAGACATATATTGTAAAAATCAACCCTTAATAGTCAATAATTGACTAGACTTATCTTAAAATTGGAATTGTCTATTAAAATGAGTTAATCCTTCTTCTGCTCATAGCCCATATTTACTTTCGAAAATAGTGTAGACATAGATTAGACAGCCCCTGAAGTAACTGTCTTATCTGGGTCTACACTGTTTTATTGTAGAATCTGTCTTTTTTTTTATAAGAACCCTTTGCAATTTTCCTAAGGAAAAGTGTCTGTCCTTTTGTTTAACAGACAAGAAGAATTCAAAGTTCTAATAGTTAATATTTTATCTGTTTTTACAGGGTGAAAGATAATACTCCAAGATTGTATATTAACTTGGAAAAGTCAGAGGGCACAGTAAGTTGATGCTAACCCTGTACCCCATAAATGCGCCTTTTTACGCCTATTACTTATTCCTTCACTGAATAAGACCGTTCCAATTTAAAAAGTCTTGAAAATGCCTAATATGGAATATATTCTATATCCTAGAAAACTGTAGATTAAAGACTTTACTTTCAACCTGCTTTAAAGAGGTTCGCAACCAGATTTAGCATTAACAATAGTAATTTCACTTATTGTAAATATATGTCAAAAGCTTATATAAACAGGTAAGAATATGTAGGATAAGAAATTCTGTTTAAAAAATACATTTTAATAAAAAGAATTATTGAGCTCTGGTGGGATTCGAACCCGGTGTCATAATAGTTGATCTATTAACCCCCCATTGTAGATTAACCCCGGGGTTAGATTTCAGCCATTGTAATTTAACCCCCACTTTGAATTACAATGTTAACAACAGTTGCAACATGATCGTGTACACATATATTTTCATTTCTGATAGTTTGATTGAAAGAAATATGCGCTAAAAAATTTAATGAAAGGGGGGGGGGGGGGGGGGGGGGTTTAATCTACAATGGCCATTGTAATTTAACCCCCCCCATCAGAAATTATCAAATGTAAAACTTTGAATTACAATGTTAACAACAGTTGCAACATGATCTTGTACACATATATTTTCATTTCTGATAGTTGGATTTAAAAAAATATTTGACAAAAAAATTGCAATGGGAGGGGTATCTACAATGGCCATTGTAAAAATATTTGACAAAAAAATTAATGAAGTGGGGGGGGGGGGTTAATTACCCCCCCCCCCCCCTTAGAAATGTTAACGCGTAAAATTTTGAGTTACAATGTTAAAAACAGTTACAACATAATCATGTTAATATATATTTTTTTTCTGACAGTTGGATTTAAAAAAATATGCGCTGAAAAAATTTAATGAGGGTGGTGGTGGGGCGGGGGTAATCTACAATGGCCATTGTAATTTAACCCCCCCCCCCCCCCATCAGAAATTATCAAATGTAAAACTTTGAATCACAATGTTAACAACAGTTGCAACATGATCTTGCACACATATATTTTCATTTCTGATAGTTGAATTTAAAAAAATATTTGACAAAAAAATTTCATGAGGGGGTGGGTGGGTGGGTGGGCTTAATCTACAATGCCCCCCCCCCCCCCCCTTTAGAATTGTTAACGCGTAAAATTTTGAGTTACAATGTTAAAAACAGTTGCAACATAATCATGTAACATATATTTTCTTTTCTGATAGTTGGATTTAAAGAAATATGCGCTGAAAAAAATTTAATGAGGGGGGGGAGTTAATCTACAATGGCTATTGTAATTTAACCCTTAACCCCTCCCCCCCACCCCATCAGAAATTATCAAACGTAAAACTTTGAATAACAATGTTAACAACAGTTGCAACATGATCATGTACACATATATTTTCATTTCTGATAGTTGGATTTGACAAAAAAAATTCATGAAGGGGGGGGGGGGGGGGTAATCTACAATAGGGGGGTTAAACTACAATGGCTGAAATCTAACCCCCGGGTTAATCCACTATATTGTAGATTAACCCCGGGGTTTAATTACTATGGAGTCAAAATACCATAGGACACCGGGACCAAACATGTGGGGACAGAAAAGTAAAATTTAAATCAACACCTTAGTCCACTGGACCACGGGCTATTCATATCTTTGGGATCAATTTAATGTATATCAGTGTGTAGCAATGGAGAGTAAATTATTCGGCTCGGGTTTATGTTTTAGCCCGTGATCAACTTCTGAACATTGCGTCTTTCCAAGCAACGGATAAAGCAATGGAAAATATGTAAAAGATAAAAAGATTTGAAGACTTTTCTTAAGGATGTTTTTTAGACTGATCATATTTTTCTAATGCCAGATGCACAATAATGCTACACATTTGGTTTTATTTGAGTATTTTAGTTTATTTTGGCAAATACACCATCTGGTTGCGAGTCACTTTAATTGGTCACCTATCTTCAATACTGGAAAAAGGCTATGGGGTAACGGGTTAAGCTTCAGAGAGTTCAATATAGATTAACCATAACTCTGAACATGCTACCGGTGAAACTAGGATAACTTTTGCATACAAAAAAGCAAAATATTACCTAGCATTGAAAGAGTTTATATGATGTTGAACATTTCCAAGTTAACCCGTTAACCCATAGCCTGTTTCTAGTTTTGAAGACAGATGACCACTTAAATACGGTTGAAAGTAAAACAGAATGCACCTTAAGGGGCATTCTGCTTTATTTTCAGCTTGCTCATAAGCGATAAACAATTACCAATGCTGATCTCAACACAAGCTAGTGGATTAAAGTGCGTCAAAATGAGTCAGTATTAGAATATTGTGCAATTTGTCAATATGAGTCAGTATGCTACGATAGAAAAAGATATTTCTTATAGTGCATATTCATGACTGCATAAAGTATTTTCTTTAGTTGAGGAATGAAGTAAAGGTGTAAAAGTATGTGTCTGTTGAGTAATAGGTTAACTCTGTATAGTAGAAAGTCTGCACTGTTTTCAATTAACCCTTAGCCTGCCACTCACGACTATAGCTCCATATGCAAACAGCTTGGATCCAGATGAGACGCCGAGTAACTCGGCGTCTCATCCGGATCCAAGCTGTTTGACACTCGGACAACATTTTCAGCAATTTTGAGCAACTTTGAAGCACTTTGAAACTTGAAGCAGACGAGAAATATAGCAGACGACAATTTATTTGGCGGGCTAAGGGTTAACATCAATATGCAATAATAGCATGGGAAGGGTTTGAAAATATTGAAATGAGTGATAGTTAAATAGTTGGGATCCTGATCAGATGCTATGTTACTTGGTTTCTGATTTAGATCCAAACTGTTTGCAAATAACCATTAAATTCCGGATAGACAGTGAAGAGGGTAATGTTAGGTTAAGGGGATGTACAGTGTTCCCTTCCTACAACAGCAGAGCTGCCATAATTTGACATAAAAAATCCTAAGATTTCCAAATTTGCATTTTTCAAGTGCGATTTTAGGAATCATACCTTTTCCCCATCGCCTGTTTCTAGTTTTTTGACACGTGGCTGCTTAAAGCAGGTTGAAAGTAAAGCAGAATGCGCCTTATGGCGCATTCTGCTTTACTTTCAGCCTGCTTTAAGCTACCATGTACTAGAAAAAAGATCCGAATATTTAGGGAAAATCCGGAGAAATGGCAGCCCTGCAACAGCCGTTCTTACAACCACCCTTGTCACAGTTCCCTAAACAGGAAAATTATGTCTAACGCTTTTACTGCTGCAATATTGTCTGTTTAAAATGATTGTCTGCTCTAATTTCTTAAAGTAACCTATAAGGGGACATTTTGACAGAAAAATTATATTGTCAATTGACAAACAGCATGAATCCAGATCAGATGCCATGGTTTGGAAATTTAAGCCAAGTCTTAAAGGACAAGGTTCACGAAGCCTCTGTTTTGGCCCTGTGAAAAAAAAATTCTCCAAATTATCTTTTAGCCATATTTTCTCTTTATTTGTCAATATCAGATATTAATACTTCATGTAATACACAAAACTCAATTCAAATTCAAGTTTTGACAACTTTATAGTTTCTTGTAAATGGACTATGAGGCCAAAAAAGGCCAAAAAGGCAGATTTTTGGTACAATTCAGGGTATAAATCATAGAATTAAACAATGAAGGCACTAATGCGACACAAAGATATTTTAAGTACACAATAAATATTTAAGTTGTAGTAACATATCAAAAATTTGAAGTGTCGCATGCATGCCTTCATAGTTTATTTTTAGGATTTATACCGAGAATTGTACCAAAAATCTGCTTTTTGTCTTTTTTGGCCTTTCGGCTCATTTACAAGAAACTATAAAATCGTCAAAACTTGACTTTGGGTCGTTTGTGTGTGTATTATGGAGTATTAGTATCTGATATTGACAAATAAACAGAAAATAAAGATAAAAATCATTTTTGGAAAAACATATTTTTTACAGGGCCAAATCGGAGGCTTCGTGAACCTTGTCATTTCCCTCCCTATAACAACTCCCTCCGAATAACACACACAATGTCTCTCCCATTGGGTTTTGTTGAAGAGAGGGAGTACTGTAGAAATTCCTTTGTATTGTACAATACATAACCAAACAACACGGAGAGTATTGTTTTAAACATTCGTTTTACGACTTGTGAACTGCTCTCCGGCTCTACACTGAAACAAACAAACAAATTCAACCAAACAACACGGAGAGTATTGTTTTAAACATTCGTTTTACGACTTGTGAACTGCTCTCCGGCTCTACACTGAAACAAACAAACAAATTCAACCAAACAACACGGAGAGTATTGTTTTAAACATTCGTTTTACGACTTGTGAACTACTCTCCGGCTCTACACTGAAACAAACAAACAAACAAACAAATTCAACCAAACAACATGGAGAGTATTGTTTTAAACATTCGTTTTACGACTTGTGAACTACTCTCCGGCTCTACACTGAAACAAACAAACAAACAAACAAATTCAACCAAACAACACGGAGAGTATTGTTTTAAACATTCGTTTTACGACTTGTGAACTACTCTCCGGCTCTACACTGAAACAAACAAACAAACAAACAAAACACCACTCTGTTTTTAATCATGCCATTGATCTTTTAATTATTTGACTCATTTTAAAAATGATCTTACAAACTTACTATAACAATTTTATAATCTTGGTAATAATATTGGAAGAAATTCCATGTTTCCATGCATCTCAATATTGTATCATTTTTATTGTGAATGTAGTTATTTGTCTTTCTCGCTTTGTAGGTACATTTATATAATTTCATGTGAAGCGCTTTTGAACGCACAACTCCTGTGTGAAAAGAGCGCTATATAAATCGGGTATAATAATAATAATATTTTACTGCAATATTTTTATCAGCATTACACTCAGTGCAAAAAGAAATGCACATCGTGCTCAGGCGCAGATTAAAAAACCTTTTCTTGAAGAACATTAGAATAGAAAGACCATATCTGAAGACTTATTCAATTCTACAACAAATTCAGATAAAAATACTCAAAACACATTGTGCTGCCTTTTAACCATTTCCCTCTTAATGACGCCAAAAAGCGTTTGCAAACAGTTTTGATCCTGATCAGACGCCGCGTAACGCGGCGTCTAATCGGGATCCAAACTGTTTGACACTCGTATCCATTTGCTTTAAGTCATTCTACATTGAGTTTTACTTTGAAACGATCTTGCAAACAACAAAATTGAAGCAGACGACAATGAAACGGTGAAGGGGTAAAACCTCACGATTAATTTGGCAGCGAAAGAATTAACTACAGCTTGTTTAAAACATCGCACTGATTAGTACAGGTTGTGATGCTACTAATTCAATAATGATTTATCAACAATTCACAAATACGTTCCTTCTACATAAAAATAATATTTTTATAAAAAATGTGTGTTTCTTTTTGTGCTGAGTGTATACAGAGACTACTACCTTTCTTGAAGTCAGCATGGTCGTCTTGAGCTCAGCACAACTTTGAGTCAAACCTGTCAAATAATTCTATAGTTTATATTTGAACGATAAAATACAGGATATTATAAAATACTTAAATGATAAAATATGGGGTTTTATCTAGTAAAATATAATGTTCCACCATTGACATAACTACATGTACTTGTATAAAGCGAATGTGTACTGTCTTATTATAAGCCGCTGGCTTTTGTACTGAATTAAATATCTATCTATCTATGATGTATTCTGTTGTTTTCTTTTCCCAGCAAATGGATCTAATCATGGCCATGTTTATGGGTGGACAAACATTTGCGTTCGACTCTGAGGATAACATAAGGTATAGTTCTTTAACCCTTTCCCCCATAGAAGCGCCTTTTAGCGCATTAATTTTATTCCTTCACTGATGAAAATAGTTCCAATTTATACAGTCATAAATATGTATCATACAAAATATTTTCTATATTCTAGCAGATGATAGCTTAAAGCAGGCTGAAAGTAAAGCAGAATGCGCTTAAGGATGTCCGCCTGTCTTAATGCGCATGCGCGAATTTGCCGAAAACAAACGTCGTTCTTATTTTTGAAAAGGAGTAATTTGACCAAAACCTCGCCTCAAACCTTGATTTCTAATTAGAAATATATCGATTACGTGATTAAATGATAATTTATTTCATTAATATGTTACTTTTTAGCCGAAAAAAAGTTTACGACAGCGGACAGACATGCGTCCGTGTTTTATTCCTAATCGCTGAGCTACACATGTGTGTTGTGTCTACATAGTGAAACCCATTACGGGTTTTGTTTAAACTTGATTGACACTTGTCAACGCATTCACAGATAAATGACTAACACAGGAAATAGACATAAAGTGTTTTATGCCATTTTAGATAGAGCTCTAGGCCATTTTTATTCAATTTTAAAAAATCATGGATAAATCTAGACATCGGCAAATGTTGGGTGCATATTTTGTGTAAGACGAAAACCGACGAAAAGCCTGTAGCAACAAGTCATTGCCATGTATCGAGAGTTCAACAGCCACCTTATGTAGATGAAATATCTACTTCAAAAGGTAATTATTTATTGTTTGATTGACTAGTACGAAAACCAAGTTTTACAACGGTGTCAATAGGGATGTGCGGGGATTGACAATTTGACATGGATAATCATTTAGAGCTTTGACCTGACCGTTTGCACATATTATCCAGCGTTAGATTATGTCATAAACACTCGATTTCTAAGCATGCATGCTCATAATTTTCGAAACAAAAACATTGATCTACAGTAATATCATGGAGGAATAATTCCTCCATGGTAATATCTAAATGTGTACCCGTTCTAGACGCCGAGCGGTTAAAACTTTACTTGTGTACGTATTGAACTAGGTCAGCATGATTTACTGGTATATTGATGTCGTCATAATGGCTACGTCACAACAGCTACATCACAAAATAAATTGATCCTAGCATGTAAACAAAACATTGTACAATTACATGAAAATGAAATCAGCTTCAGAAAAACTGTTTGTCTAGATTTATTAGGATTAAATGCTTGTACAATAAAGATGATTTTAAAACATGCCAGAAAATGGCCAGGCAGATTTGGGAATGTGCTTCATTTGTCAGATGTGTACTGTAGTTTCATTGTAGATCTAGATCTATATGCAGTTTGGAAACATTTTTCAGCATGTTATTGTACACATCTGAGCACATGTATGCATTATAATTGTTGTTCTTGAATTTCAGTTGACTTCAAGATGTCCTGTGAGTTTCACAAAAACAAGAAACAGAGAAGTTGTGCCAAAGAATCTCCAACATAGACTGTAACAGATGTAATTGTTTTGTAAGTAGATCTAGTAAATTGTTTGAACATGATTAGTCAAAATGATGTTGCCATGGATCTATATCTAAACATTGAAACTGGTTTTGATGTAGTCTACCAGTCATGTATAGAATCAATAAAGCAGTGTGTGTGTGTTTTGATTTTTTTATGTTTTTCATATGTAACCCGAGTGGCCGTAAAGGAGTAAATCCAACCCTGGTTCGAGTTCATATATTCTTTATTATATAGACGAAAGGTCTGTAATGAAATATATACAGATAATGAATACAATGGTAAAACATTCTATGATTAATTAAGATCTAGAAATATAAATCTAAACAGATGTTAATCAATATGTTAAATGACAAACTACTGAATAAACTTCTATAAACGCAAAATGGGGAAACGCCTGCTGAAAACAGAAAATCCGCACCTGCAAACAGCTATGTCTGACCAATGACACTAAATCTGACGAAAATCCAAATCTAATGGAACATCAACATCAACATGCGCATGCCAGCATAAAAATACAATAAACACAAATATAGACAGTATAACAACTATCAAACTACATATTTACCCTCCTTTCCAAAGCTGACGTCCTTTCTCACTGTCTCTGGTTGCTACGTGTGCAAGTGAGTAAATTGTGCAAACAGTAAGGAAAAGAAAGGGTGAATGTGAAGGGTTTGAAAAAACAGCCTGAAATAAGTCAAATAAATAAACAACCTAAGTTTTTATCCGACCAGCTTTTTTATAGCTGACTACATTTTTAAGTTTAACTTGAAAAAGTAAATCTAACACAATAACAAACCCCTATTTTCATAGAGAAAACGTGAAACTAATATAAATCACGTTTACGCTATGAAATAAAACTTAACCTATACAAATAACTTAATCTACCTATTTTCGTGGCAAGTCCTCCAAATTTCTGATAGAGAGAAGAATGGAAAACGAATATATCAAAACAGCTGATTTAGAAGAAAGCCGAAGCTATCCGAAATCGAAAATAGAGCCTGTTTCACGGCGTAATAGCGTGAGAAATAGGAAATTTACCACGAAAATACTCGTTTAGAAAAACATGGCAACTTAACTTTACAACATAGAAATGAAATATATACAAAAATAAACTTACAGTTACATCAGGTCCATCCCGGAAATTACTGTACACTATATTACAAACACTATTTACATCACTTCACAAGTCACATGTCAGTTTCCTTCCATGGTGTTGCCTACGTCACTTTCCCGCGAGATTTTCACTGGTCTCCAGCGTTGTCACGCGCGACGATGCAGAAATAGTGGTACAGTCGTACCCACTCTAGCGGTCTCTATGTAGATCGCGCCATCCTAGATTCGATCTAAATCCGGTGTGCACACAAAAAAAAACCACTGGGCCCACAAAAAACACTAGTTATCCACTGGGCCCACAAAAAACACTAGTTATCCTCAGCCAGCCGATTTCTATCCTGTCGTCCCTGGGAGTGAAATTCCGCTGATCAGGGATAATGTGCGTGTTGTCCGTCCGCTTCTCTGTATAGCCTCCAGATCCGCCGAACTGACCTTCGCTAAATTGTCGTGGTCGCCAAATGTAACCCGAGTGGCCGTAAAGGAGTAAATCCAACCCTGGTTCGAGTTCATATATTCTTTATTATATAGACGAAAGGTCTGTAATGAAATATATACAGATAATGAATACAATGGTAAAACATTCTAAATAATACAAATCTCAATTGATGCTAAATACTAAATCCGTAATATTCCCGAAATACATGTATATAAATTAAATGCCAATTCAATTAGGTAACTTACCAGCTGGTCGGATATGAAGAGAATTAATATGAAAGTCTCAAATATAGAGCACTTAATAGATGACTTCCTTTTGCAAGGAGAGATAGAGCCAGAATGATAGAGTAAGGTGCAGAGGTCTTCCAGGTTAGCTTTGGTGTCACGTGACAACCAGAGAACAACTCACTCGTGCATTATTTCACTCACCAAGCTCACTCACTAACTCTCATGGACAAGTGACAAGTTACAAATACATGCAGGAATATTGAGTAGTGATACAGACTATAGCATGATGTAAACACCACCTATAGTCTGTACCAGCAAATGAACACAATAGGGTACAGTTAAAACCTAACCTGGGTTACATATATTAAAATTTTAGATGTTTTAATCTAGATCTAGATCTACTATGAATTTAGGGACTAAGATTAGATTGTGATCCCTTATCCCCTTATTTATTCTACTAGATAGATTCCTCTTTAGTGCCACTTATATATATATATATTGCATTTGAAATAATTTTTATTTGTTCTTCACAATCATAGTTTCAAATATACACATAATATTTTTTGTCATATAAATTAATTATGAAGTGAAAAACTGAAATTTGTGTTTTGATTTATCTAATTTCAGGGAAACACCATTTCCAGGATCTAGCTTGAAAGGAAACAGATGAACATGAAGAGACTTCGAAATGTGCCAAGACATTTTTGAGAAATTGACAGCAAAAACTGTTTTAGATCCTGATTAATTTGATATTTACAGTTACATATTAAATGATATGCAGAGGTTTTTCTCTGAATTTGGGGAAGCGGCCTAGCCTTTCTGGATGGAGAAAAATTAAGCGCGAAACGCCATTTTTGGGTGAAATTTTAAGCGCGAAACAGGGTTGTTGTTGTTTTTTGGGGGGGGGGGGGGGAAGTTAAATGTTTCACATATGATGAAGTCCTCATGTCTCCACCAAACTATTTGAATGATACTACAGTGAAACCCCTCTAAACCGGACATGTGTGGGGACAACAAAAAAATCCAGTTTAGAGGGGTGTCCGGTTAAGAGAGGTTTTTAACCCATAGCTTGTTTCAAGTATGGAAGATTAGCTGATCACTAAAAGCAGGTTGAAAGTCAAGCAGAATGCGCATTGAGGCACATTCTGCTTTACTTTCAACCGGCTTTTAGCTATCTGCTAGTATGTATTAACCACTTTCTTCAGTGTAGGATTAAAAAAAATCCGGTATTTAGAGGTTCCGATTTAGAGGGCTTTCACTGTATTTATCAACATTGTCACAACATAGGGTTTGGTGGAGAAAAAAGTTCTTACTCTGATTTGGAACCTTTATACTCTGATTTGGAACCTTAATTATATTCTATTGTGAATGCAAGATGAATAAAAGAGTAGATACAAAAAAGAATTATGTTCTGCTATGCTCCTTATATCAAAACTGATAAAAGCTGTCCATTATAAGCTTAAAAGATGGGTGATCATGTATTTTCTGCTTCGCTTTTCTACATCAGTACGTTATCATGAGAGACACCAACAATTATGAAGAAAAGTAAATGTTTTTCAACCAATCTAGTTGGGAATTTTCAGTTTACTCCATTCCCCATTATAAAAAAAGTGGTGGGGTAAAAAAAATTGAAAAAATTATTTTTTCAAAATTTAAGAATTCAATCTTTATGGAATTTTTATATTTTTTTTATAAATTAAAATTAGTTCAATAGATCAGATAAAATTTACAGAAAAAAAGAAGTTAATATTATAAAAATACACTAAAAAAGTGAGAAATAGAGAAAAAATGGATTTTTTAAATAAAAAGTTCCATATTTTTTTTATTAGCTCCGGGACCCCATGTTTTTATTTGCTATTTCACTAAAACTATATGTTTGGAAGAATATAAACAAAAAATAAAAAAAATAATAATTGGTTCTCTTTAATTAAAATGGCATTTTTTTCGGGGCTTTTTCTCCCATTATAAAATAAGTGGGTGGGGTAATTTTTACTCTTATCCATTCAAATCGCACATATTTTTTTTAGAAAACATGATTTCCAGGGTTTATTCTTACTTTGGTAATACACATTACAACCTTTTGTGTACAAATACCGAGTATACATAAAGCTTGAAAAAAAAATTATGTCATGACATAACTGTAAACAACATCAAGTTTGGGCGGAAAATACATACAGTGGAGAAAACGTTATTCTTTCCCGTTTAAACGCAAAACACTAAAACGTAGAAAAATACAACTTTTGGACAATTCTGATAATTCATGTTTATCTTGGTGGCAAACAGTATGGAGCCTGATCAGACGTCGGGTTACCCTGCGTGTGATCTGGCTCCAAACTGTTTGCACTGCAAATAATAGTTTTAGCGTAAACACGTTTATTGGGAAAGAATTACGTTTTCTCCACTGTAATTATGGCGGAGAGGCTACAAACTATGAATTCAGTTGACTCAATAGGGTTTTAAAGTGATTATGTGATAAATAGGATCGCACATTCATGCTCATCATTTATCATTCATCATTCTAATAAACTTGTTGACTAAAATAAATACAACACTTGCCACGGCTCACGTAATATTATTTTAGTCAACTCATTTATTAATAATGATAATTAATGAGCACTCATGTAAGATCCTCTATAAAGCAGATTGAAAGTAATACAGAAAGTACCATTAAAGTTCCTGATCTTGTACAATAGATTTATTTATTGCTAGTCATGAACATAATACTTTATTATATACTGCAAAGTAAATTCCTTACTTTTCATTGGTCAACGAGCCCTAGACATAATCCTATGTACCATGTGAGCATTGTATATGTTTAAGGCCAATAAAACTTTAAATTGAATTGAATTGAATTGGTTTACTTCAGCATGCTTTAAGCTACTGTCTGCTAATATATAGAAACTATTTCTTATGGTACACCGTCATTTATACTAAAACTATTTTTAACAGAGGAGGAATAATTCAAAGGCATTTTATGAGTTAATGGATTATATTAACCCTTTGAACCCTGGTCCCGCATATAGGCGTCATTTTCAAAAGTATACATGTGAAAAGTGCACTTGTCCTATGCAAACAGTGAATACCCAGATCAGAGGGCTCCTTATGGAGCCCTCTATCTGGGTCTTCACTGTTTGTCATAATGCAAAATATTGACAAAAACAACTCTTAAAAGTCAGAAATGGACTAGACTAAAATGGAAACTTAGATTGTCCATTTTAAGTTTCAGGGAGGAAAGAGTTAACAGGGCTTTAATGTTGATGTTCATGTATGTATTACTCTTACTGTTACAGGGACATGTTCTGGCAGGACACCTGTGATGATGGCTGCTACGCCCTGGCTGACCTACTAGGATGGGGGGTAAGTACTGACCAATTAACATTAAAACATGTATAATAAGAGGACTCACATAGGCTCTGCCTCTTGTCCAGTCCTTTCCTTTAACTCTTTCCTCCCTGAAACTTTAAATGGACAATTCCAGTTTCCATTTAAGTCAAGTCCATTTCTGACTTTTAAGGGTTGTTTTTGTCAATATTTGGCATTATGACAAACAATGAAGACCCAGATCAGAGGGCTCCTTTCGGAGCGCTCTGATCTGGATCTTCACTGTTTGCACAAGACAAGTGTACTTTTCACATGTACATTGAAAAGAAGCCTATTTGCGGGACTAGGGTTCAAAGAGTTAAAGAAGATATTGTTTAACCCATTACCCCATAGCCTGTTTCACATTTTGAAGATAGGGTGTCCTTGACTTAAAGTAGGTTGAAAGCCTGCTTTAAGCTACCATCTGATAGAATAAAGAAAATGTTTCTTATGGTACATGTTCATGGTTGTATAAATTTGACCTATTTTATTCAGTGGAGGAATAAATGAAAGGCGTATTTATGGGGTAATGGGTTAAACTAAACCTTTAACATAGGATATGGTTGTCAATTTGTTAGGTGTCTGTCTGACCATCTGTCTACAGTAAAACTTGTGTTAAGTTGCTCCTTAAAAGAAGATGAAAATCTGTCTTAGATAATTGTGACAGCTTAATGCAGGCGAAAAGTAATGCAGAGAGCAGCTTAGCTCCTTCATTACTTTGCCCTGCATTAAGTCATTTAAGTGGAAACCTACACTGTATAACTTACGGGTAATTGATAGCTTAAACAGACTAAAGTATAGGAAAATACGCCTTCTGCTTTACTTTCAAACTGTTTTAAGTGGGCACCTGTCTTCAAAACTAGAAACAGGCTATGGGGTAATTGGATTCATCTTAAACTTGACTCTTTCATGAATAAATAAATGAAATATAAATGGTATTTTAGGATCCATCAAGCTAAAAAAGTAACACAAGGATGAAAAGTAAAAAGTTTGAGAATGTTTATAGGATATCACAGTTAGATGAAATTCAAAAGTTCAGTGAATTTTTAAAACAAACTATATAATTTGTAAGATTTTGTATTGTTCTGACATGTTTGTTGTTTACATTTCATACAGGACGAGCTAAGAGAGATGCTTAAAACTCAGCACGATCTTCTAGAATCCAAGGAAGCAGATTCAAAATCAGACGCAAAGAAGGCTGCAGCTTTGTGATTGTTCAATTATTTTTTGCAATATATTTTATGAAGAATCTTTTTTTAAAACTATTGTTAGATACACATTACCAGTTGACAGCGCGATACAGAGTGATGTATTTAGCTCGAGACGTTTTTGGCGGAAATAGCCGATCTGACGAGCGCCTTGGCGCGAGTCTGATCGGTTGTTTCCGCCAAAAACGTCGAGAGCTAAATACAACACTCTGTTGCGCACTGCCAACTGGTGATGTGTTTATTATATGACTTGAATACAAACCAGAAACAACTAAATTGTTGTTTAAATCATTTTATATCCAAAATTTATTAGTTATTTGAAGCAGAACAAGATTTTTTGTATGTTACAAAGAATAACGCGGCACTCCTACATGTACGTAAATGACGTCACGTCAAATCGAAAGCGAGGTCAGAGTAAAATACAAGGTGGCTGATACAGACTCTTGTATTTTACTCTGCAAATACACGCGGAAACGCTCGATATCACTCGAAGGCATATAATAAAATCAGTTTTCTGCATTACTTTTGTTCTTCATAAAGCAATAATCTGACTAAACCAGTTTATGTTCTGAAGAGTCTAATTAATGCATAAAGGCAAAACTAGTAAATGTAACAAACTGTTATTCAGATTTGTTAAGACACTTTTGATATCAAACCAAATTCCTGCAGAACGGTTATAGTCATTATGATTGACAATCAGTTACAGTGGAGAATCTGTTATTCTTTCCCAATAAACGCGTTTACGCTAAAACTATTATTTGCAGTGCAAACAGTTTGGAGCCAGATCAGACGCCGGGTAACCCGGCGTCTGATCAGGCTCCAAACTGTTTGCTACCAAGATAAACATGAAATATCAGAATTGTCAAAAAGTTGTTCTTTTCTACGGTTTAGTGCTTTGAGTTTGCGTACGTTTGCGTTTAAACGGGAAAGAATAACAGATTCTCCACTGTAGCTACTCACTGCTGTGAGTTTGAATCCCACTCTAGGTACATTGGTTTTACCCAGTTGCTGATTTATACCGGAAACAGTTTATAGACAGGGCTGCCATAAGTTGGCATGAAAAATCCTAAGATTTCCAATTTTGCATTTTTCAAGTGCGATATTACGAATCGTACCTTTACCACATAGCCTGTTTCTAGTTTTGTTGACATATGACTACTCTGCTTTACTTTCAGCCTGCTTTATACTACCATGTATCAGAAAAAAATCAGTAGATTTAGGAAAAATCCGGAGAAATGGCAGCCCTGTATAGAGAGTATCTGGGGTCTTCCCCCACATGTGCAAAATTGAACTATTTCCTTCAATGGAGGAATTACGAGGGGTGTTCAAATATGGATGCAACTTGATCAATAACTTAGATACAAGAAGAGAAATATGCATGTGTGATACATCATTGGAAAGGACATTTCTTCACCTACACATTGGTATACAATGTAATGTTCGTCACTATGCAATATGTTGTTGAAATCAACCCTATCTATGTACAAATAGACTAAAATGAATTGGAAAATTTAGTTACTCAGTTAATTTGGACCATACCAATTCACTCATTTCATTCAATCTCAGTTTGACATTGACCTAATTTGTACTTATGAAAGATTCAGAATATATTGTGAAGGGTGCCACAAGGGGGATAAGCGCTTTATTTGAAGGCAGTCTTGTTTGACATATTTTTGCACAGTGATAAATTGACAGCTGCACTAGCTAAAAATGGATATTCAATTTTTTTATTTATTTATCTTGAAGAACTACACAACAGGTAGTGTCCAAGACTTGTCATCCTGGAAAAGTTGATATATATGTGTCAAACATGTACAGGGCTCCAGATAAGAGGGGATAAATTGAACAAATCCAACACTTTTTCACTCATTTTACCACCAAATCCTATGGTGTTACTACTCATTAGAATCGTCTCGAAGAGACGATTCTAATGAGTAGTGACACCATAGGGTTTAATTGAGAAATAAAGATTTTAAGTTTTGAAATACCCCCCTTATCTGGAGCTCTGCATGTATTTTAATGTTTTTAATGTAATAATGTTGTTTATGTATATTTTTTAATCACATGATTTCATTTGGTAGATTTTCATCAACTGTGATAATTAAAATTCTGTTTTTATTGTTTTTGTCTGTATCTCTTTTAAAAGGTGAGTTAATTTAGCATGCTAGTTGAGAATCTATAACAACCTTTCCAAACAGTTTGTATCCACCTTTTCACGGCTGCAATATTGTCTGCTTAAAATTGTTTCTGCACATATTGGACATTTTGACAGAAAAACCATAATGATGAATGACAAACGGCTTGAACCCAGAGTCAATTTCTCTCCCTTTTACAATTCCCTCCGAACAACGTACACAATCTTTATCTCCCATTGGGTGTTATTGTAGGGAGGGAGCACTGCACACCATTAGCATGAGAAGGATTAAAACTAGGAGTAGGAAGAAAAGAATTGACCCTTTCCCCCATAGCTAGTTTTCAGGATTGAAGACAGATGGTTGCTTAATGTAGGCTAAAAGAAAAGCAGAATTGCCTTAAGAAGCATTCTGCTTTACTTTTAGCCTGCTTTAAATTACCATCTGATAGATTATAGGAACTTTTTCATATGATGCATATTCATGATTGTATAAACTATTTTCTCCAGTGGAGGAATAAATCAAAGTTGTAAAAATGTGTATACATGTATAAAGGGGGCAATGTGTTGAGGCTTATTGCTTTGAGCTTCTGCAATAAAGGATATGATATTAGCAACAATTTAGCCACAATTTCATCATGATTCTCGTGGTAAAGTTACTTTGTGAGAATTGTAAACAGCCAGTTTTTTGTACGTTTGATTTTGTTGTAAAGATATGTGTGAGTTAGAGAACAGTGGAGAAGACGTTATTCTTTACTATTTAAACTCAAGCGATACACAAACCCATTGCAGTAAAATGTAGAAAATGACAACATGTTGAAAATTTTGACTATTTATTTCAGTCGGAGTGGCAAGCATTTTGGAGCCTGATCAGAGTCTGGGTTACCGGGGGTCTGATCTGACTCCAAACTGTTTGTAATAAAAAAAATAGATTGAGCATAAATGCGTTTATTGGGATAGAATAACATCTTCTCCACTGTAAATCTCAAGAGAAAGGACATTCAGACATTGAGAACAATGCAGACCAAGACCAGTCACTCTTTCATTTTTTAGGGGGGCGGGGGATGGGAGAGAAATTCCTACCATATATGATGTAACATCAAAACTCATGGTGGATTCTTATCATCTTCATGTATCCCGTTTCTCATAGCCTGTTTCTAGTTTTGAAAGTGGGCGACAACTTAAAGCAGACAAAGTAAATCAGAATGTGCCTTAAGGCGCATTCTGCTTTACCTTCAACCTGCTTTTAGTAGTCACATTTCTTCAAAACTAGAAACAGACTATGGGGTAGAGGGTTAAATTACATACCGGTTATATTTGCACTTATTATGTTTCAATGTAGATAAATTTTAAATTATTGAACATCTATAGTGCTAAATGAAGATATTGTAGAAACCAAAGATTTTTCAATTTTCAGCATTTGTACAGCTTTAACCCATTACCCCATAAATACGCCTTTTTACGCCTTTAATTAATTCACCCACTGAAGAAAAAAGTTTCAATTTATACTGTCACAAACACAAATCATAAGAAATATTTTCCATATTCTAATAGATATAGGCTTCAAGCAGGCTGAAAGTAAAGCAGAATGCGCCTTAAGGCGCATACTGCTTTACTTTCAGCCTGCTTTAAGTGGTAATCTTTCTCAATTCTGGAAACAGGCTATGGGGTAATGGGTTAAGTGTCAGCATTTTGATAGCAGTTTTGACCCAGTCAGGGAAACAAGAATACTTGCTTGGGTTTAACTCTTTCAATACCATGGACCTGTTTAAAATATACCCATTACATTTACAAACAGTATAGGAGCCCTCTGATCTGAGTCTTCACTGTACTCATTAAACTACCCAGAATTCAAAGTAGACTAGTTCATGTTTTGTTAAAGAAAAATGATCCACAAGGGAACCTTATAACCCACAAGAGTTACTTAGTGTTAAAAGAGTTAAGATTGAAATTTCTTTAACTCATGGAGGCCTAGCAAAAAGAATACACATCATTTAGAAATTATACCTGTGAAGAATAGTTAGAATACAATTGTCCTATGCAAGCAGTGTAGAACCAAATCAGAGAGCTCTAACATGAGCGCCTGATTAGGGTGTGCACTTTTGTCAGGTTTTTTTGCGATTTAGTGTGATAAACAAACTCTTAATTGCCTTATCTAATGCTATTGACTTTAAATTTTTCATATAGGGCCTACAGTAAAACCTCTCTATTTTGACAACTAAATTAAAGGCTAATTAATCGAATAAAAGACAGGTGATTGCTAAAGGAGCTATCTTGTTTTATGTTCACCTTTTTTAATCAGCCACCTGTCTTAACCAATTACAGCATAGATACTCTTTGATTTATTCCTCCACTGAAGAAAATAGGTCAACTTTATAGTCATGAATTTGCAATATAAAAATATTTCTATATCCTAGAAGATAGTAGCTAAAAGAAATCTGAAAGTTTAAACAGAATGCGCATTCTGCTTTACTTTCAACCTGCTTTATGTGGTCATCTGTCTTCAAAACTAGAAACAGATTATGGGGTAACCAGGTTTACACTTTACCCCGAAGCCTGTTTCTAGTTTTGAAGACAGGTGACTACTTAAAGCAGGTTGAAAGTAAAGCAGAATATGCCTTAAGGCACATTCTGCCTTACTTTCAGCCTGCTTGAAGCTATCATCTGCTAGGGTATAGAAAATATTTGTTATTTGATATTCTCTTCAGTGATGGAATAAATTTAATGCGTTGAAACAATTTAGCATCGTTTTCCTGAGGTCACTTCTGTTGCTGTACCAAAGGTCTTATTATATTACTTGTTTTACTCTTACATCTGATTTTGACTAAATTTGTTAGGTGTTTGTATTTTACTATAAAAGCTTACAAAGATTTGTATTCATGACGTCATGCTTTGTTGATTCTAATTCAGAATTAATGTGGACTACCGGTAATCCTTATATTAAATATTTTTAAAATTTCCTGTTTGCTTGTGTTTTTCGTTTCCTGCAATATTGATTTCAATCTATTGACGTAAACTTGCCATGAACACTGCACATGTCATTGAATAATAAAAATATGACCTACTTACTTAAACCCATTACCCCATAGCCTGTTTCTAGTTTTGAAGATTGGTGACCATTTAAAGCGTTCTCAAGCATTGATTGGTCAGATTTGACCCTAGGCTCAAATCTGACCAATCAAATGCTTGAGAACGCTATCAAACTCAACTCATAAGCTTTATAACCTTGGGCCCTGGTGAGCTAAAAACAAATCAGAATAATTTTACGCGGGGTTTTGACAGAACCCTACCAACAAGCATAATGAAAAGACCCATAAATGGCTCCTATCACAATATCCTCTACATTTATATTATTGACTGCAAATTATTTCGAACATATTTTACCTACTATAAGTATGTTTTATTTCCTCCAGGCTAAACAGCTTTTATAAACAGTTTGTTTCCCGATCAGACACTATATTACTCAGTGTTTGATCTACCCGAGAGTATGCTTCAATTTTGTTGTTTGCAAGATCGTTTCTAAGAAAAATTCAATGTAGAATGACTTAAATGAAATCAATAAGAGTGTCAAACAGTTTGGATCCTGATCAGACGGCGCGTTACGCGGCGTCTGATCAGGACACAAACTGTTTGCAAACGCTTTTTGGCGTCATTAAGAGGGAAATGGTTAAATTGAATAAATCTTGAGATATGGTCTTTCTATTCTAATTTTCTTAAAAAAAAAGGGCATCTTAATCTGCGCCTGAGCACGATGTGCGTTTCTTTTTGTACTGAGTGTAATTTGAACAATCTTGAAAGAGCACTTGTAGATGATGCTTTGTTCCAAATATCTAAGCTCTGGCCCTTGTAGTTTCAGACAAGAATTTTTTATTTTTTCACTTTGGTTGCCATGGCAACCAGAGTTCTACATTGTTTTTAATTCTTTGAATAAGTTTGAAAGAGCTTGACCCAAGGAACATTCCTGTAAAGTTTGGTTGAAATCTGTCAAGCGGTATAGGAGACGATGTCATTTGAATCAATTGTTAACGACAGCAGACGACGCACGACAACTGACACAGGGCCATCCCAATAGCTCACCTTGAGCTAAAAATTAGTATTCAAATCAGACGCCGCATATACGGCGTATGATCTAGATTCAAACTGTTTACCACCCGTATCGATGTTTCTTTGGCAAAAACTGAAATTATTCTAATTTTGATAAATAAAAGCAGACAAACATTTCAAAACAAACAATATCTTTGCAATGAAGGGTTTTATGGAATTTAATGAAAAGATTTACAAGAGTTTAAATGTTGACCTAAATACATGTAATATCAATTCAAAGTATTCTTAAAACATGGCCGTTATGCCCTGTTAATCAAACCTTGATATGACATAATATTGTTTACCTTAAATTTTTATCTGCTTCTATTCCTTCAATGTATGATTTTCAGGCATACTGATTGAAACAATGTCCAGTTTTCTAACAGTTTGGGCCAGTTTGCTCTGTCTGATCTGGATCTTCACTATTTGCAAATGCATGAAATGTCAGAGTTGTCGATATGACAGTCAAGGTGGTTTACAGTACTCTTTCATAGTAATATTTTGAAAACAAGATATTATTATGCTGATGAACAGAAAATGTGTAAACCAGGGCTGCCATAAGTTGACATGAAAAATCCTAAGATTTCCAAATTTGCATTTTTCAAGTGCGATTTTACGAATTGTACCTTTACCCCATATCCTTTTTCTTGTTTTTGTTGACATGCGATTACTTAAAGCAGGCTGTAAGTAAAGCAGAATGCGCCTTAGGGCGCATTCTGCTTTACTTTCAGCCTGCTTTAAGCTACCATGAACTGGGTAAAAATCCGGAGATTTAGGAAAAATCCGAAGAAATGGCAGCCCTGGTAAACAATACTAGATACAGAGGAGAAGACGTTATTCTTTCCCGTTTGAATGATTTGAAATAGTGCAAACACATTGCAATAAATTAAGGACAACGGTAGGATTTTGGGAATTCTCATGATGGCAAACAGTTTTGAGCTGTATAAGACGCTGAAATACCCTGTATCTGATATGGCTCTAAACTGTTTACAAAAGTTATAATTGATATAGCATGGGGGCTTTTATGGGGAAATAATAATGTCTTCTACATTGTATGTTAAAGTTGGTCTTCACTTAAGTTTGTCATTACACATTAATGACTATCTGATATGCTGGTAAAACATAAAACAAAGAAATATATTTGTCAACATTTAATGCTTTGAAATCCTTATAGCAAAAGTTTATAACAAAATACAAACAGTACAGTAAAACCCTGATTCTGTAACCACTAAATAAAATTGGTTAAAGGCAGGTGACTTATTAAAGCGGAATGAAGGTAAAACAGAAAGCTCCTTTTGTTTTACTTTCATCCTGCTTTAAGTTGCCTTGAAGAAACATCCATCTGTTTGATTTTTGTTCTGCTTTAAGCTACCTTGAAGGAGCTTTGTTTGAAATTCAGACTTTAAACTGCAATAGTAAATGTGCTTTGAATAACTATCTGTCATTAACATGAAAAACAGGTCTTCACTGGAGTGGTCTGTTTATCAGGGTTTTACTGTACATCTTAAAAATACATGTCAACATACAATATACAATAATATCTTGAAACTTTGGAATTTAATTATCCCAAGAGAATTACTTGTCCTATCATCATACAATTTCACACATGTATATACAGTGGAGAAAACATTCATTCCCAATAAACGTGTTTACGCTAAAACTGTCTTTTCCATTGCAAACAGTTTGGAGCCAGATCAGACGTTGGGTAACCCAGTGTCTGAACGGGCTCCAAACTGTTTGAAACTCAGATTAAAATAAGTCGTGAGAAATTTCATAAGGGTTTATGTTTTCTACATTTAAGTGCCATGCATTTGCGTTTGGTATGCTTTTAAACATTTCAAAATGATGTCTGCTTAATAACTAAAAGTAACATTTTCCTCTCTATTGCCCAATCTAGACACACATGACTCCAGATATGGGGAGTATTTCGATAACTGAAACCCTTATGTTAGCATTAAACCATATAAAATGACTTTCGTTAAAATTGTCTCTTAGAGACGATTCTAATGAGTAGTCACACAATAATATACAATAATGTTTGGTGCAGACTGAACGGAGAGAACGATAACAAATCTTTAGTTTACTCCATCTTATCTAGAACCCTTGGGCCCGTTAAATAAAACTTTGTACAACAAAGGTTGTCATAAGTCAGATTATAAAAGTCTAAATTATTATTTATTTCTCCATCTAGTCCTGTTCTTGTGACATCTCTTGAAAAGATAATTCCAAAGAGGTGTCACAAGACAGCATTAGATAGAGAACTCTGAAATTAATTTTTGCCTTATGACCGTTTTTGTTGTAAGATCTTTTATAAAACATACAATATATAATAATATCTTGAAATTTTGGAATTTATCCCAAGAGAAAAAATTGTTGTCCTATCATCAAACATACAATTTCACACATGTATATACAGTGGAGAAAGCATTATTTCCCAATAAACGCGTTTATGCTAAAACTGTATTTTCCATTGAAAACAGTTTGGAGACAGATCAGACGCCGGGTAACCCGGCATCTGAACAGGCTCCAAACTGTTTGACACTCAATTTAAAATAAGTAGTGAGAAATTTCATAAGGGTTCATATTTTCTACATTTAAGTGCCATGCATTTGCTTTTCGTATGCCTTTAAACGGGAAAGAATAATGCATTCACTATGATTGAATTTCGATAACTTCAGCTCATCTAAGTAAAACATAAGTCAGTACATGTATATATATTTGTATTTCAATGCTCAAATATGGCTAAACCACATTTTGACTTTGAAAAATGGATTATGTTTGACTTAGAAAATGTGGTTTAGCCATATTTGAGCATTGAAATACAAATATATATACATGTACTGACTTAAGTTAGCTCGATTATCGAAGGAAAGTATTTTTTTTACACCAATCACGTTTTACTAAATGAATATTTCTATCTTTACAAAGATTAAAGATACTGTCAGGGTTATGTCAAATACAGTCAAACCTCTGTAAAGAAACAATCTTAAGTCTTTGCATGCTGGGTAATTTTTTCTTCTATCGTTCTTAAATATGAATTTTCAAATTTTCTTTTAAATTCAGCGTCAGAATAGCAAATAGATTGGATCCTGATGAGTCGACGCGTTACGCGGCATCTCATCTGGAGCCAATCTGTTTGCAGAGGTTATCACTCTGGCAGGTATATCCGCAGCTAGCGTGCAGAGAGTTAGAGACAAATTTTAAGATAAACGAGCCCTCTGTGTTGAAAGCAAGTGATACTGAAAAGTCATTTGAGAATGTTCTACTTTACTTATTTAACAATATCATCTAACATTAACAGCTACATGTTGCAAAGGCTACAACCTGTTTTTCAGAGATTTATATGTCTCTGAAATGAATCACAAGGAGACTGCTAATTATAAGATTCAAAACCATTAGGCCATTTGGCCCATGAGGCAGTATACATGTGTATACAACAAAACATATTTACAGTTTAACTAATTTAACAAACATAAAATAATAAACTGTAACTATTGAAACATTACATTTATGGAGAAGGTTGCTATAACCATATGATTAAATCAAGAGATCTACATATGACACAAGATGTTAAAAAAGTGTTTAAAATCAAATGCTACCAAGTTGTGACTTGAGTTCCACAAAAAGTTAGCAGATGTCAGTTAACCCTTTGAACCCTAGTCCCGCATATAGGCATCCTTTTCAAACAGTGTACATGTGAAGTACAGTTGTCCTATACAAACAGAGAAGACCCAGATCAGAGGGCTCCGAAAGGAGCCCTCTGATCAGGGTCTTCACTGTTTGTCATAATGCCAAACATTGACAAAAACAACCCTTTAAAAGTCAGAAATGGACTATCCTTATGGAAACTGGGAATGTCCATTTAAAGTTTCAGGGAGGAAAGAGTTAAACATCAATTAATATGTTTTATTTCGGGAATAAGACAATTTGCCTATCACTTCACATGCAAGAAAACATATTTATCATAATTATATGGTCACAGCAATCAGGATCTACACAGTAGATAATTATGTACTTAAAATTTTAAACAAAGGAGAGGTAAAAATTTCACAAAAGGAAAGGAAAGGGAGATAACCCAGTAAGTTAAGAATATATTCTGTTCTATGTGTACACTGTTATCTCCCTTTAACTGTCCTAAACTAGAACTTGACTAAAATACCAGATATGAAATACATGTTTGAAATTAATATACAATTGAAAGTGCCTTAAGCAGCTACTCAAACAAAAGTACATGCAAGAAAGCATTCTTTATTGTAGGCTGTAGCTTAAGAAGCTTTCTGCTCTACCCTGGTCCTGCATTAAGTATCTCTCAAAACCACTATTATTCTCCAAAATAGGGTAATTCAATATACAGACAGCCATAATATATACTGAGCGAAAAATGTTTTAACAGTCTCCGGATTTTTCCTAAGTCTTCGGATTTTTATCCTAGCAGAGATGGTAGCTTAAAACAGGCTGAAAATAAAGCAAAATGCGCCTTAAGGTGCATTCTGCTTTACTTTCAACCTGTTTTAAGAAGTCATGTGTCTTCAAAACAAGAAACAGACTATGGGGGTAACGATTAGTAAAATTGCGTCTGAAAAACTGAAAATTTGAAATCTTAGGATTTTTATGATCAACTTATGGCAGCCCTGGTTGTATAACAAGAGATTTCCCATAGACAGCATTTCCAGTTTTCTGTAGGTCTGGAAAGCAATATAAAAGAAATATGGAACAGCTGAAACTTAAGTGAGGATCACATTTAAGGGGATGGCATTGAAAGATAATGGTTGCAATTATTTGTTTTTGAGTATTATTGATTCAAAATGTACTCCTTTTTCAATGCAAAGGGAGGTAATTTGAAAATATCATCTTTTCAATGAACAATTGTACACACAGTTGTAAAGGATTCTCCAAAGTGCTTGATTTTTGTTTTTGGCTACATTTCCAACTGCTAACCTTCATGAGGAAACAATGACTGACATCTCCTTTATGACTGGTAAAGCAGTTACACTAAAAGGGTAGTTACCTTCCTGCACAGAGATGTTCGATATCTCTCTCTGATCTGTGACATTCGGTTACTTATGTCAAAATGCCATATGAGTGATAAATTGTGACACACAGACATGGTCTGCATCCTTAATGTAGGACTTAACTTATTTCGCTCAGTACATGTCGCTTAACTCATTCACTGTTTAAAGAGTATTCAACACAACAGAAGTACACAACGAAGCCGACAAACTAGCAGCACATATGTGCTAAATTAACTCTACTAGACAGAATAAGCTAGATTAGATTTTAAGGTACTCATTGGAACTTTCCACCATGAGTACGCACATCAGAAAAATGCCAAAACCCTTATCCTGCTGGGTACAATTTGATTTGCATGTGCAAACAGTATGGTTCCTGATCAAAAACCGAATAACTCTGCGTCTGATCAGGATTCATAGTGTTTGACATTTGTATTAGTGTTTTATTGTTGAAAATGAAAAGGAAATGATGTCTGTAACGAGAATATTCTTTTGTTCTACATCGGTAAAAGGTAGTTGATGATTTAGCATAGTTACAGCTCTATGTGCGTCTATTTAGACTACAGTTGAACTTCGATATCTCGAACTTGCTTAACTCTAACTATCCCACACATGAACTGCATTATTTCATGCTCGGTTAAGTCAAACATACCCATATTTCAAAGTTAAAAAGTGGCTTAGCCACGTTTTAACATTGAAATACGAGTATGTTTGACTTAACCCAGTGCGAGATATCGAAGTTCAACTGTATATGTATCATTCACCCCCGAAACTTTTAATACACAATTCCAATTTCCAATTAATTTAAGAGAAATAAAAGTATTTACGGTTTTTATCTGGAATATATTGCAAAATAAACAAACGGTGCAGACCCTAATCAGAGGGAGCCCTCTGATCAGGGTCTTCACGGTTTGCATTTGACAATAGTTTTCTTTTCCATGTTTACTACTTGAAGTTGAAGAAGAGTACTCATCGCTAGGGTTAAATGTTTTAAGAGTATTTATTAACTATCAACACATACAGTGGAGAATCTGTTATTCTTTCCCGTTTAAACGCAAACGTACGCAAACGCAAATCACTAAAACGTAGAAAAGAACAACTTTTGGACAATTCTGATATTTCATGTTTATCTTGGTGGCAAACAGTTTGGAGCCTGATCAGACGCCGGGTTACCCGGCGTCTGATCTGGCTCCAAACTGTTTGCACTGCGAATAATAATTTTAGAGTAAACGTGTTTATTGGGAAAGAATAACACATTCTCCACTGTATTTTCTATTTTAGAATATTAACTAACCTCTTCACTGCCCGGACATTAAAGTCTGCTGGTAGAAGACGTTGCTTTCATTGTTTAAAGTTGAACTAAATAAATGACTGTTAAACAGTGTGTATCCTGATCAGAAACAGGGTTACATGTTGCCCGACAAGCGTCTTCATCATTTGCAAATACAGTAAATCCTCTTTTACGACCACTAAAATGAAGACTAATTGATTGTATAAATGACATGTGACAGCTTAACCCTTTACCTGATAGCCTATTTCTTGTATTGAAGATAGTTGACCACTTAAAGCAGGTTGAAAGTAAAGCAGAATGTGCCTTAAGGCACATTCTGCTTTACTTTCAGCCTGCTGTAAGTTAAAATCTGCCCGGTTATATAAAATACTTGTAATGGTAATTCTTCATGATCGAGGGTATAAACTGGAACTATTTTCTTCAGCAGAAGAAAAAATTAAATACGCTAAAAGTCGCTTCTATGGGGGAAAGGGTTAAAGCAATAAGACATAAGGATCCTAAAGGAGCTTTCTGTTGTATTATATGTTAGATTTTGATTTGATTTGTTTTGATTTTACGTCGCTTTCAACAGTATTTCAGTCATATCGCGACGTCCAGCTAATGACAGGTGGAGGAAGACCCCAGAAGCCTTTTTATGCACTGTTTCAGGCACAAACCGGCAACTGGGTAGAACCACCGACCTTCTGCAAGCCAGCTGGAAGGCTCCCCCACATGAAAAATCTGAACGTCCCTTCTGGGATTCGAACTCACAGCGGTGAGGAGCTCAGTGATGTAAGTCACAGTGACTATACCACTAGGCCACGGAGGCCCCTATATTATATGTTAGCTTGCTTTAAGCAGTCGCCTGTTGTAAACACCTGATTTAAACACAATGCTGTGGTCGTAATAGAGAGGTTTTACTGTTCCAGACTTATGTAGTTCAGCCAAGGCAGTGAAATGTTTAATTAGGACAATTTTGCCCAATCTAGACACACATGACTCCAGATATGGGGAGTATTTCGATAACTGAAATCCTTATGTTAGCATTAAATCATAATTTTTATTAACCCATTACCCCATAGCATGTTTGTAGTTTTAAAGAATGATGATCACTTAAAGCAGGTTGAAAGTAAAGCAGAATGCGCCTTATGGCACATTCTGCTTTACTTTCAGTCTGCTTTAAGTTATTAACTGCTTGAATATAGAAACAAATTCTTATGATTATTATTTGTAGCAGTATAAATTGGAAATATTTTCTTCAGTGGATGAATAAATTAGAGGCATAAAAAGGCGTATTTATGGGGTAATGGGTTAAGCGACTTTTCATTAAAATCATCTCTTCGAGACGATTCTAATGAGTAGTTGCACAATAATATGCAATAATGTTTGGTGCAGACTATAATGAGAGAACAATATCTGCACACGTTTGACATTCAAATTACATTTGTATAGTACAGGGCCCCGTTTCATAAAACTCCGTACAACAAATGCTGTCGTAAGTCAGATTATCAAAGTCTAAATTATTATTTATTTCTTCCTTTAATCCTGTCTTGGGACATCTTTTTGGAATGGTCTTGAAAAGACGATTCCATAGAGATGTCATAAGACTGAATTAGATAGTGAAATCAGAAGTTAAATGTGTTTTAAAGTTTGGACTTACAATCATTTTTGTCTTACCAAGTTTTATAAAACGGGCCCCTCATACAATATCAAAGAACAAACCAATGAATGAATGATCACAGTAGATACAGTGGAGAATCTGTTATTCTTTCCCAATAAACGCGTTTACGCTAAAACTATTATTTGCAGTGCAAACAGTTTGGAGCCAGATCAGACGCCGGGTAACCCGGTGTCTGATCAGGCTCCAAACTGTTTGCCACCAAGATAAACAAGAATTATCAGAATTGTCCAAAAGTTGTTCTTTTCTACGTTTTAGTGCTTTGCGTTTGCGTTTAAACGGGAAAGAATAACAGATTCTCCACCGTAACTCAATAAGTGAGATGTTTTAAAACTCAAATACCCAATTTTGTTTCCAACCCAAAAATATTGTCTACAGTGCACATGTCTATTGCAATCGAAAACGGGGAACTTGTGCCCATGAAGATTGCACGCTTTTCCAGTTCAGTGTCCATAATGAGAAAAACCCTATATCTCCCTAGTGGGTCAAGAACGTGTACTATATGGTTGGTTTTGTCAACAACAAAGATCTGTCCAAAGTATTGCGGGGCAAATGCATGTCGAGTTGATGTGTCAGATCCACTTTAAGTGGATTTCACTTCTCCTTGATTGTCAAATATGATTAGTGGTGTCGTTTATATTCACAGCTACTGGCCATGGCTGGATGAGAGTATCCGATTGTTCCCGTTGGTTGCGGCTAATTCATATCATCCCCATCTGTGCGAATCTTTAACAAATTACTACAGTCACCATTTTTGCATGCTGATTGTTTTGATAATTTCGCCATTAGCGTCAAGAATTTTGATGCACCTATCTCCGTAATATGCGATAACTAAGTAACCATCCTTAGCGGTATATAATTATGTCATCAACGTTGGTTCCTGCGTTTAGTCTTGACCACATTGCCTTCCTTATCAAGAGCGTGAATTAAAGGGCCCCACTGCCAAACCACCCATACCAATTCATTACCAGAGGAACACATTGCTGTCACAAACCTGGCGTTAGCAACAGCATCCGGCTTGAAAGACCCTGTCCTTTGACCTCAAGACACCAGGGGACCTTTACAAATTCGCCAATCATTTGTTCAGGTGTCGAAGTTTCGCCTTCTCCAGCGGCAACAACAGGTGAAAGCATGTAGTGATACGTCTGGAGAATATCACTATTGTACGATCATCTTTGGCATTTGACAGGTGTCCACATTTAATTGCCAGGCATTTCATGTTCGTTATGAAGTTTTCAAACTCCTCTATTTTCACTAGGATTCCAGCTTTTTCCTTCTCATGTTCATTCTGTATGTCGATTATCACAGCCTGTGCCAAAAATATCTGCTCCCCCGGACGGAAGTTTACTGGCCCTTTCCAGAACACCGGTCATTAGTTAGGGAATACTTGCCACTATTTTCTCCAGGTAAGACTCGAGGTCCTTTATCTCTACGTGAGATTGGATCTTATTAGTCCATGCACCTTTAATACTGGAACACTTGTAGATCATCACAGCCTCAACTACTTTAACTGTGTCATGGTCACCGTGTTGGTCCACATTCCCCGATATGTGGTGGCAGTTGTTATAAAACTAAGTTCCGCTGTCCGTCTTATTCGAGAATATGAAGGGGAAAGATTTCCGCCTATTTGCCAAGTTCCCGGCGTCTGTTAACACAGTGCCAGTATCGCTACTTTCATCATCCACCATTGAATGCTGTTTCATTTAAACGACACCACTAATATCTGTAGTTTCCTTCATCTTGCCTCGCTGTCCCATCTAAACGAATCATACGTCTCATACACGCCACAGACTAGATGCGTATAGATTGTAGTATGCTTAACATAGTTTATTCTTGTTCTATATATAACCACAGCAAAGAACCAGGGCTCCAGATATGAGGGAGTAAATTGAACAAATTCAACATTTTCTCACTCATTTCTGCTTAAAATCCTATGGTGTTATACTCATTAGAATCGTCTCTTTGAGTAGTGACACCATAGGGTTTAATTTAGAAATAAAGATTTCAGTTTTTGAAATACCCCTCTTTTCTGGAGTCCAAACCACAGCACTGTCAGAACCACGTGATTGTTTCGCCCAATCTATAGTATTATATATGGCTGGTAGCCAAAACTGCTCTGGTATACAATTTTTGCCCTCCTATTGTGCACAAGGTTTTGCCGATACTGGTTTTTCCCTCAGATAAAGTTGAGCAAATAACCAAACTAAATGCAAACACAATGCAATGAAATGTAGGAAATAATGTAATGTTTGAATTTTCAATTACTTCACATCTGATAAGCAAACATTTTGCAGCCTGATAAGATTCCAGTTACCTGGTGTCTGATCTGGCTCCAAACTGTTTACATCTAGTGGACATATATTTTGCGACGATCGATAGTTCAAAACCGAGCATTTTGTCATTTAGTGTAGTTGATATTAACTAACATAGAACAAAGATACTGCTTTTAAAACTACAGTGGAGAATCTGTTATTCTTTCCCAATAAACGCGTTTACGCTAAAACTTATTTGCAGTGCAAACAGTTTGGAGCCAGATCAGACGCCGGGTAACCCGGCTTCTGATCAGGCTCCAAACTGTTTGCCACCAAGATAAACAAGAATTATCAGAATTGTCCAAAAGTTGTTCTTTTCTACGTTTTAGTGCTTTGCGTTTGCGTAAGTTTGCGTTTAAACGGGAAAGAATAACAGATTCTCCACTGTAGTTAATTGATTGATTACTAATGTCAGAATTAGTGAAACTAATTATGTATCAACAAAATATAAAATAATTCATTTCATATAAGAATACATATTAATTGTGCCAATACAGGGCTCCCAATCTACAACAACATTTGAAGGGAGACATAGATTGAGTGCATTGTTCGGGAGTCGTTTTAGGGAGGGAAATTGGCTTACATTTGCAAACAGCTTGAATCCAGATCAAATGCTGAGTAAAGCGGCGTCTGATCTGGATTCAAGCTGTTTGTCACTCGTCATAACTTTATTTTCTGTCAAAATGCCCATTAAGTCACTTTGAGAAAAACAATAGACGACAATTTTAATCAGACGATATTTCAGCAAATAAAGCGCAAGACATAATTATCTTGTTTAGGGAACTGCGGTAAGGGTTATTGTAAGGAGGGAGTTGTTGTTGGGAGGGCCATGGTAGAGAGGGAGCGCTGCATGTAGTTTCAAACAGAAAGTGTTGTCATCTTTTTATCACCACACTGCTAAGGAACCCTATAGTGTAGTTGATATTTACATAGTACAAAGGGTTTTGTTGTTTGGGAGTGGCTCGGGGGAAGGTGGGTCTCGACCAATTGAAGAAAACTTCGCAGTGCAGGGGAGTGTACCAGATACAATCACTGATGAACTAAGTACAGAGCTGCTAGAAGACTCAACAATATTCAGGAGAGATGAAGAGGAATCTCCCATCTTTGAGCGCATGGCCACTAAGACGGGTGACAGGAGTCCCAGACCATCTCCAAGCTCTAGCATGGATGGATACCTCACATATATGGTGCACACCACAAGCATTAGTCAGCAAGAGGACATGCCAAAGGTCAAGGAAAGAGTACAACCAATTTCTGCTGAGAGAAGACAAAAGATAGCTTGGCTGAAAATGAATGACGGCAGATGAGGATCTAGACCTCATCCTACAGATTGCCCTCAATGGAGCCGTAGATAGGAAACTGAAGACACTACCCTCCATAACTTATGCCATGGACAAGGAGAGATTTGGTCTGGTCGACAAACACAACCCCAACAAAATTTCATGTGCTCCCAACAGAAGGGCCTGTGAGAGGAAGAAGTTCCGAGTAGATCTCTGGTCCCTGAGGAAACGGTTTAAACAGCCAAGCAACATAGAAAAGGAAGGAATAAGGCTGTCCAACTGCGAGAGCAACTGAGAGCAAAGTTAAAAGTCCTAACCATTGCAGAAAGGCTACTATGTAAGAGAAGAAACGGAGAAAGGAAGAGAGCATCTTTTATCAACAACCCATATTAGTTCACAAGGAACCTGCTGAGTGAAGCAAAATCTGGAAAGATCATAAGTAGTCAGGAGGAAGTTGACAAATACCCAACAGAAGCCCATTCTGACCCAGACCGAGCATAGCCCCTTGGAGACTGATCGGATCCAGCCAGTTTGAGACCCAGCTACTCCATTGGATATGAAGGAGCCAACCTTGAAAGAGGTTAAAGAAGTTGTGAAGAGGGTGCGACCTTATTCATCATCAGGTCCAAGTGGCATTCCATATAAAGTATACAAGAAATGCCCAAAGCTACCACAGTACAACTTTGTACCTCTCTATTACCACCACTAAAACGAAGACTAGTTGATTGGATAAAAGACAGGTGACAGTTAAAGCAAGGTGACAGTAAAACAGAAAGCTCCTATAGGAGCTTTCTGTTTTTCTGTCACCTTGCTTTAAGCAGTCACCTGTCGTAAACATCTTACTATTTACACGATTTAGTGGTCGTATTAGAGGGGTTCTACTGTACGTCGACTTTGGTCACTCATACGTGTTGTTTGGCGAAAAGGGACAGTTCCAGACTGCTGGCAGTCAGTGGAAGGGAGGGGGTCTTGCACCTAAAGAAAAAAACTCCAAAACCATCAACCAGTTCCGGACCATGATCTTATTACTTAAAGCGGAAGGAAAGATCTTTTCTATTCTGGCTAGAAGAATCGTCACCAACATGCTAGAAAACAAGTACATTGATACCTCGGTGCAGAAAGTCTTACAAGGGAAGGAGATTCCATCACTCACAAACAACTCATAAAGTGCCTTGGGAAATGGTTTGACTCCTTACAGACAGATAGAAACAGTCAAGGCAGGCTAAAGCAGCAGGTAAAAGAGGGCTTAAGACGATTTGACAAGTCAGAAATGGGCGGAAAGTTCAAAGCTTGGATATACCAACATGGCCTCCTTCCAAGAGGAACTGCACTGTTGAGAAACTGGAGCAGGCAATTAGCAAGCACCTGAGGAGATGGCTAGGCATACCACCATCATTTACAAATATAGGTCTCTATGGGCGGTCAACAAAATTGCAGATGCCTATTAGAATAGCCAAAGTAAGATTGTTGCTTACACTTAGACACTCCAATGATGAGAAGATCAGCAGTGCAGGCATAGAAATCTGAACAGGGCGCATTTAGTGGTCTGTGTGCCAGGCTGTAGAACAATCTCATACACCAGGACATAGTAGGGACTACAAACAGAGGGAGAGAAGGGCTGGGCAGTAGACACCGGTTTGATAAGTCTGACACGTAGGAAAGGGCATTATAGTGCAATCAGAAAAGAGTAGAGGAACATGCACATGCAAATGCAGTCCAATTAGGACCCCAAGGGAACTGGACCAGGTGGAAACAGTCAGAGAGGAAACTCATGTGGCAGGAGTTGTGGAAGTATGAACCGTTCCAAGTGAGTTTCCTCCTACGTTCATTTTATGACATGTTGCCCTCTCAAACCAACTTGCACAGGTGGAAACTACTTGATGACCCAACTTGCCCACTGTGTAAAAAAAATCAGAGCTCCAGATAAGGGGGGTATTTCAAAAACTAAAATCTTTATTTCTGTTTTTAACCCTATGGTGTCACTACTCATTAGAATCTTCTCAATGAGATGATTCTAATAAGTTGTAACACCATAGGATTTGGTGTTGAAATAAGTTAGGAAATGTTGGATTTGTTAGGTTAACTCCCTCTTATCTGGGGCACTGAGCAAAGGGTTCACTAGGCCATATTTTGTTGTCTTGTCCAACTGCATTATCCCAGGGATGGTACACATGGTGCCATAAATTACCAGGTGCTCAGAGTATTGGCAGACACACTGAAAAAGAAAAGGATGAAAGAAAGATCCCTCAAGAATTCAGGACCACAGTTCATAAACTATGCAAAAGAAGGTGAAACCATGCCAGCAAAACCCCAACAGTTACCAGAATACTCCATAAATCCAAGAACTGGGAAATGAGGGTAGACCTAGGGAATTCTGTGTTTAATTTTTGTGCATTTCCATTTAGAAAATATCAGTGTTCAGGGCTCCCGATAAGAGGAAGTAAACTGCACAAATCCAACATTTTCTCACTTATTTTAGCATCAAATCTTATAGTTTTAATACTCATCAGAATCGTCTTCGAGACGATTCTAATGAGTAGTGACACCATAGGGTTTAAAGCAGAAATAAAGATTTTAGTTTTTGAAATCCCCCCCTTATTTGGAGCTGTGGTGCATTACTCAAACAGTTTGTATCTAGATGAGATGATGCGGCATCACATCTGGATCCAAACTGTTTGTGTATCTTCTGAGACATAGGGATGGTACGTGTACATGGTGCCATTACCAGGTGCTCAGAGTATTGGTGGACAAACTGAAAAAGGAAAGGATGCAAGAAAGATCCCTCAAGAATTCAGGACCACGGTTCATAAACTTTGTGAAAGGTGAAACAATGCTCTGAAAACGCAACAGTTACCAGACTTCTCCATGAATCCAAGAACTGGGAAATGAGGGTAAACCTAGGGAAGCAACTTTTATACCGCCAGAAGAAGTGGCGCTCACAAACCATCGCCCAGACATGGTAATCTGGTCAAAATTCCCAAAGCAAGTGGAGCTAACTGTTCCCTGGGAAGAGAGAGAGCAGAGGAAGCCTTAAAAAATGAAGGCAATATACCTTGACCTAGCTAGGATGGAAGGTCTTTCCAGTAAAAATTGAGTTTAGAGACTTTCCGTCACAGTCAGTATAGAAGATAATGGGAGCAGTGAGCATTAAAGGCAGAGATCACCATTACCTGCCCCAATCTGGAGATAGTTCTGAGTTTAGGGGCAAAACACTTGACAATGGATGGACACTCAGCTGATGACGTCTATGTTACCCAGTACTTCTGTATTCATCAACAGTAGCAAACAGTTTGGAGCCTGATCAGATACTGGTTACTTGGTTCTTATCCTAAGCTCCAAAATGATTGCAATCGATTAAACAAAGAATTATGCTCTTAAAGCTGATTTGCAATGAGTTTTTACGGTAGAAATTTTGATACACGTGTTATTTTGTTAAAACCGCGTCCACTTCTTGACGCAAGCAATTGTCATCTACAACAATTCTGTGTTTAATTTTTGTGCATTTCCATTTAGAAAATATCAGTGTTCAGGGCTCCCGATAAGAGGAAGTAAACTGCACAAATCCAACATTTTCTCACTTATTTTAGCATCAAATCTTATAGTTTTAATACTCATCAGAATCGTCTTCGAGACGATTCTAATGAGTAGTGACACCATAGGGTTTAAAGCAGAAATAAAGATTTTAGTTTTTGAAATCCCCCCCCTTATTTGGAGCTGTGCTGCATTACTCAAACAGTTTGTATCTAGATGAGATGATGCGGCATCACATCTGGATCCAAACTGTTTGTGTAACTTCTGAGACATAGGGACGGTATGAGTGTACATGGTGCCATTACCAGGTGCTCAGAGTATTGGTGGACAAACTGAAAAAGGAAAGGATGCAAGAAAGATCCCTCAAGAATTCAGGACCACGGTTCATAAACTTTGTGAAAGGTGAAACAATGCTCTGAAAACGCAACAGTTACCAGACTTCTCCATGAATCCAAGAACTGGGAAATGAGGGTAAACCTAGGGAAGCAACTTTTATACCGCCAGAGAAGTGGTGCTCACAAACCATCGCCCAGACATGGTAATCTGGTCAAAATTCCCAAAGCAAGTGGAGCTAACTGTTCCCTGGGAAGAGAGAGAGCAGAGGAAGCCTTAAAAAATGAAGGCAATATACCTTGACCTAGCTAGGATGGAAGGTCTTTCCAGTAAAAATTGAGTTTAGAGACTTTCCGTCACAGTCAGTATAGAAGATAATGGGAGCAGTGAGCATTAAAGGCAGAGATCACCATTCATCGTAACCTGCCCCAATCTGGAGAGTGTTCTGAGTCCTGAGGGGCAAAACACTTGACAATGGATGGACACTCAGCTGATGACGTCTATGTTACCCAGTACTTCTGTATTCATCAACAGTAGCAAACAGTTTGAAGCCTGATCAGATTCCGGTTATTTGGTTTCTTATCTAGCTCCAAAATGATTGCAATGGATTTTACAACGAATTAGGCATTGATTTGCAATCAAGTTTTCATGGTAGAAATTTTGGTGTTTTAGTTCCTTGTTGAAACCACGTCCACTTTTTGACACAAGCAATAGTCGTCTGCAACAATTCTGCAGTTAATTTTTGTGCATTTCCTTTTAGAAAATATCAGTGTCATGACAAACAGTTTGCATCTCGATGAGATGATGAGGCGTCACATCTGGATCCAAACTGTTTAAGTAACATCAATAATAACTGATTGTTAAGTTGCTTACACTTTAAACCCTAACCGATGGTTGCGTTACCACCGTTTGTAGAAGGCTGAAAGTAAAATGAAAGTCAATCAGAAAGCTTCTTTATGACCTTTCTGTTTTACTTTCATTTTCCTTTTCATAGCTGCATTTCATACAATCATCTTCACTGTGGCCTCTTCATTACTTAGCTTCATTAGTCACGGCATGTACTGGTGTTACTTTGGAATGAACTGTTAATGGGATTCAAATAAGTTTTGTAGGGTTTTGTCTCCTAATACCAGACAGACGAATGTCCATTCTTTGTGTAAACAGCACAGGCCATGAGCATGTGCTCAGTTGCTGTGTGCTTGTCCAGTGCCTAGACAGTTTTACAGTTTATATTACCAGATGTATACGTAATGACTATTGGCTAACAATTAGAGACACAATTAACCCTTAGCCCGCCAAATAAATTGTCGTCTGCTATATTTCTTGTCGTGAGTGGCAGGCTAAGGGTTAAACAAATAAGTAAGTATTGAGACATTCAACATGTGCATTTATAAACAAAGGACCCACCTCTCTATGCCAAGCTAGAGATATAGTAAGTATTTACTGGGAATATTTGGATCGAGATCGGACACCGAGTAAACCGGTGTCCTATCCAGGTCAGCTGTATCGCTGTTGATTAACAGGTCGATGGTTCTAGTAAAAGGCAATTAAACAATTGAGCTGAATGTACAAGAAAGCCGACAACTCTATTAGTATTGGCATATTAT
The DNA here is from genome assembly GCA_922989275.2 of Gari tellinella. Lineage (NCBI taxonomy): Eukaryota > Metazoa > Mollusca > Bivalvia > Cardiida > Psammobiidae > Gari > Gari tellinella. The sequence goes on from OV277859.1 coordinate 58,141,437, forward strand.
ATCTTATGGCAGAGAGTTGGTTAGCAAATAGTTCAGATTTATGCAGTCATGAAACTTAAAGCTGGCTGAAAGCAGGACAGAAAGCGCCTTTTAGAAGGTGCTTTCTGTCCCCAGTTTAAGTGATAACCCGTTTTTAAGATTATAAACAGGCTAATATACAATAGTTATTTCATAGTATATAGATCAAATTCAATGCGGAGATTGTATCTTAAAAGCTTATTAAAAGGCTTAAAAGCTGGCCGAGTGTAACGAAGAATGCACTGAAAGCTCATTCTAACCTACTTCAAACCGCTTCAAGCGGAAATTTGTTTGCCACACCAGGAACAGTAGTAACTGTAGTAACTAAAATACACTATTACATGTACATAGTATATAAGTCAGTATTTTAATACAGTGCTTAGCATTTACTTAACGAAAATAAAGCAGAATGCGTCTTTAGGCTCGTTCTGCTTTACTCTCAATCCGCTCCATGCTATACCCGGTTTTCAAAACAAGAAACAGGCTTAAATACAGTAACTGATATGTGTAAATTATAAATACAGTAACTGATATGTGTAAATCAGAGTTCGCACATTGATTGATTGATTTTACTTTCACACCTCTTCAAGTGGTAACATGTTTCCAAAACTTTCAAGAGAGAAGGACAGTATATCAGTTTAAGATATAGTAAATACTGTTCCTTATTATATAAATAAAGCTAGGTTTCTAGTGGTATATCATCACAACAGATCTTCTCTTTGCTCTAGTTGGTGGCAGTTTGAGGTCTAAGGATTGATACTTAAAGAAGGCTGAAAGGACAGAACGCCTAAGGCGCATACTGCTTCACTTTAAACCCGCTTAAAGTGGTCATCTTTGTTCCACGCCAGAAGGGTTATAGATCTCAGTTAAGTTTCTATTACCCGCATGTGGCCGGCTCCACCGAAACGAAATATGGAGCCGGTTTACAGGTAATTAGAACCAGAAATGGGTGTCAAAGCCACCTGACGCTCGCCTGCTTGAAATTTAAGTCTAAAAACATGCATATTGTATTGAAAATAAAAGGTCCATAACTCTTTCTGAAAACAGCATTTTTGCTTAGAATTTTTGTTCCATGGAATCGAAACAATTGTACTCATATTCAGCAGCTAGAACTTTTTCTGAAAGAAAATAAAATCACATTAGACTTTCATTCATGACAATATTAACGGCTTTATTGAGACTAGAAAGTCTTATAATATCAAATTACCTCCCTTTGCATTGAAATAAGAACAAACTTTAAATGTTTAATTTGCGTTGCTTGTGTCATTTAACCTGAATGTTTTTACTGGAATACATTGGTGATCATATGGGCCTTTAAAACCTCAAACAAAACTGAAGTTGATAAAGTACTTTTAAAGATATTGAGCTTGAAAATTTACTGAATGTATAGTAAAAGTTAACAAGTGGGCAACTTACTTTTTTGCTGCGTATATTAAACTGGCCTGCAAATAGGCCTGATTTAAATCCTATAGAACACATGTGGGACGAAATAGGACGTAGTGTTCGAACAAATCACACAATCAACACGGTAAATGACTTTGCATCAGCGTTACAAGTTAAATTGAACAATTTTCCTGCGTCATTATTACTGCGTTACGTCAACAGCGTTCGCCGCCGATTCATGACATGCATTGGACAAAATGGTGGATTCATGAGATAATGACTCCAAATTCAATACTTACAGCCTAATTTGGATGCTTTTACCACATTAAAAATGAAATTAAACCTTTCTTGTTTGTGAACCCAGTCTTATCAAAGAGAGTGTCATTTTTTAAATTGACCCCTATGTCATTTCGTTCAATATTTTACAGAAAAATAAATATCGCGTCGACTTCAATTTTTCACAGAACGTCACTAAGGAATTTTTCTTCAATCCAGATAAAAATAAGTCAGAAAATATTTCAGTTCCTAGTATATAGATAGAAATATACGATGGGTACTTTCTTTTTTGGCTGAGTATAGTTATATAAAACTTGAAATCAGCCCGTCCAAAAAACTTTAACCTGGTATTTTGAGGTCAAAACAACGAAGTCCAAACCATGTCAAAAATTGAAATAAATTAAAGCCAGAATGTCGCCCAAATGCATGTTTGAATCACGCAATTTCTTATATACTAAGACGAAAAAGAAACGCAGGGTACATAAAATATTCAATATTTGTTTTATTACTTGGTCTAAATTTATGAAAATCGGTAGATTGAAAATCTTGGCTAATGTCCACAATTTCCGGTGGACAAAATTACACAATCTCGTTAAAGTTCGCCGTTCGCGGGGAAGGTGTGAAAATGCAAAATACCCGTGTAAAATTTTGATGACGAGATATTCAATTGTCAAAATCAGTCAATGGTGTACGTTTGACGTTGACACATTGATTTATGGATTTAAAAACTCCTTTCAACATCTTCGAAGTATGGTACGCTTATTCAAAGTTCAGAGGGGGCAAGCTTTTGCACCACTATTGGTACGTCGAGGCTAACCACAGGCTGTTGCTCAGTTCAATGTGCATTTCTCGACTATAGAACGTCTTGCCAGACGCATGGGAGAAACGGAAAGCCTTGCAGACCGACCGCGAGCGGGACGTCCGTACGTCATGACGTCACGTTAGGACAGGACTATATATCCATCCCACCTGCGCAATTGCCACCGTACTGCCAGTTAAACCACTGATAACATGTTAGGCAATCATAGTCAACATATCCATGCCGACACTTTACGGAACTGGTTACGCGTAAACGGTCTGTGAGTCTGACGTCGTTACGTTGGTTTGTTTGCCACTTGCCGCTCAGCGTTGCGCATGCCGTAGCGGTGGTTAGCGGCACATTTGCCCAATAACTTTCCACTGATGTAGTGGAGACAGGTTTTTTGTCAGTAAGTTCAATAATGATAAGTCGTCAACATAAAATAATCATTCTGAATATTCCATTAAAATATACCATTTAAAACTACTTTGAAAGGTTACCCTGCGTTTCTTTTTCGTCTTAGTATATAAGAACAGTTTCTATGTATTAAAACTAAGCGAAATCCGTTGTCAGGTGCCTGAAACATGCCCCCCTTTCTTTAAGAACCATACATAAATGTGCCGATTTCTTATCGAGATGGTTGGAAAAATAAGCTTTTTGTTTACATAACAAATCTTCGTGTCGGCTTCCGAAAATTTCGGCATGGTCGAATAAGAGTCACGTGATCGATCTGATTTTTCTAACAGAATAGTTAATAATGGTAAATAGGTAAGAGTGGAGAAAACGTTATTCTTTCCCGTTTAAAACGCAAACGAAATGCAAACGCATCACAATAAAACGCATAAAAACACAACTTTTAGACAATTATGACCATTCATGTTAGTCTGAGTTGCAAACAGTTTGGTGCCTGATCAGACGCCGGGTTACCCGGCGTCTGATCTGCTCCAAACTGTTTGCAATTGAAATCATGGTTTTAGCGTAAGCGCGTTTATTCTCCACTGTAAGGAAGGTAACATCGAATACACATTCCTACTTTACTGATATTTTATTAAACGCATTTATAACAAAACTATCATAACCATTGCACGGCGTCTGATCAGGCTCCAACCTGTTTGCTACTCAGATTAAAAAAATTGTTAAAAGTAAATTTCCACAGTGTAGTGAATTGCGTTTGCGTTTAAACCGGAAAGAAAAATGTATTCTCTACTGTATATTGCGCACAATACAGCTATCAATGTCTCTTGGTGAATGTAGGGAATACTCATCCCTTTTAAAGTTTTAGAATGTTCCAATCTAAAAATAACTCTGCCAAGTCAGAAGAAAATACTATGAAAACATCTTTACCGGGCGCAAGCCGAACGAACTCGGAAAATCTCCGCCGTTGATTGGATGTCAACAAACCGATTTAAAAATCGACTTCTTTCCACCAAATTCATGGGTTGGTAAGCAATGTTGCCTCCATATACATAGCGGATTATTTCTTTTTATATGTTTAGATTACGTATGTGCCTGAATGTTCAGGTTTGAAAATTTCGCTATGTTGGCTAACATACTGCCTTTAAAATCATTTTTAATCACAACTTCATAGCCTCAATGTTTGTTCCCAAATAAAGCTCCATACAAAATTTCAGCACCCTAGCACAAGTATTAAACTTTAAAACAACCCTTCCCAAAAAATTTAACCTCGTGATTTGTAGTAGAAATACCCAAGTCCAAAACATGTTGAAAATTGACATGAATTAAAGTCATTTTTTAATTCAAACATAACATAAATGTAAACCCCAAACGAACCTCCATACAAAATTTCATAACCCTAGCACAAATATTAAGCTTTAAAACAACCCGTCCAAAAAACTTTAACTTTGGCCACGCTCACGCCGGGGGTTGACATTAGCTCTGCTGTTCTACTATTACCCGCATGTGGCCGGCTCCATCGAAACGAAATATGGAGCCGGTTTACAGGTAATGAGAACCAGAAATGGGTGTCAAAGCCACCTGACGCTCGTCTGCTTGAAATTTAAGTCTAAAAACATCTTGTATCCAAAACAAATCAATTTTCAGTTTAGAAAGATTATTAAATGAATGATGAGTCTTAATCTAGTTACATAAAACTTGAAAACAGCCCGTCCAAAAAACTTTAACCTGGTGATTTGAGGTCAAAACAACGAAGTCCAAAACATGTCAAAAATTGAAATAAATTAAAATCATTTTTAATTACAACTTCATAGCCTCAATGTTTGTTCCCAAATAAAGCTCCATACAAAATTTCAGCACCCTAGCACAAGTATTAAACTTTAAAACAACCCGTCCAAAAAATTTAACCTTGTGATTTGTAGTAGAAATACCTAAGTCCAAAACATGTTGAAAATTGACATAAATTTAAGTCATTTTTAAATTTAAACATCATAACATCAATGTTTAACCCCAAATGAACCTCCATACAAAATTTCATAACACTAGCACAAATATTAAGCTTTAAAACAACCCGTCCAAAAAACTTTAACCTTGGCCATGCTCACGCCCACGCTCACGCTCACGCTCACGCCGGGGGTTGACATTAGTAGGGCGTTCAAGTACCCTTTCAGCGAACAGTAAGGTTAACCGATGCAAACAACCCATATAGTACGACATCTAACCTTCACCGATACTCTTCAATAATAACTCATTGCGCCCCAATGTTTATTAACTTTTCAAGGGTACGAACGATTTATGTGCGAATCTAAATAACACAAGCAAAAGTGCACTAATCATCTGAAATGCATCAATTTTACCGCATATAAAAATAAGATTTAGCTGCTCAGATGTAAGCTGCTTTGTTTGATACATTAAGTATCGAAAAATGTTGGTTTATTGATGAGAAATTAAGTCGGGACTGTTCGCTGGTTTTATTAAATTCATTTATTAGCCATTTTGTTTTTCCTTGTTGGGCATGGCGAACTACCTCTGAGGCCGTTCGTGTCGTTCGCAATCGGTAACAGCGTAACGGTCGTTAATGGTGAATTGTTACCGTTTTCCGTTGCAATCGATTGCATCGATCCGGTACTTGAACGCGCTACTGCTCTGCTGTTCTACTATTACCCCCATGTGGCCGGCTCCATCGAAACGAAATATGGAGCCGGTTTAGAGGTAATGAGAACCAGAAATGGGTGTCAAAGCCACCTGACGCTCGCCTGCTTGAAATTTAAGTCTAAAAACATCTTGTATCCAAAACAAATCAATTTTCAGTTTAGAAAGATTATTAAATGAATGATGAGTCTTAATCTAGTTATATAAAAATTGAAAACAGCCCGTCCAAAAAACTTTAACCTTGGCCACGCTCACGCCCACGCTCACGCTCACGCTCACGCCGGGGGTTGACATTAGTAGGGCGTTCAAGTACGTATCAGCGAACAGTAACGTTAACCGATGCAAACAACCCATATAATAGTACGACATCTAACGTTCACCGACACTCTTCAATAATAACTCATTGCGCCCCAATGTTTATTAACTTTTCAAGGGTACGAACGATTTATGTGCGAATCTAAATAACACAAGCAAAAGTGCACTAATCAACTGAAATGCATCAATTTTACCGCATATAAAAATAAGATTTAGCTGCTCAGATGTAAGCTGCTTTGTTTGATACATTAAGTATCGGAAAATGTTGGTTTATTGATGAGAAATTAAGTCGGGACTGTTCGCTGGTTTTATTAAATTCATTTGGTAGCCATTTTGTTTTTCCTTGTTGGGCATGGTGAACTACCTCTGAGGCCGTTCGTGTCGTTCGCAATCGGTAACAGCGTAACGGTCGTTAATGGTGAATTGTTACCGTTTTCCGTTGCAATCGATTGCATCGATACGGTACTTGAACGCGCTACTGCTCTGCTGTTCTACTATTACCCACATGTGGCCGGCTCCATCGAAACGAAATATGGAGCCGGTTTACAGGTAATTAGAACCAGAAATGGGTGTCAAAGCCACCTGACGCTCGCCTGCCTTAGTCCAAAACATGTTGAAAATTGACATAAATTCAAGTCATTTTTAAATTCAAACATAACATCAATGATTAACCCCAAATGAACCTCCATACAAAATTTCATAACCCTAGCACAAATATTAAGCTTTTAAACAACCCGTCCAAAAAATTTTAACCTTGGCCACGCTCACGCCCACGCTCACGCCGGGGGTTGACATTAGTAGGGCGTTCAAGTACCGTATCAGCGAACAGTAACGTTAACCGATGCAAACAACCCATATAGTACGACATCTAACGTTCACCGATACTCTTCAATAATAACTCATTGCGCCCCAATGTTTATTAACTTTTCAAGGGTACGAACGATTTATGTGCGAATCTAAATAACACAAACAAATGTGCACTAATCAACTGAAATGCATCAATTTTACCGCATATAAAAGTAAGATTTAGCTGCTCAGATGTAAGCTGCTTTGTTTTATACATTAAGTATCGGAAAATGTTGGTTTATTGATGAGAAATTAAGTCGGGACTGTTCGCTGGTTTATTAAATTCATTTGGTAGCCATTTTGTTTTTCCTTGTTGGGCATGGCGAACTACCTCTGAGGCCGTTCGTGTCATTCGCAATCGGTAACAGCGTAACGGTCGTTAATGGTGAATTGTTACCGTTTTCCGTTGCAATCGATTGCATCGATACGGTACTTGAACGCGCTACTGCTCTGCTGTTCTACTATTACCCCCATGTGGCCGGCTCCATCGAAACGAAATATGGAGCCGGTTTAGAGGTAATGAGAACCAGAAATGGGTGTCAAAGCCACCTGACGCTCGCCTGCTTGAAATTTAAGTCTAAAAACATCTTGTATCCAAAACAAATCAATTTTCAGTTTAGAAAGATTATTAAATGAATGATGAGTCTTAATCTAGTTATATAAAAATTGAAAACAGCCCGTCCAAAAAACTTTAACCTTGGCCACGCTCACGCTCATGCTCACGCTCACGCCGGGGGTTGACATTAGTAGGGCGTTCAAGTACCGTATCAGCGAACAGTAACGTTAACCGATGCAAACAACCCATATAATAGTACGACATCTAACGTTCACCGACACTCTTCAATAATAACTCATTGCGCCCCAATGTTTATTAACTTTTCAAGGGTACGAACGATTTATGTGCGAATCTAAATAACACAAGCAAAAGTGCACTAATCAACTGAAATGCATCAATTTTACCGCATATAAAAATAAGATTTAGCTGCTCAGATGTAAGCTGCTTTGTTTGATACATTAAGTATCGGAAAATGTTGGTTTATTGATGAGAAATTAAGTCGGGACTGTTCGCTGGTTTTATTAAATTCATTTGGTAGCCATTTTGTTTTTCCTTGTTGGGCATGGTGAACTACCTCTGAGGCCGTTCGTGTCGTTCGCAATCGGTAACAGCGTAACGGTCGTTAATGGTGAATTGTTACCGTTTTCCGTTGCAATCGATTGCATCGATACGGTACTTGAACGCGCTACTGCTCTGCTGTTCTACTATTACCCGCATGTGGCCGGCTCCATCGAAACGAAATATGGAGCCGGTTTACAGGTAATTAGAACCAGAAATGGGTGTCAAAGCCACCTGACGCTCGCCTGCCTTAGTCCAAAACATGTTGAAAATTGACATAAATTCAAGTCATTTTTAAATTCAAACATAACATCAATGATTAACCCCAAATGAACCTCCATACAAAATTTCATAACCCTAGCACAAATATTAAGCTTTTAAACAACCCGTCCAAAAAACTTTAACCTTGGCCACGCTCACGCCCACGCTCACGCCGGGGGTTGACATTAGTAGGGCGTTCAAGTACCGTATCAGCGAACAGTTACGTTAACCGATGCAAACAACCCATATAGTACGACATCTAACGTTCACCGATACTCTTCAATAATAACTCATTGCGCCCCAATGTTTATTAACTTTTCAAGGGTACGAACGATTTATGTGCGAATCTAAATAACACAAACAAATGTGCACTAATCAACTGAAATGCATCAATTTTACCGCATATAAAAGTAAGATTTAGCTGCTCAGATGTAAGCTGCTTTGTTTTATACATTAAGTATCGGAAAATGTTGGTTTATTGATGAGAAATTAAGTCGGGACTGTTCGCTGGTTTATTAAATTCATTTGGTAGCCATTTTGTTTTTCCTTGTTGGGCATGGCGAACTACCTCTGAGGCCGTTCGTGTCATTCGCAATCGGTAACAGCGTAACGGTCGTTAATGGTGAATTGTTACCGTTTTCCGTTGCAATCGATTGCATCGATCCGGTACTTGAACGCGCTACTGCTCTGCTGTTCTACTATTACCCCCATGTGGCCGGCTCCATCGAAACGAAATATGGAGCCGGTTTAGAGGTAATGAGAACCAGAAATGGGTGTCAAAGCCACCTGACGCTCGCCTGCTTGAAATTTAAGTCTAAAAACATCTTGTATCCAAAACAAATCAATTTTCAGTTTAGAAAGATTATTAAATGAATGATGAGTCTTAATCTAGTTATATAAAAATTGAAAACAGCCCGTCCAAAAAACTTTAACCTTGGCCACGCTCACGCTCATGCTCACGCTCACGCCGGGGGTTGACATTAGTAGGGCGTTCAAGTACCGTATCAGCGAACAGTAACGTTAACCGATGCAAACAACCCATATAATAGTACGACATCTAACGTTCACCGACACTCTTCAATAATAACTCATTGCGCCCCAATGTTTATTAACTTTTCAAGGGTACGAACGATTTATGTGCGAATCTAAATAACACAAGCAAAAGTGCACTAATCAACTGAAATGCATCAATTTTACCGCATATAAAAATAAGATTTAGCTGCTCAGATGTAAGCTGCTTTGTTTGATACATTAAGTATCGGAAAATGTTGGTTTATTGATGAGAAATTAAGTCGGGACTGTTCGCTGGTTTTATTAAATTCATTTGGTAGCCATTTTGTTTTTCCTTGTTGGGCATGGTGAACTACCTCTGAGGCCGTTCGTGTCGTTCGCAATCGGTAACAGCGTAACGGTCGTTAATGGTGAATTGTTACCATTTTCCGTTGCAATCGATTGCATCGATACGGTACTTGAACGCGCTACTGCTCTGCTGTTCTACTATTACCCGCATGTGGCCGGCTCCATCGAAACGAAATATGGAGCCGGTTTACAGGTAATTAGAACCAGAAATGGGTGTCAAAGCCACCTGACGCTCGCCTGCCTTAGTCCAAAACATGTTGAAAATTGACATAAATTCAAGTCATTTTTAAATTCAAACATAACATCAATGATTAACCCCAAATGAACCTCCATACAAAATTTCATAACCCTAGCACAAATATTAAGCTTTTAAACAACCCGTCCAAAAAACTTTAACCTTGGCCACGCTCACGCCCACGCTCACGCCCACGCTCACGCCGGGGGTTGACATTAGTAGGGCGTTCAAGTACTGTATCAGCGAACAGTAACGTTAACCGATGCAAACAACCCATATAGTACGACATCTAACGTTCACCGATACTCTTCAATAATAACTCATTGCGCCCCAATGTTTATTAACTTTTCAAGGGTACGAACGATTTATGTGCGAATCAAAATAACACAAACAAATGTGCACTAATCAACTGAAATGCATCAATTTTACCGCATATAAAAGTAAAATTTAGCTGCTCAGATGTAAGCTGCTTTGTTTTATACATTAAGTATCGGAAAATGTTGGTTTATTGATGAGAAATTAAGTCGGGACTGTTCGCTGGTTTATTAAATTCATTTGGTAGCCATTTTGTTTTTCCTTGTTGGGCATGGCGAACTACCTCTGAGGCCGTTCGTGTCATTCGCAATCGGTAACAGCGTAACGGTCGTTAATGGTGAATTGTTACCGTTTTCCGTTGCAATCGATTGCATCGATCCGGTACTTGAACGCGCTACTGCTCTGCTGTTCTACTATTACCCGCATGTGGCCGGCTCCATCGAAACGAAATTTGGAGCCGGTTTACAGGTAATGAGAACCAGAAATGGGTGCCACCTGACGCTCGCCTGCTTGAAATTTAAGTCTAAAAACATCTTGTATCCAAAACAAATCAATTTTCAGTTTAGAAAGATTATTAAATGAATGATGAGTCTTAATCTAGTTATATAAAACTTGAAAACAGCCCGTCCAAAAAACTTTAACCTGGTAATTTGAGGTCAAAACAACGAAGTCCAAAACATGTCAAAAATTGAAAAAAATTAAAATCATTTTTAATTACAACTTCATAGCCTCAATGTTTGTTCCGAAATAAAGCTCCATACAAAATTTCAGCACCCTAGCACAAGTATTAAACTTTAAAACAACCCGTCAAAAAAACTTTAACCTGGTGATTTGTAGTAGAAAAACCTAAGTCCAAAACATGTTGAAAATTGACATAAATTAAAGTCATTTTTAAATTCAAACATCATAACATCAATTATTAACCCCAAATGAACCTCCATACAAAATTTCATAACACTAGCACAAATATTAAGCTTTAAAACAACCCGTCCAAAAACTTTAACCTTGGCCACGCTCACGCTCATGCTCACGCCGGGGGTTGACATTAGCTCTGCTGTTCTACTATTACCCGCATGTGGCTGGCTCCATCGAAACGAAATATGGAGCCGGTTTACAGGTAATTAGAACCAGAAATGGGTGTCAAAGCCACCTGACGCTCGCCTGCTTGAAATTTAAGTCTAAAAACATCTTGTATCCAAAACAAATCAATTTTCAGTTTAGAAAGATTATTAAATGAATGATAAGTCTTGCTTCAAGAGTCAAAGTGCTTCAAAGTTGCTCAAAATTGCTGAAAATGTTGTCCGAGTGTCAAACAGCTTGGATCCGGATGAGACGCCGAGTTAAATTGAAATTGAAATAAATTAAAATTATTTTTAATTACAACTTCATAGCCTCAATGTTTGTTCCGAAATAAAGCTCCATACAAAATTTCAGCACCCTAGCACAAGTATTAAACTTTAAAACAACCTGTCCAAAAAACTTTAACCTGGTGATTTGTAGTAGAAAAACCTAAGTCCAAAACATGTTGAAAATTGACATAAATTAAAGTCATTTTTAAATTCAAACATCATAACATCAATGATTAACCCCAAATGAACCTCCATACAAAATTTCATAACCCTAGCACAAATATTAAGCTTTAAAACAACCCGTTCAAAAAACTTTAACCTTGGCCACGCTCACGCCCACGCCGGGGGTTGACATTTAAAGCTCTGCTGTTCTACTATTACCCGCATGTGGCCGGCTCCATCGAAACGAAATATGGAGCCGGTTTACAGGTAATTAGAACCAGAAATGGGTGTCAAAGCCACCTGACGCTCGCCTGCTTGAAATTTAAGTCTAAAAACATCTTGGTTTCCAAAACAAATCAATTTTCAGTTTAGAAAGATTATTAAATGAATGATGAGTCTTGCTTCAAGTTTCAAAGTGCTTCAAAGTTGCTCAAAATTGCTGAAAATGTTGTCCGAGTGTCAAACAGCTTGGATCCGGATGAGACGCCGAGTAACTCGGCGTCTCATCCGGATCCAAGCTGTTTGCATATGGAGCTATAGTCGTGAGTGGCAGGCTAAGGGTTAACCCTTTACCCCATAGCCTGTTTCTAGTTTTGAAGCAAATGACCACTTAAATCAAGTTGAAAGAAAAGCAGAAAGTGCCTTTACTTTCAACCTGATTTAAGCTATCATCTGCTAGAATATATAAAATATTTTTTATCATACAAGTCATGTTTATAACTGAATAAATTATTTATTTATAAACTATTTTCTTCATTTGAGGAATAAATTAAAGGCGTATTTATGGGGTAATGGCTTATAATTCCCTGTATCTGTATCATGTGATACACAAACCATGCACTCTCATGAACTAAAAAAAAAATGGCATTGACGTTTGTTGGACACGAACCAAGTTGTACATAGCTCAACAGCTTCTTGAGTTTTAAGTACACATTACAAAAATTAATATATAGTCTCTATCAGGTGCAGTTCTAAAGTTATGGCTATTGTTAAATTACCCTATTTTAAATCTAAATGACCTCTAGATGACCTTGACCTTTGTTCGGACAAGGCCCAAATTGTACTCAGCTCAAGAGTTTCTTGAGGTGAGTACATATACCAAATATAAAGTTTCTATCTAATGTAGATCCAAATTTATGGCCAAGATTAAAGTTGTGGACTGATAGACAGACAGACAGACAAACAGACAAAACAAACAGACAGACCAAAATCAATATGCCCTCAATTAAGTTGTGGGCTGCGGGGCATAAAAATGTAGCAGACAACAACTGTTGCTGTATCTCAGTGACCAGTTCAGAGCCATAGGTGATAGAGTCATGTAATAGCAGCTACAGTGGAGAATCTGTTATTCTTTCCCAATAAACGCATTTAAACGGGAAAGAATAACAGATTCTCCACTGTAGTTCTGAGGGGAAAATTGCTCTTATGCTGCATTGTTGTCTGCTACAAATCTATTGTAGAGCGCCTTCGGGCTTCTCCGGATATGGTCTAAGTCCGGATACTTTTAGCCAGTCACAAGTAATTTTACAACACACCGCTCGGCGTTCAGAATCTGCGAAAAAGCAGAAAGCGCGAACTTTCTTTTCCGGTTTTGAGAAGTTTGAAGAAGCTGTCATTTCGAGAAGATCAGAAAACAATCTCTTTTTCTGAAGGTACGAGTTTTCTATATGGTTCTAACGGGGTATGCTAAGCAACCTTGGTGACATTATTTTCGAATAATGTTGTTTAAACTAAAGCTTGGCGCCGCCAAAGTGTATTTTATGACGTAAAAATGTTACAGTCAATAGTGACAAGTATTAATATGACGTCACGCTCTTTGTAAAATTATTACGTAGGTATCTGAAAGATGCGACATCAAACCTTAATAGTCGGCTCTTCCGAGTACAGTAAAACCTCTCAATAACAATGACTAAATTTTGTTAAATATCAGGTGTTAAAGACAGGTGACTGCTTGTATCAAGGTGAAGGTAAAACAATAAGCTGGTTTAGGAGCTTTCTGTTTTAATTTGACATTGCTTTAATGCTGTAAATAAGCCGTCTTTTTAGTGGGCGCATCTAGAGGGGATTATTGTTCCTGTTTAAATATATCTATATATATATAAGAACTTGAACTGACATATTGCCAATATTATTGGTAGATCTAGATCTGTTATATTGCCTAAATTCATTATAAATGATTTGAAATCCAGAATCGTTTTTGGTACAATGGTATTGATCTGACAACACAATAAACAGGTATAGATCTATACGTGTATCTAGATCTATAATTCTATAAATCCAAAGTTATTTCTGATTCTTTTTGCTACATAGATCTAGATCTATTTGGTAAGTTGTTAAGACTCTGTATTTTCTTCTAGGATGAGTCGCCAACTGAAATATGACAAGAATGCTCTAGAAAATGCAGTTAGAGCAGTAAAAACCGAGTCTATGGGTTACTTAAAAGCATCAAGGCTTTACAATGTACCACGATCAACGATATTTGACAAGGTCAAGGGTCATTCCAGCATAGAATGCACTATGGGACCACATACAATTCTTACAGCAGCAAGAGAAGAGAATAGTCGATTGGCTTATACAAATGTCAAAAATCGGTTATAGCGGAAGAACTAAATATGAATTGATAAGGACTGTTGCCAATATTGTCAAGGCAGATGGACGCAAAACACCCTTTAAAGAGGGGGTGCCTGGCAAAGACTGGTACTATGCGTTTATGGACAGACACCCTGACATAAAACCGAGATCCCCTAGGCAACTTGGCAAGGAGCGTGCAGTCATAACCCCAGAGCGTGTTGAAAAGTGGTTCCATGACTTTAGGGAATATATCAATGAGGTTGTCGGTGACAAAACTATATTGTTAGATCCAACTAGAATGTATAACGTGGACGAATCAGGATTTTCCTTGGCAGTTAAAACGGGACATGTGCTTGGTGTGCGCGGGGCAAAGTCAGTTTACAGCGTCTCTGCCTCAGATAAGTCCCAAATAACGGTATTGTGTGGAATGAGTGCGGCAGCACATTTCTTAAGGCCAATGATTGTGTTTCCAGGTCAAAGATTCACTCGAAACATGCTTGAGGGGTTTGATGATGCAGTTTTGGGCAGAAGCAGTAATGGCTGGATGGAGTCAGAACTGTTTGCTAGTTGGCTGGAAACTGTATTCATACCTGATATAGAGGAGCGCCAGGTCAAAAAACCATTGATACTGCTAGTAGATGGCCATGTCCAATTTTTTCATTAACAAGTCAGTCTGAACCAACAAATCAACCTAGAACTGGAGAAAATGACCCTCGCAGCTGAGGACCAAAGCTGAATCACCAATGTCAAAGTTTTTTAAAGCTGTCGGAGAAGAAAAAAGCAAAGAAGGTGTGCTGTAACATCTGAGAAATTCCGTGAGTATCTGCTAGAAAAGAAAAATAGAAAAGAAGAGGAGGAAAAAGCTTAACTATTGAGAAAGGAAGAGCGAGAAAGAAAGAGAAGGAAGAGGCAAAGAAAGTGAAAGATGAAGAGAAATTGCGAAAGAAGAAAGAAAAGGAAGAAAAGAAATCTGCTGTTGCGGAGATGAAGAAAAGGACAGCTAAGAGAAGAAAGAATGACAGTTTGTCAGCGATGAGGACTAACAGTGATATCAACATGAGTAAACTAGTGCAGGAAGAGGACAGTGATGACTGAAGAAGTGTTTGAGATGTGCCCTGCATGAAACAAGGGTGATCAACACCCGTCTAGATGGGTAAAATGTGAGACGTGCCAAACACGCTGGCATTATATGTGCGCTAATAGGCTGGAGTATGAGTTGTTGGCAGAGGAAAAAAGGAAAAAGTTGGAGTTTGTGTGCCCGATGTGTGATTGAGTTTTGATTGACTCAATCAAAAGATAATTAGTGTTACTGTTTCACTTGTGTTCCTATTAATTTAACCCTTATCATGCCAAATTTACGTCTGCTTCAAATGTATCATCTGCAGTCATTATTTTAAGCATTTTAAACTGAAGATTAGTTGAATATGAGTGTCGAGACATTTTGGATCCAGATTAGACGCCGCATTATGTCGCTTGCCAAGTCGATAAGGTTTAAATAATATTTGACAAGAATTGATAATAGATTCTAGTTTACTAATAATGGTGTTAAAAAGGGATTGTTATTTTGACAGAATTAATGCTTTAAGCGACTGAAATTAAAAGTTTTCACCGAAAACAAAATCATAATAAATCAACCAAATTAACGATGATTTAATAGATCTACTTATTAGGTCTAATATTGTAATTAATACTATCAGTATTTTTGGATTATAAGCTATTCTTGAAATGAAATGAATGAAATTTGATAATTCTTCTTATAATTAAAGGTTTGTCTGTGTTTTGTATCATTTTTTTTAAAAACCTCACAGGTATCCGGAAGACCCGATGGTATCCGACATTACCCGATAACACTTACTTGATGGTTCCCAACATTTTTGACGATTTTATATGAGTAGCGCTAAGCGATATAGACAAAATAGTTGATAAAAGACTGCTTTAGGTAACCAGCTAAAAATCGTTCGGCACTTTCGGACATTATGGAAATAATCCAAAAATATCTATAAAGTATCCAGGGACTGCCGACAACGCTCTATGTGAAATATGTAAAAAATCATAATTTATATTATCTAAATTTAAGAAACTATGTAAATGGGTGGTAAATAGATTGGATCCAGGTCAGATGCCACATATGTGGCATATGACCTGGGTCCAAACTGTTTGCAAAAATCAGTCATTTTGCCTTTAGTATAATGATGGCTTTTTAGCCATAATAAGGTACAGTGGGTTTGTACAATCAAAGTGCTGAAAGCGCTGGGAGGCTGTCGGTATATTAAAAGAACACCAGCTTTCAGATGTACCATTTGGTTTTGTTATAGCTCTTGAGATCTTCTCATGCAAAATTTCCGTAATGAAGAATAACATTTTTTTTTGCGCACAATGTGTAATCTGAACTTGGCATTTCATCTGTATCGAAACTGTTTGCAAGTGCCTCCAGTATTGTAGGAGTTCGCTGCACACAATTTTTGACAGACAGAAGGACAGAAAGCACCACCTCAGTATGTCTCTTCCTGTATAGGGGAGACATTATTGCAGTTGTTCAAATCGGTTGCAGCTAAGTTTAATGCAAGACAATAGTAATTTGAGTAAAGCATAAAGTCTTAGGAGTTTTCTGCATTAGTGTTTGTGCATGAAGCAGTTAATCCATTACCCATAAATACTCCTTTTAACGACTCTAATTTATTTCTCCACTGAAGAAAATAGTTCTAATTTATACAGTTATGAATATATATTTTTAAGAAATAATCTCTATTTTCTAGAAGATGTTAGCTTAAAGCAGGTTGAAAGTAAAGCATAATGTACCTTAGGGCACATTCTGCTTTACTTTTAACCTACTTTAAGTGGCCATAGTCCTATCTTCAATACTAGAAACAGCTATAGGGTAATGGGTTAAGCAAGTGTAACATGGTGAAAAGGTTGTGACTCCACTGGTACTTGAGCCCAAGGCCTTTGGTATACTATGCAAACAACTCTAAATGCTCCACTTGTAAGCCACCCCATGATGTATATCAACCTATTTCACCATAATCTCCGGGAGTGTTTAACGCGTTTTGGTGTACAACAATCGTACAATTTTCACCTTCATTAGCGTTTTCTGGCTACAGCGTTATTTGGTTGTTAAAACCACATCCACTTTATGACACAAGTGAATGTCTGCAGACTTGTCATCTGCAACAATTATCTGAGTTAGTTTTTGTGCAAGGATATAAAAAATATTTCGTATGGTTCTTATATTATTCATAACTAGGTCTAGTAAAGATAAAGTGGAACTATATCTATTTTCTTGGGAGAATGAATGAGTAAGTGATTTCTATTTATGGATTAGATCTAGAAAGAGTTATTTTCTGAAAGAAAATGCACAAAAACTAACTCAGATAATTGTTGCAGATGACAAGTCTGCAGACATTTACTTTTTTCACGACAAAACTAGGCGCTGGTGATGAAAATCAAATACATTTATATATTTTCATAAGTTAATCACTAATTGCTTATTTTTTAAATAAGCGAATAGATAAGTCTATAGACCACTAAAACAGAATTTAACCCAGATATATAGCTCTTATATTAAAAACATGGGCCCATATTATTCTAGTATTTAGGTACTGCAGAAAGATAAGTGTGTAAAGCAGGCTGAAAGTAAAGTAGGTCTAATATCAAAAATCTTCAGGAGCATTCTGCTTCACTAAAAGTTTAAGCCTGCTTTAAGCCGAAAAAAGTGTCGTAAAAAAAGCTCCCTATTTGGCCCCCCAATCTCCCTATTTAAGTTTCCAGATCTCCCTATTTGGGTCCAAGAAAATATCACACATACGGTTTACTGTTGTCACGTGATAATATATATTTATGCCAGTATTTCAAACCTCATGCTGCTTGTAAGCCTGAGTGCACTAAAGCTGTGTTCCTGTTCTTTAAATCTGTGTAATTTTAGCGACAATTTAACCCATTACTCCATAGCCTGTTTCTACAATGTAGTATTGTAGACTGGTGATCACTTTAAGTAGGCCGACAGTATAGCAGAATGTGCCTTAAAACGAATCTACTTTACTTTTTTCTGCTTTATGGTTTCACCTGCTAGAGTATAGAAAATATATCTAAGAAATGTAGCAGCTTAACGCAGGACAAAAGTAATGCAGAGATCAGCTAACTGCATTACTGTTGCCTTTCATTAACTCTTTCCTCCCAGAAACTTTAAATGGACAATTCCAGTTTCCATTTTAGTCTAGTCTATTTCAGACTTTTATGGGTTGTTTTGGTCAATGTTTGGCATTATGACAAACAGTGAAGACCCTGATCAGAGGGCTCCTTTCGGAGCCCTCTGATCTGGGTCTTCACTGTTTGCACAGGACAATTGTACTATTCACAGGTACACTGTTTGAAAAGGACACCTATATGCGGGACTAGGGTTCAAAGGGTTAAGCTATACTTGCTCTTCGAATTTCCTGTGACTTCTACAGAACTCTACTGCTTGTAACTAATACTCAATAATATGATGTTATTTGTACTAAACCGAGTGTCAAACAGTTGATCCAGGTAGACATCTCAGCTGGATCCATTTAACTATTTCCAACAAAAAGAAATTGCATGCTTCCAAACTTCAGGTTAGCCTCCTGCTTGCTATGACATTGATGTATGCTAATTTCATTCAAGTAAATTGTTTTGTATTTAATTTCATCATAGAATAGCATCGCAGTGTAAAAAGTTTGTTCAAAATCTCATCTCGATCCAAAATATCTGCAAAATAGACACACTTGAAAAATGGGTTATGACATGTATACAGTGGCCCCAAATTTCCATCTCCATTTGTGTTTTTATAACTTTCTCACACATTACCCGCTAGTGCCATTACCATGGAAATGTAATTACAGGCTGTGGATAGTTACAATAATAAAATAATGAATTTGTTACCTACCACTTATAAGTATAAAATATTCTGCAGATAAGCCAAACAGCGAAACCGTGCTTAAGCTAGCTGACCATTTTCTTGCAACTTTGTGCCAAGGCATCTGGGGCCCGTTTCATAAAACTTCGTACGATAAATGTTGTCGTAAGTCAGAATATAAAAGTGTCATTTGTTATTTATTTCTCCATCTAATCCTGTCTTGTGACATCTCTTTGGAATATTGAAAAGACGATTCCAAAGAGATGTCACAAGACAGGATTAGATTGAGAAATCAGAAATTAAATGTATTTTAAAGTTTTGACTTAATTACGACCGTTTTTGTCGTAAGTTTAATGAAACAGGCCCCTGGTACCAGCAAGAATAAACATGCTTTGACCTTAGAAAGGTGGCAGCTAATGCAGATCAAAATTAAAGAGAGCATCGCAAATGATACATTATACGCCTACTGGCAAAGAAATATAGTTTTTATCAAAATCTATTCTAATTTGTAGACACTTAGAGCTCTGAGAGCATAAACGATACTGAAAAAACTCCGGACAAGCCTTTTATAGCATATTTGAGTACATTAAGGGCAGATTTCTCTGTAACGAAAAATTGAACGTCACCTCAAACTTGACTCAGGTTCTAATCTTGATGCATTTAATATTGTGTGAAGTTTCATTAATATCCCTCCAATAGTTTTTCAAAGAAAATCCGGACAAGCTTTTTATAGCATATTTGAGTACATCAAGGGCAGATAACTAATGAAAAATCAAATGAATCTCAAACTGGACTCGGCTTCAGATCTTTTTGCATATAACATTTGTGTGAAGCTTCATTAATATCCCAATAGTTTTCTGAGAAAATTCCTGACAAACAAAATGTTGACAAACGAACCAAGGAATTCACGGACAGGGCAACACCAATATAAGACCACCTTTAGAGGTGGGCGTATAAAAATGAAAGCTCCCAGGTTGGTTGTTTATGGCGTATTCTTCAAATTTTTAAAGTTGCTGTCGACTTCATACATGTTTACAATGGAGAAAACAAAACTGTAAGCAAAACATTTCAATGGATTAGCTCTGTTTTAACTTTGAAAATACGAGTAACTTCGACGTAAGTGATATCAATATATCGTAATAAAACTTGAAAATGTTATTTAGTTTCAGCAGCTGAAATAAATGACCTTTAACACATACGCTTTTTTTAAAATCCATGTACATGTACTTTAGTCTTTCCCCATTGTAATGTTCGCGGGTCATGTGTATATAGACACATTTGATTTTGTGACCATTATGTTTGGACACTTCACGAAAAATGTACGCTAAAAGTACAGTGAAACTGCCTCATCAGGGGCAAAATTTGAACAATCTTGATAGAGGACCTATTGATGATGCTATGTGCCAAATATCTAAGCTCTGGCCCTTGTGGTTTTTGACGAGATTTTTTAAGATTTCCTTATTTTTTCACTTTGGATGCCATGGCAACCAGAGTTCTGCATTGTTTCAAATTCTTTGAACAAATTTGAAAGAGCTTGACCCAAGGAAGATTCCTGTGAAGTTTGGTTGCAATCAAGCACGTGGTTTTGAAAAAGATGTTTAAAGAAATTGTTGACACATCACGCACGACAAAGGACGAATGACGCCAGACAAAGACAGACAACAAAAGATCGCCTTGAGCACTTTG
Source organism: Gari tellinella (assembly GCA_922989275.2). Classification (NCBI taxonomy): domain Eukaryota; kingdom Metazoa; phylum Mollusca; class Bivalvia; order Cardiida; family Psammobiidae; genus Gari; species Gari tellinella. The sequence goes on from OV277859.1 coordinate 58,162,065, forward strand.
TGCTCAGGTGAGCTAAAAAACAAGATGACATTTTTTAAAACAGTCATGGTTAGCACCGTGCAGCAAAGAATTCAGCCAAGATTGTATATACTGTCAAAACCATGTATAACAGACACATATTAACCCATTACCTCATAACGCCTTTTTATGCTTTTAATTTATTCCTCTAAAGAAAATTCTAATTTTATACTGCTACAAATAAGAATCATAAGAAATATTTTCTATATTCTAGCAGTTAAAAGCTTAAAGCATGCTGAAAGTAAAGCAGAATGCGCCTTAAAGACATCCCTAGATGACTCCCTCTATGGACTGAGGAAAAATCTTTAAGGCGCATTCTGTTCCTGCTTTAAGTGGTTATATACCTATTTTCAAAACTGGAAACTAGCTACAGGGTAATGGGTTAAACTAACTACACTATATTGGTGTATACAAATTTGCCTTTTACACGTACAGTAAAGCCCATGGCTAAAAGATGATAAACTGTTAGCCAGATGATTGACGCTGTCACAAATATGTCCAGTATCTTCAGTGCTTTGATTGTATTTTGTATACTATTGGCTTATTGCATGTGAGTGAGTGGTCAGCTTGACCAGTAGTGAACAAAGGGGCTATTGTTATGTGTGTAGTGGGTATATAGTTTTACCTGAGGACAGTCATTCCTTGGCCAGAACTCGACATGTATAAAGATGTGTGTACATGTAGTGTGATATATGCGGGTGGAGAAATTACTTATACTGTAAGTTTTCCCTTGTCCCTTTCCCGTAGCTTAGTATTGTTTATATACGCGTGGATTTTTATGTTGCATTTTAGTGAGTAATAGCTGTAGTTAGTTAGACCCGCTCATTGTCCTTTTGTAGGTGGCTACTATGGTGGGTTAGACGGGACTTCTGTAGATAGAGGAAAAAACTTGAGAATGTCGTCAGCTAGATGATAATGCCCAGATATTTCAGATACTCCTGTGTATCCAGATATACTTTAGACAACTATTGGTTGTGCCAGACCTGTGGAGATATACGGTTGTCCAGTCAAACTACTCTGAACAAAGACATACATTTGCATGTGTGCCTATACTACCGTAATTGATTTAGCATGCATCGCTTGGCTGTGCGTCTATGTGACTAATAATTTAATGTATAATGCATGCTGTATGGTTGAACTTTACGCCTCTGTTGCTATGGTGATTTAGAGTGACCCGTGGTTTGAACTGTATGCCTATGTGATCCAGATGAGACGCCGCATCTTCTCATCTAGATACAAACTGTTTGACACTGATATTTTCTGAAAGAAAATTCACAAAAACTAACTCAGATAATTGTTGCAGATGACAAGTCTGCAGACATTTACTTTTTTCGCGACAAAACTAGGCACTGGTGATGAAAATCAAATACATTTATATATTTTCATAAGTCAATCACTAATTGCTTATTTTTTAAATAGTCTAATTAGACCACTAAAACAGAGAATTTAACCCAGATGTATAGTTCTTATATTAAAAACATGGGCCCATATTATTCTAGTATTTAGGTACTGCAGAAAGATAAGTGTGTAAAGCAGGCTGAAAGTAAAGTAGGTCTAATATTAAAAATCATCAGGAGCATTCTGCTTCACTAAAAGTTTAAGCCTGCTTTAAGCCGAAAAAAGTGTCGTGAAAAAAGCTCCCAATTTGGCCCCCCAATCTCCCTATTTAAGTTTCCAGATCTCCCTATTTGGGTCCAAGAAAATATCACATGTACGGTTTACTGTTGTCACGAGATAATATATATTTATGCCAGTATTTCATACCTCATGCTGCTTGTAAGCCTGAGTGCACTAATTTACTAAAGCTGTGTTCCTGTTCTTTAAATCTGTGTAAAGCGACAATTTAACCCATTACTCCATAGCCTGTTTCTACAATGTAGTATTGCAGACTGGTGATCACTTTAAGTAGGCCAACAGTATAGCAGAATGTGCCTTAAAACGAATCTACTTTACTTTTGTCTGCTTTATGGTTTCACCTGCTAGAGTATAGAAAATATATCCAAATGTAGCAGCTTAACGCAGGACAAAAGTAATGCAGAGATCAGCTAACTGCATTACTGTTGCCTTTCATTAACTCTTTCCTCCCTGAAACTTTAAATGAACAATCCCAGTTTAAATTTTAGTCTAGTCCATTTCTGACTTTTAAGGGTTGTTTTTATCAATGATTGGCATTATGACAAACAGTGAAGACCCTGATCAGAGGGCTCCGAAAGGAGCCCTCTGATCTGGGTCTTCACTGTTTGCACAGGACAAGTGTACTATTCACATGTACACTGCTTGAAAAGGACGCCTATATGCGGGACTAGGGTTCAAAGGGTTAAGCTATACTTGCTCTTCGAATTTCCTGTGACCTACTATATGTATACAGAACTCTACTGCTTGTAACTAATAATCATCTGGATCCAAACTATTTCCAACAAAAAGAAATTGCATGCTTCCAAACTTCAGGTTAGCCTCCTGCTTGCTATGACATTGATGTATGCTAATTTCATTCGAGTAAATTGTTTTGTATTTAATTTCATCATAGAATAGCATCGCAGTGTAAAAAGTTTGTTCAAAATCTCATCTCGATCCAAAATATCTGCAAAATAGTCACACTTGAAAAATGGGTTATGACATGTATACAGTGACCCCAAATTTCCACCTCCATTTGTGTTTTTATAACTTTCTCACACATTACCCGCTAGTGCCATCATGTACCATGGAAATGTAATTACAGGCTGTGGATAGTTACAATAATAAAATAATCAATTTGTTACCTACCACTTATAAGTATAAAATATTCTGCAGATAAGCCAAACAGCGAAACCTTGCTTAAGTTAGCTGACCGTTTTCTTGCAACTTTGTGCCAAGGCATCTGGGGCCCGTTTCATAAAACTTCGTACGATAAGTGTTGTCGTAGTCAGAATATAAGTGTCATTTGTTATTTATTTCTCCATCTAATCCTGTCTTGTGACATCTCTTTGGAATATTGAAAAGACGATTCCAAAGAGATGTCACAAGACAGGATTAGATTGAGAAATCAGAAATTAAATGTATTTTAAAGTTTTGACTTACGACCGTTTTTGTCGTAAGTTTTATGAAACAGGCCCCCGAGGTACCAGCAAGAATAAACATGCTTTGACCTTAGAAAGGTGGCAGCTAATGCAGATCAAAATTAAAGAGAGAATCGCAAACGATACATTATACGCCTACTGGCAAAGAAATATATAGTTTTTATCAAAATCTATTCTAATTTGTAGACACTTAGAGCTCTGAGAGCATAAACAATACTGAAAAAACTCCGGACAAGCCTTTTATAGCATATTTGAGTACATTAAGGGCAGATTACTCTGTAACGAAAAATTGAACGTCACCTCAAACTTGACTCAGGTTCTGATCTTGATGCATTTAATATTGTGTGAAATTTCATTAATATCCCTCCAATAGTTTTTCAAAGAAAATCCGGACAAGCTTTTTATAGCATATTTGAGTACATCAAGGGAAGATAACTAATGAAAAATCAAATGAATCTCAAACTGGACTCGGCTTCAGATCTTTTTGCATATAACATTTGTGTGAAGCTTCATTAATATCCCTCCAATAGTTTTCTGAGAAAATTCCTGACAAACAAAATGTTGACAAACGAACCAAGGAATTCACGGACAGGGCAACACCAATATAAGACCACCTTTAGAGGTGGGCGTATAAAAATGAAAGCTCCCAGGTTGGTTGTTTATGGCGTATTCTTCAAATGTTTAAAGTTGCTGTCGACTTCATACATGTTTACAATGGAGAAAACAAAACTGTAAGCAAAACATTTCAATGGATTAGCTCTGTTTTAACTTTGAAAATACGAGTAACTTCGACGTAAGTGATATCAATATATCGTAATAAAACTTGAAAATATTCTTTAGTTTCAGCAGTTGAAATAAATGACCTTTAACACATACGCTTTTTTTAAAATCCATGTACATGTACTTTAGTCTTTCCCCATTGTAATGTTCGCGGGTCATGTGTATATAGACACATTTGATTTTGTGACCATTATGTTTGGACACTTCACGAAAAATGTACGCTAAAAGTACAGTGAAACTGCCTCATCAGGGGCAAAATTTGAACAATCTTGATAGAGGACCTATTGATGATGCTATGTGCCAAATATCTAAGCTCTGGCCCTTGTGGTTTTTGACGAGATTTTTTAAGATTTCCTTATTTTTTCACTTTGGATGCCATGGCAACCAGAGTTCTGCATTGTTTCAAATTCTTTGAACAAATTTGAAAGAGCTTGACCCAAGGAAGATTCCTGTGAAGTTTGGTTGCAATAAAGCAAGTGGTTTTAAAAAAGATGTTTAAAGAAATTGTTGACACATCACGCATGACAAAGGACGAATGACGCTAAACAAAGACAGACAACAAAAGCTTGCCTTGAGCACTTTGTGCTCAGGTGAGCTAAAAAACAAGATGACATTTTTAAAACAGTCATGGTTAGCACCATGCAGCAAAGAATTCAGCCAAGATTGTATATACTGTCAAAACCATGTATCACAGACACATATTAACCAATTACCTCATAACGCCTTTTTATGCTTTTAATTTATTCCTCTAAAGAAAATTCTAATTTTATACTGCTACAAATAAGAATCATAAGAAATATTTTCTATATTCTAGCAGTTAAAAGCTTAAAGCATGCTGAAAGTAAAGCAGAATGCGCCTTAAAGACATCCCTAGATGACTCCCTCTATGGACTGAGGAAAAATCTTTAAGGCGCATTCTGTTCCTGCTTTAAGTGGCTATATACCTATTTTCAAAACTGGAAACTAGCTACAGGGTAATGGGTTAAACCACAGAATTATACACTGACGGAACTGAAACCTCGCGCTATATCGCAAATCTCATGCGGCGCATACGAGACCCGCGAGACTTGAAAAGAGAATTTCTATCGGTAGTTAATTTGATAAATGTCTGTTTCGAAGCATTGTTCACGGGTTTATATTCCCGTGAATTGATAGGAATGTCCACCAAGTCATTTAAATCCTATAAAATGTCAATAAAAACACTCGAGTCGGTAAATTTTCACACCAGAAATGATGGACAACGAGGCAAAAAGTGAAGATGTTGTCACGTGACACATAATCTCGCAAAATTTAACCGCCGCGAGAGCTCAGATGCTCGCCTATTCAACTTCGCTGAGTTGCTATTCCGTTTTGTATAATTCCGTGGTTAAACTAACTACACTATATTGGTGTATACAAATTTGCCTTTTACACGTACAGTAAAGCCCATCTAAAAAGAAGAGGCTAAAAGATGATAAACTGTTAGCCAGATGATTGAACCAGTCACAAATATGTCCAGTATCTTCAGTGCTTTGATTGTATTTTGTGTACTATTGGCTTGTTGCATGTGAGTGAGTGGTCAGCTTGACCAGTAGTGAACAAAGGGGCTATTGTTATGTGTGTAGTGGGTATATAGTTTTACCTGAGGACAGTCATTCCTTGGCCAGAACTCGACATGTATAAAGATGTGTGTACATGTAGTGTGATATATGCGGGTGGAGAAATTACTTATACTGTAAGTTTTCCCTTGTCCCTTTCCCGTAGCTTAGTATTTGTTTATATACGCGTGGATTTTTATGTTGCATTTTAGTGAGTAATAGCTGTAGTTAGTTAGACCCGCTCATTGTCCTTTTGTAGGTGGCTACTATGGTGGGTTAGACGGGACTTCTGTAGATGGAGGAAAAAACTTGAGAATGTCGTCAGCTAGATGATAATGCCCAGATATTTCAGATACTCCTTTGTATCCTTTTAAGATATACTTTAGACAACTATTGGTTGTGCCAGACCTGTGGAGATATACGGTTGTCCAGTCAAACTACTTTGAACAAAGACATAGACATTTGCATGTGTGCCTTATAATACTAATTGATTTAGCATGCATCGCTTGGCTGTGCGTCTATGTGACTGTAATAATTTAATGTAATATGCATGCTGTATGGTTGAACTTTACGCCTCTGTTGCTATGTTGATTTAGAGTGACCCGTGGTTTGAACTGTATGCCTATGTGGCTATAATTGTCTGAATAATCTGTGTGATTGAACTGTATGCCTTTGTGGCTAGATTAATACGAAGTAATCTGTAATCTGTGTGATTCAACCTTATGCCTGGGTGGCTATATTAATTAGAGTAACCTCTGGTTAGACGTTTGCCTGTGTGGCTATATTGACTAGAGTAACCTTGGTGGTAAGACGTTTGCCTAAGTGGCTACATCCGATGTGATCTGTGTGATCGTTTATATTCAGCATACAAACTGTGTGGTTGTGACATAGCTATATGTGTACAAAACCTGTGGAATAGAACAATTAGACAATTAGACATAGTGTACCGTGGACAATATATTTGAAGACTATCTTGGAGTCTAAGAGGATCTTAATAATTATAGTATTGATTGAAGTGTTGCTGAACAGTATTTTACATGTGTTGTTGTATAAGTGAATGTGTATAAAGTAGTCAGTAACGGAATTCATCATCTAGTCTCGGCTTTTATTTACTTTTTAAAAAAATCATGGTTTCCTTATCGTAACATTTAATGAAATTGTGACAGACGCAATCCAGAATTTCTGCAATACAGAATACTAACATTTGTCCATGTAAAATATCTGCCACATGGATACACAAACATTTACATTGACTAATAAAATAAGGAGCTGTTCCATTAAAAGAAAAGTAAACCATTGTGCACGAGTCTTAACCCATTACCCCAGCATCTGTTTCTTGTTGTTGAAACAGGTGACCATTTAAAGCATGCTTTAAGTGATCATCTGCTAGGATATAGAAAATATTTCTTAGGGTGAAGATTCATGACTACACTCGGCGCAAACAGAAACGCACATTTTCTATCAAGATATGTTTGTATGTTAAGAAGGAACGTATTTGTGAATTATTATTAAATCATTATTGAATTATTAGCATCACAACCTGTACTAATAGGTGCGGCGTTTTAAACAAGCTGTAGTTAATTATTTCGCTGCCAAATTAAGAGGGAAATGGTTAAAAGGCAGCACAATGTTTTTTGAGTATTTTTTTCTGAACTTGTTGCAGAATTGAATAAATCTTGAGATATGGTCTTTCTAATCTAATTTTCTTCCAAAAAAGGGTATCTTAATCTGCACCTGAGCACGATGTGCGTTTCTTTTTGCACTGAGTGTATATTTAGTGGTACAACAGTATAACCTCTCTATTACGACCACCAAATTATACTTATTATCAGGTGTTTACGACAGGCGACTGCTTAAAGCAAGATGACAGGAGGAGCTTTCTGTTTCACTGTCAACTTGCTTTAAGGTGTAAAAAGGCATATTAATGGGGTAATGGGTTAAATTTATCCTGATGAACAGCGCTAAGGTGCATTTAATTTGACTTCGAAATTGCATATTTCAACTTCGTATAGATCTATATATATATATATGTAGGTCTAGCTATTCTTCATACTAGAAGGTAAATAGCCTAATAAAAATAAAGTAACTAGATACATATATATTCTATGGAGCACTTTTACAATTGGTCTGCCACCAAAACCATAATTTTTATGGCCAGGTTAATGTCACAAGAAATGGCTAGATTAATGTCACAATAAATGGCCAGTTCATTTCTAGGAAAATACCAAAAAGACCTACAGACATATTCTAAAGTTTACCCGAACCTTAATCTTAGATTTCGGTGGTGGACCAATTGTAAACCCTTGCCAAAATGCAAGTTTTTGGTGACATGTGCATTTTGCTTGAGCTGCATGTGCAAAACATGTAAAATAACGCTTTTCCCACTAAACTCAAAATCTCTCAATACATACACATTACCAGTTGACAGTGCGATACAGAGTGATGTATTTAGCTCGAGACGTTTTTGGCGGAAAGAGCCGATTTGACGAGCGCCTTGGCGCGAGTCTGATTGGTTGTTTCCGCCAAAAACGTAGAGAGCTAAATACAACACACTGTAGCGCACTGTCAACTGGTGATGTGTTTATTATATGCCTTGAATACACTCCAGAAACAACTAAAAAGTTGTTTAAATCATTTTATATCCAGAACCATTAATTGTTTGAAGCAGAACAAAGAATTATTGTAGGCAACAAAGAATAACGTGGGACTTGTACCTGAACGTAAACGAAGTCACGCTAAATCGAAAACGAGGTTGGAGTAAAATACAAGGTGGCTGATACATTAGGTGGCTGATACAGACTCTTGTATTTTACTGTGCAGATACACGCGGAACGCTCGATATCATTAGAAGGCATATAAGTAATATCTTTGTTATCAATGGATTGCAAGTATACTATGCCAAACTTCCAACGCAACACCCCGGATATTCCCATTACTTCCAATGTTAAACATGTCTTAAGTAAGTCTGGTCAATTTTGTAATATTGTGCATATCCTGAATAGATTTCTTCTGCAATTCATAGAGTGATGAATGGACAATACTTTCGGTAAATAAAAACAAAACGAATTGGCATTTGGTCCCAAAAATATGGAATTTTGTGAAAACAAGTTTTCAGAAATCGCATTCCAATGCATTTTCAATGGGGAATGTTAACCAGAAATTAGCGATACGTTTGGAAAGATGGTTATTATTTGTCAGAAGTGTCAATAAAAATTCGTTGCCAATATTAACAACTTTGAGGACAGTACATCAATTTAAAAACACAAATAAAAACATTTAAAAAGTTTGTGTCAACTTTTCCATCAATTTAAAACACCCGCTCTGATATGAAAATAGAAGGGAATTCGGTGGTTTTGCGTTGGCAGTTTGGCCTAGTATATATATGAGATGTCGTGTGCGAAATTTAAAATCGATAAGTCTTCTAGATATTAAAATATTTGAAAATCAATAGTGGGCACAAAATTTCTTTTGGAATTGAGTATTATAATGCGCATGGCATCATGGATATCAACTAAGCATTACGAGAGTCTGCAGGTTTGTAAAAAGCTAAATCAAATCTGAAATCCATTGTTAAGTTGAATTTTCGTTAAGTCAAAGTTTTTATAAATGCCTGGAGAGTTCTACATAACAAGACTTTTGAGTCTGAGTGGACTGTAGATTCTGTTTGACTGGGGAGGCTCGAACTAAGAAGCTATTCAGATAAAGGAGTAGAAAGGACAGAAGTAGATGAAATAACCTGAGTAGCAGCATGGTCAGTGGTGCTAGAGGACAAGGAAACAGGGGCCCGTTTCATAAAACTTTGTACGACAAAAACGAACGTAAGTCAAAACTTTAAAATACATTTAATTTCTGATTTCTCTATCTTATCCTGTCTTGTAACTTATCTCTTTGGAATTGTCGTTTCAAGACAATTCGAAAAAGGTACCACAATATAGGATTAGATGGAGAAATAAATAATAATTGAGACTTTTATAATCTGACTTACGACAACATTTGTCGTACAAAGTTTTATGAAACGGGCCCCTGAGCTCCTGACATTGGATCTGAGGGATACCGTGGTATAGATTCATCCCAATAGGAAGAGGTAGCCGATTGGCTGTCAGAGCCAAGTCTGTCCCTTGGTCTGGTTAGGGGGGACAGAAACAGGAGGCAGTACACTAAATTGCAAAAACATACTGTATAAGTGGTTTTTTTCACGAGGGAAATTTTCGCTATTTTCATCAATTTAATAGATATGTACTATCATGACATTTCTATTGGTTATAAACATCATGCTTTCTTGAAATATCATGGTCTAATGAACGTTCATACAAAGTTTCTCGCACAAGTGAATGAAAATAAGTAAACAGTGTACATTTAAGTCAGGACAATTAAAAACCCAAGACATCTGTCTTGTTAATAAGGTTAACAACATAATTTATAGTGTGGTACTTGCCTTTGAGCTTAAGGGCCATGGTTCGACAGCGGACGGCCCGCATCTCGAGTTCCGGAAATGCTGATGACTTTCAATGATCTTTTTCGGCACATGCTTATTTACAGTGAGAATTTACATAAAGAAAAGTTTGATAAACTTCAGTGCCTTCTTTGTTAGCCCAGTTGGTAGAGTGAAAGACTAGCAATCCAAAGGCGTAGGTTTGAGTCCCATTCGCTACATTGTTACAGGTTTGACTTGTGATATCATATAGAGCAGACGGCAATTTAAAATTGAACTCAAGGCAGGTAACTCTGTGTTAACATATTGTCAGAATTGCAGGAAATCATGTATAAAATGTAAAGTCTACTGTAGATTCCCATATAGTTTTTGTGACTAGATATAAGTAATATCTATCTAATATCTAAATTTGGTGACTTTCAGAATCTGAATTTTTTTAAAGATTGATATTTCCAGAAAATATTTCATGAAATATTTTTGTTTGCATAATATCTTATAGTCTCTGTACAGTTTACTTGAATGCATAGAAATTATTGAGTTATAATATTTAAAAAAAAAATATTCCTGTTTAATAAAAATTGAACTTTTCTGTCCGAAAAAAAACGTTGCTGTAATTTTTTTTTATTTTAACAATTTTTCACTCTCCATAAGGTTTATTTCAATTTAATCAAGGTTTCAAAGAAGTCTGACGGGGAATATTAGCAGACCCGCGAACCACCGTAATGAAGTAAAATCCAAATATTTATAAAAAATCAATGAAAAGCTTCAAAATTACGCCTTTTACCTGCGTGATTTCAGGTTTTTGTGAAATCCCTGGTTTTTCAGGGATTTCAATTATTCCCTGATTACACTTAATCCCTATATATACAGGTTAATTGAGTGTGAAAAAGTTTGGATCCTTGAGAAACATCGATTTACTCCATGTCTCATCTGGATCAAGTGATGACCTTCTGCCGCTTTAGTTCATTAACGGAGTAAAAACGGAAATCACATCCGATAATATTGTAAACAAATGCGCCAAATACTTCATGAAGGAAGAATAGATATACGTTGCCAAAAATGTTAAATAGTAACTTCCCTTAGTATTGAATGCCCCACTTATGAGGATTTTTTGGCAAAATACAACCCAAAACGGTAAAATAAAACTGACTTCAATATCATATCCCTGAAATTTTTTGAATACGTTTGCGTAAAGAATGAATACAGGAAAATTTCATTTACGGTAGAATCGCTATAAATTTGCGTCTCGCGTAAAAAAAACCAATTATACGGTATTCCTATATGGAGCTTCCTGGTTGGGCCTTGGTCATCCCATCGCTGAACCTCAAAGACTGGCAAATCTGGATTAGGAATGTGCATAACCCAGTAGGGAGATTGCTCCCACTGGTCCGCCTACTTACGCTCCCTGAAACCCAACTGATTGGACTAGTACTCGTTATCCGACCTCACGTTTAGCTACAGTGACCTTGTAGTCGTAGGGATTTCCCCTCCTCCGCTCATGCTCTAGCAGCTTCTTGGCAAGCCGTGTCAAAGGCTATTAGCCCAAGCACTGATGAAGCAAAATGCTGACCATAGGTTGGCTTAATCCGGGCTGCCATCCAGGCTGCCATCCTTGGAACCAGTGACCACGAGGATGTACATACAGCCAACTTGGGATGCCATCAAAACATCGAATAGTGTGGAGAAAAGCAAGTGGCATTACTCCGAGTGGCATTGTAGGCCTGAAAGAGGTCCTACAAAAGAACTCCAGTCACATTTCTGATCTGCCTCAAGCGTCCCCAGCATCTTGAAAGGAGACAGATTAAATCACTCGCAAGATCCATTGCCCATTGAGTGATAAGTTGTGGTGCGAGACTTTGTAGTGCTAGCAATCCTACAAAGCTCCTTAATCACCCTGCTTTCAAAGTTTCTCCTCTAATCACTATGTAACCGATCAGGAAAAGAATAGAACTTGCTAAAGTTTTCATAGAGAGCTAATTATCTGTTATCTGTACAGTTTGATTCCTGCAGGGAATGGCCAGAGCAAACCAAAGGATATTTTCCTTATCAGGTAGCCCAATATCATCATGAATACGCTTCAGGGCTTTACCCCAGAAAGATTCAGGGAGGACTAACTGTTTTGAAATTTCCCCATTCAGCAACGTGGTTCTTTAGAGAATGTCATCGTCAAGAGAAAGAGTATTCCATTCTCTAAAGAGTTTCTGATCAGGTAACTCCTTCCCAAGATTTCTCAATCTAGGGCAAGCCCCAAACCAAAATCCCACACTAATAATTAAGCATGCAGGAAGACTGCGATAAGATTGCAGTCGCAATCTAAGTGCGCACTACCTTGATTTTAAGATTATGCGTGCTTGTTTGGCATCAGCAGCTTGCAAGCTAGTGTGCTACAAGCTAGCGTACACTTGGAACAATTGCAATCTTATTAAGCATGTGACACGCTTGAAGTGTGCATGCAGGCCTCTGCAAGCTTAACCCTTTGAACCCTAGTCCCGCTTATAGGCGTCTTTTTTAAACAGTGTACATGTGAATAGTACACTTGTCCTGTGCAAACAGTGATGACCCAGATCAGAGGGCTCCGAAAGGAGCCCTCTGATCAGGGTCTTCACTGTTTGTCATAATGCCAAACATTGACAAAAACAACCATTAAAAGTCAGAAATGGACTAGACTAAAATGGAAACTGGAATTTTCCATTTAAAGTTTCAGGGAGGAAAGGGTTAAATTAAGTGTGCATGTATGCAGACACATGCTCAATATAGTAATTAAGCATGCAGTCACATGCTTAAATTTTGTGCAAGCATGTGGTCCCACGCTTAAATCAACTGTGCATTCAGGCGACTGCATGTTTAATTTGTGGTCATGCACACTTAAATTAATCTGATTATTGGAAAAATTACAATTGTTTAAACAATCCTCCATATTGGAGTGTTGCATCATAAAATGACATTGACAGTTTCAAAAACAACATTAAACAAATTGCATTTCATTCATTTCAAATAAAAGAGTATCGATCAGTAAAACAAATCTTGATTATTGGAAGAATAGTTGTTAAATCTATTTATGCATCACCATTTTGTCAGCTGCATGACTTTGAATACAAACAACTTGCATCATTACATACATGCAATTTGTTTACATCAGTCTAGCTGATTTTGAAGCAGATCAACTGAAAATCTCTGTAACATTCTTTTACAAAATTATTAACTAGCTAGCTGCTTCAGAATACAATGAAACATTGTCTATCCTGATATTCTTAATTGTATGACTAAACTTGCAATTTGGAGAAGTTGTCCCAAAACTCCGTAAACACACTATCTGTGATTGAAGATATGAATTTGGAGCCAAAACAGTCCAATCAGAATAAGGTTTACTTCTTTAGTGAGCCGATGAAATGACTTCTATCAAACACTCAGATATGTTGAAGCTTGCAGAATAATTTTATGGAGCAAAATTGCGCACTTGTTGCAGTCTAAAACAAAACTTAAGCCTGCGGAAGCATGCAGTGAAAATCCTCACCGCACGCTTAATTTGCCCTGATGGTGCAAAATTGCGCGCTTGTTGCAATCTTAAAACAAAAATTAAGCCTGCAGAAGCATGCAGTGAAAATCCTCACCACACGTTTAATTTACTTGTGCGCTTCCACACACTTATTTCTAATTAAGACTGCAGTAAGCGTGCGCATGCTTGTTGCGTGCATGTCACGCTCTTCCCACATGCTAGTATTTTGGTTTGGGAAAACTGTTGCAAATTGGAAATAGCCCTAGCAATAGCTCTGTCCTGACTATGACAAAATTTCCAGTCGACATTGAGACTATAGTGCTGGGGCCCGTTTTACTAAACTACTTACGCAAGTCAAAATCGTTTAACTCTTATTTTTCAATCATAAACGTTTGCAAACAGCAAATAGCCAGATCAGAGGATGCGCTAAAAGCGCGTCCTCTGATCTGGCTATTTGCTGTTTGTAGCAAGTGATAATCAAAAATATGAATTAAAATTTAAAACTTTGACTTACGCAAAAATTTTGCGCAAGTAGTTTAGTAAAACGGGCCCCTGACCCATACCTTCCTCGGCCGAAGGAGGAGAATGAATAGTGGCAACAGTGTCTGCCATTAGGGAATGTCAGCAGTGAAGCATAGCAGATAGCCTCAATAGCATCTGGAAAGACCTGTCTGGATAGGCCATCAGCATTAAGCTTGCCTGGTCGGTAAGAAATAGTGAAATGGTAGTTAGCCAAAGCAGCTACCCACCGATGACCAGTAGAACCAAGCTTAGTTGATATCAGAACATAAGTGGGTTGTTACTGTGTCCGTAACAACATTGAAACTATTATCACAAAGGTAATCATGAAACTTTTCAGTGACGGCCCACTTAAGCAACTACCCATTCTGCGCCTTCCTGGACCTGGTAAAGAACTGCTCTCAAACCAGAAGAGAGTTTAAAGGCTCCACAACAGTGTTATAGTTAGAGAAAAAGCTTTTGTAGTAGCCTGCAAAGCCAAGGAATTGACGTACTACCTTGACATTTGTAGGCACTGGCCAGGACTTTATGGCAGAAACCCTTAGGAAAAAGAACTGCTAAAGAAGGCAGTTTTTTCGCAGTGAAATAACAGTTTTTTTCAGGGCCAACAGATTTGTTGGCGAGCAGTACTTATACTGCAGTTTGTGAGCGACGCGCAAATATATACAGTGCAGGTTTTAAAAGATAAAAACAGTCATCTCATGGCCTAGTGAGTAGACCAGGCACCTCTTGAAAGCCTCAACGCCGTCATTCATCATGGTGTGTTCTGGAAGCTGGTTCCATAGTCTTATGGCGGAGGGGAAGAAGGATTCTGGAGGTACACCTCTGTACGGCAGAAAGGTAGCATGTATCTAACTGTGTGACCTCCAGTACTGAGGGTTGCTGGGTGGAAGAAGCTCTCGGGATATCGATGAGACAGTGGGTGATCCGGTAGACCATTCTATTAGGAGTTTTGCGTTGAAGCAACGTTCGGCAAGGGGCTTCCATTCGAGGTCATGCAGCTATCATCTGGCTGGTACTACTTGTGGTGTGGTAGTTTCACTTTAGGAAACGTGCAGATCATTGCTGGACAGCCTCAAGTTGACTGATGTTGGTCTTTGTATGTGGATCCCAGACAACTTGCATACTTCAGGACAGATCCAACAAGGGTCTGGTAACACTGGTCCTTGGTGCCTTGTGGACAGCTTGACAAGTTTCTCCTTAGGAAAGCATTAGACAGTTATTTGCTTTCTTATAGCTGTTGATGCGACATGAGTATTCATTGAGAGCTTCTCGTCCAGGTGAACCCCAAGATACTTTCCCCCTTTTACAACTTGGAGCTCTCTGCCGTGGATGAAGTATGGGGTCTTCATTGGGTTTCTCTTCCTTGTTATAAGCACAACCTCACACTTGGTTTGGTTGAACAACATCAACCAGTCACGCTCCCATTGCTGGAGTCTCTCTAAGTCATCTTTTAGAGCTTGGGCATCCTCTATGGAGCGAATCTTTCTGTACAAGAGACTGTCGTTAGCAAACAGGTGTGTGGTGGATGTGGCTTGGAGCGAGAGGTCGTTAATATACAGGAGGAAGAGCAGGGGTCCGATGACTGAACCTTGGTGTGACGCTTGCGTGCCTCCAGTCTGTGGGTACTGCACCCTGTGTGATTGATGCTGAGAAGACGAGGGTGAAGGCTGGTGCAAGTTGGTCAGCGTAATCCTTCAGGAACCTTGTAGGTATGTTGTCTGGGCCAGTGGACTTGTGAGGATCTAGGTCTGCTACTAGTTTTTTTATACCCTCTGTGCCAATGCAAAAGCTGTGCATCTTGTGGTAGGGATGGTCTCCTAGTGATGGGATGGCTGATATGTCCTCCTTGGTGAACACACTGCTGTAGTGCGTTCAAGTACTGTATTGGAGAACGGCAACATTTACAGATGCAAACAACCCTTATAGTAGGACATCTAACCTTCTCCAATACTCTCCAATAATATATTAACCCTTAGCCCTCCAAATAAATTGTCGTCTGCTATA
Organism: Gari tellinella; assembly: GCA_922989275.2. Taxonomy (NCBI): domain Eukaryota; kingdom Metazoa; phylum Mollusca; class Bivalvia; order Cardiida; family Psammobiidae; genus Gari; species Gari tellinella. The sequence goes on from OV277859.1 coordinate 58,177,950, forward strand.
TTTCTCGTCTGCTTAAGTTTCAAAGTGCTTCAAAGTTGCTCAAAATTGCTGAAAATGTTGTCCGAGTGTCAAACAGCTTGGATCCGGATGAGACGCCGAGTTACTCGGCGTCTCATCCAGATCCAAGCTGTTTGCATATGGAGCTATAGTCGTGAGTGGCAGGCTAAGGGTTAATAACTCATTGCACCCCCATGTTTATTTACTTTTCAAGGGTACAAAAGATTTATGTACAAATCAGAATAACACAAGCAAAATTGTACTAATAAACTGATATGCATCAATTTTACCGCATATAAATACAGTCGAATACCGTTACCTCGAAGTTGAGCGGACCGTGAAAAAATATCGACGTATCCGAAGTTCGAGCTAATGGGAGTTGCTCATTTGAGATCTGTATCGTCATATCGAAGTTTTAACGTTATACTCGATCCTTGTGTTTATTGACAGTTATATGATTGGTAATTGAAAATAAATGCGTAGGCAAGTAGAATCTGACAAAATCTTCAACTCATAATTTTCAAATTGATGAAGGTGGTCAGTATTTTTAAAAGTAGAGAATCTACGCGTCTATTAGATATGATATGCGGGAGCGAGTAAACAATTTTCGTATTTCAATGCATTTGGTAGATCTACCTGATTTCATCAGCATAAACATCCAGCGCATGGGTGCTAACACAATTTTTATAATACACATTTCATCACACCAACACAGTGAACTGTTTACACTTCCGGTGACGCTCTGGAAGCGTAAGTTGTTTACATGTTTAACTTTCAAAAGGGTGTGTCCGACTTCGAAACGCCGGCGAATTATTTCGGCGTTTCAAACAGAAGCGGCGTGTTTGAACTGACTTAAATAAAAAATAAATCAGAAATGAAATGTAACTTTTGTTTGATCTCACTACACTTATTCGCCGTACGGCACCTTCAGTATGCACTACAAAGAATTATGTAGTCTGATTTAAACAGCGCGGCCATAATTGACCCAGGTTTGACAGAATCGTCATCGAAAACATTTACGCAAACTTCGTAACCAAAGTTATTCGGGAATTCATTAATAATATTGATCCAGTGCAATTAAGATGGGATTATCTTTCGTGCAGATTGGTGCAATTTCGGACATGTTCACACATTTGGTGCTACAATCAGTCACGGTGGCCGACAGCCATTTTCGCACCTCCATTCAATGTTTGCCGAATGTGCAATAAGCAGTCACGGTGAAGCAGTTATCGACGTAAAGGTGAGAAAAATTGCCCTGGGTCTGAAAAATTACATCGACGTAACCGATAATATCGAGGTAAGCATATCGAGCAAATGAGAGATTTCTTATATAGATAAAGAAGGAATTCGCCGGGACCGGCAGAACAAATCGACGTAAGCGGAGTATCGACGTATCCAATATCGAGGTAACGGTGTTCGACTGTATAAGATTTAGCTGCTTAGATGTAAGCTACTTTGTTTGAAACATTAAGTATCGGAAAATGTTGGTTTATTGATGAGAAATCAACTCAGGACTGTTCGCCGTATTTTTTTATACTCATTTGGTCGCCATTTTGTTTTTCTTGTTGGCTAAACTACCTGAGACCATTCATGCTGTTCGCAATCGATATTGTGCAAACAGTTTTTGATTTTTTTTTGATTTTACGTCGCTTTCAACAGTATTTCTGTGCAAACAGGTCGTTTTAGTTAAATTGTTTCGTTTTTTTATGCAATCAATGGCCATGGATGACTGCAACTGAACGCACTACTGAATTGCCTGTTCAGTATGGATACTTTGGTAGCAGGGTCATATATATGTAACTCCATCTGCTTTCAGAGGTGATACACCATTGCTGTCACATTTTTCCCTCTAACAAGTGAGTACAGCTTTTTAGGGTTTCTGTCTGCATGCAGTTACCATGTCACTTATGTAGTGGTTGAAGGCTGTCCTGCACTCATGATACATGTCCTTGCTGGCTTGTTTGTAGCAGTTTTTATCCTCTTCAAGTCCAGTGGCTCTGGCTCGGAGGTGGGCTCTTCTTTCTTCTCAAGAGACACTTAGCTTGCCGTGTTATCCATGGCTGGTTGAAGTGAGTGGACGAGTTCTTTGAGGGCACATAAGCAGCGATGACCGTGGTATCAACAAAGTCCCTAAAGGTGTTCCATAAGGTGTCTATGTCTGTATGGTGGTAGCTTGAGACAGTCAGAGCTAAAGTTCGTACAGCTTGACTGATGCAGGCAGGGTCGGCTTTTTTCCACAGCAGGATTCTTGCAGGTGGTTTGGTGCGCACTGCAGAGGTTTGGGCCTGTACAAAGACTGTCATGGTCACTTATCCCAGGCAAGGCTTTGCAGCGCTCAACTAGGCTTGGGCGATTTGTAATAAAAAGGTCTAAAGTGTTGTCTCCCCTAGTTTATAGTTGATAATTTGTTCAGAGGATGTGTCGAAAACAGCATCAAGCAACAGTTGGTTTGTTTTGGGTAGTTGTTATCTGCGATGGTGCCTAGGCTCCAGTCAATGTCTGGGAGATTGATTCATGTCTCCTGCTAACCAGATGGTCGATGTGGGGTAGGCCAGGTGGAGCTGTCGAAACTGTGTACAGACTTCATCCATGTAGTCCTGGGCACGGGTGCATGACATGTAGTTAGTGCATACCTGTATGCTAAGTCCGTCCCTGTTAGTTTATACTGAGTACACTCAATACAAAAAGAAACACACATTTTTCATTTCAATATTTGTATGTAGAAGGAACGTATTTGTGAATTAATCTTTTCATTTAAGTCAGTAGTTCTGTCTGGGGGTATCAATGTTGAAAAACACAATCTGCACAAATCAGTGCGATGTTTAAAACAGGCTGTAGTTCTCTTTCGCTGCCAAATTAATCGTGAGATTTTTACCCCTTCACCGTTTCATTGTCGTCTGCTTCAAATGTGTTGTTTGTAAGATCGTTTGAAGTAAGATCCAATGTAGTATGAATTAAAACATATTGATACGAGTGTCAAACAGTTTGGATCCTGATCAGACGCCGCATTACGCGGCGTCTGATCAGGATTCAAACTGTTTGCAAATGCGCCTTTTGGCGTCATTAAGAGTGAAAGGGACAAAAAGCAGCACACTGGTTTTGAGTTTTTTGTTTCTGAACTTGTTACAGAAACAAATCAATCTTGAGATATGGTATTAGTATTCTAATTTTCTTCAAGAAAAGAATCTTAATCTGCGCATGAGCACGATGTGCGTTTCTTTTTGCACTGAGTGTATAGTAGTAAAAAATCAATATTTAACTCTCAGCGAGGGATTTAGCATACAGGTAGGCACTAACTACATGTCATGCACCTTGACCATGGTTGCTACTTGGTGGTCTGTAGACCAACGCAATTATGGGTGGCTCTTTGCCTTTGCAGATTAGTGAGGCTGCTGTGAACTCGGCATAGGTGTCCACTTAAAGGTCAGTGTCAATCACAGATGTCTTTGCTGCTATTATGATCACTCCACCATGCCTATCCTGGACTCGGTCTCTTTTAGCTATAAATTAATATCCTACTGGGAGGACTTCATGCTTGTAGATTTCCGGGTATAGCCATGTCTCACTGACAATAATGATGTCTGGGTCAACTTCTTCCAAGAGGCAGCCAGAAGGATGTCCTTTTTGCACGAATGCTTTGGAAATTGACAATTAGAACCCTTATACTAGATTTCTGCTGTGGGTTGGTTTTTGGTGGTTTTGAGTGAATTGGTGAAGATGAAAATTGAGGAAACCCAATAGAGCTACTAAATGAGCAGGAACTGGCACCGCTATTTGGAGTGATAGGTTTGTCCGATAGGATGCTGTATGTATCCTCTGTAGCGATGCTGCTATGTACCGAGTCTGCTGACAAGGTGTTGAACAGAGTAGTAAAATGAATGGTTGGGCACCGCAGCTGAAACATAGCCAGCTTACATTTGATGTAAGTCCTTTGTAGACAGCAGGTGACATCCCCATACACTTGATGTGATACCATTTGTCACATGTATCACATGCTACAGCTCGTTGGTCTGATCTGCATGGTTTTTCACAAACACCACAGGGAAATTTGTACTGAGGACCAGGCTCCAAGGTTATAAAATGTTTTAGTTGAGCCTGACTCAAGTCAAAAGCTTTATAACCTCAGAGCCAGGGTTTGGATGGCAGTCTCCAGAAAACTGAATTTGTAGGCTAGCGAGGTCGCAAAAAACACTTTTTATTGTAGACTCAGTTCACAGGACTGGTCTGAGTAGAGCTAGGACGACAATTGGCAGGACAAGCATATTGATACAATATTGTAACATTTATAGGTCCTTGCCAAGGTCCACAGAGATAGCGAGGAAGAAAATTCTTGATGTACCCCATCCACCTTCTCTCTGTATGTTGTAAAGTCTGCGGGAGATATCCATGCAGGACAGTGTGACATCAAAATGTTTTTCGAACACATCGTATGAAAGACAAGGAAACTGGAAGAATGCATGTAGTGAGGTTGTGAAGGGGCCGTAGTGTGAGGGATGTGTCTGGCAAGTACCTGCATGGTCATAAACACCTGTAAACTTGAGATAACCAGTAAATTTTGTGCTCCCTGCAAAACTTTTTGTGCGCGTCGCTCAAAACCGGAAGTAATACACTTTACCAGGTAATTGCTCAGGCCTTAAAGAGTCCCTGCAGGAACCAAACTGCACAGACAACAGCTATAAAGCTCTCTATCGAATTATATTCTTTTCCTGATGACTTACATAGTGATCAGGGGAGAAACTTTGAGAGCATGGTGATAAAGGAACTTTGTAGGATTGCCAGTGTCAGATCAAATTTTCACCCCATTTCAAAATAGCGAAACTGGCTGTTATATACAGGGGGCTGTCTTCTGCAGGGTTCATCAGAAACCATGAACCATTGCATGCAAGTCTGTAAAATAAGAGATAAATACATGTAGAGTGTACAAAATAACTTTAATAATAAATTTACATGAAAACATCTAAAAGTGAAACTTTCTGGTGCTTCTGTGTCTCGCGTCTCTATTGTCACTAGCTTCATGTATATCTCATGTCTCTCCTACAGCAGCTTTGTGGCTGGTTTATCCCAGTTTTTGGCCTGCTCACATGTCTGTATCTCAGTTGATTTTCAGGAGATCTTTGAAATTACAACTTTCTGGTGCTTCTGTGTCTTGTGTCTCGTCACTAGCTTCATGTATATCTCATGTCTCTCCTACAGCAGCTTAGGGCTGGTCTATCCCAGTATTGGGTCTGCTCACATGTCTGTATCTCAGTTGATTTTCGGGAGATCTTTGAAATTACAACTTTCTGGTGCTTCTGTGTCTTGTGTCTCGTCACTAGCTTCATGTATATCTCATGTCTCTCCTACAGCAGCTTAGGGCTGGTCTATCCCAGTATTGGGTCTGCTCACATGTCTGTATCTCAGTTGATTTTCAGGAGATCTTTAAAAATTACACTAGAACAGTTTCTACAACATTTGTTAACTCCTTACCCCATAGCCTGTTTCTAGTTTTGAAAACAGGTGACCACTCAACGCAGGTTGAAAGTAAAGCAGAATGTGCCATAAGGCACATTCTGTAACTTTCAACCTGCTTTAAGCTACCATCTGCTAGAATTTAAAAACTCTTTCAGATAATATGCATTCGTGACTGTTTAAATGGAAACTATTTTCTTCTGTTGAGCAATAAATTAAAGGCGTAAAAAGGTGTATTTATGGGGTAATGGGTTACACAGGGAGAGACACATAATCTTCTGCCTCTTCATCACTATTGTCATTGTCATTACTGTTCAGCTAGAGCAGTGTATGGTACAGTACGTGGCCTCACATACTGAATGTGTTGATATAATCTCAACCGTCTCATGCCATGATTGACTTTTTAGTAGATATAGCGTCTTTGCACTCATGGTTTCTGAAAAATAAAAGTGGGAGGGGTAAGTTTTTTGTAATGAATAATGAAATGTTCTCATTTAACTAAATTAAACTTGAACGGTTATGTCTCAAATATATAGCGGTCTTATCATTGTTGTTTGGTTAATATTATTATCACTCATTATCATAGACATTTTAAACCAATTAGGGCTTATAAAAACATCCAAAAAGTCAGAAATATTTTATTTCTTGACACGAAACACCCTTGAATAGCAAGTGTTTTCGTTGACATTCTGTGCCGATGTTTCAATTTTTTTTTAAAACACTTTAATACAGTATTATTTTATATTGATCCTAGAAATATAATTCTAGAAAATCATGAAAACATACCTGCACTGCAGAGCGATCTGCTAACATCTTCATAACTCTTGACTCGTTGGTACCAATATTCCGGGCTATGTACGCGTATACACAGCGACTATGCTCAGCAAAATAATATCATTTTGGGAAGGGATGAAAATTTGATGGCGTTAAATTTTCCAAATATCAAAAATTTACCCGCTGTAACAGGCCATTTCTTCCCCAGGCCATTTTTTCCCTCCCTTGGCCATTTCTTCCCCGTGGGCAGAAACGGCCTGGCGAGTCAGCTTCTTCCCCGGGGGAATGAAAAGGCCTGCCCATTCCTTCCCCCGGGGAACAAACAGCCCAAGCCCCTGTGTCACAGTTAAGAAAGAAAGGGGGGAAGGAATGGCCAGGGCCATTTCTTCTCCCCTGTGTCTAAGTTTAGTTAGTAAAGGCCGGGGATGGAATGGCCTGTGCCATTTCTTCTCCCCTGTGTCACAGTTAATTAAGAAAGAAAGGGGGGGGAAGGAATGGCCTGTGCCATTTCTTCTCCCCTGTGTCACAGTTAAGTAAGGTGGGAAGGAATGGCCTGTGCCATTTCTTCTCACCTGTGTTTCAGTTAACCCATTACCACTTATAGACATGGTCAATGCAGTACACACACTACTGATAAACAATAGCCAATACCTTATCAGCAGATATGTGTACACCATCCCAATATGGCAATATTGGTTTTCTAGGACAATTCGATCAAGAGTCATATGGTTTATAACACAACAAAAACTTTGTTTTACTGTAAATATACTATTTTTTCTCTTTTTAATTCTCATTTCATACCAGATGAATAAAAAAACAGATATAGATGAATATAGCTATCTATTCTAATTTCTTATAGGTTATATTAACCTACTGCACCATATTACAGTGAAACCTGTCTTAAGCAGCCATTGATGAAGACATTTTTTTTATATTTAAAGACAGGTTACTGCTGAATGCAAAACAAAATGCAATACAGGAAGCATGCTACCTGTATAAGTGCTGTCCTGCATTAACCCTTTGAACCCTAGTCCCGCATATAGGCATTCTTTTCAAACAGTGTACATTTGAATAGTACATTTGTCCTGTGCAAACAGTGAAGACCCAGATCAGAGGGCTCCGTAAGGAGCCCTCTGATCTGGGTCATCACTGTTTGTCATAATGCAAAACATTGACAAAAACGACCCTTAAAAATCAGAAATGGACTAGACTAAAATGGAAACTGAAATTGTCTATTTAAAGTTTCAGGGAGGAAAGAGTTAAGCTTACAACTGTCTATAAGATTTCGAGAGAGTTGCCACTTAACAGAGGTTTTACTGTATACGCCTTTTATAACTTTTGGAAACAGTGGAGAGCCAGATCAGGGAGCTCCTTTAAGATCTGCCTCATCAGGTTCTACACTGTTTTCCTATACAGTATGTTTAACTTAACCCATTATCGTATAGCTTGTTTTCAATACTGATGCAGATGGTTGTTTAAAGCAAGCTGAAAGTAAAGCAGAATGCTTTACTTTCAGTCTGCTTTAAACAACCATCTGATAGGATATACATGTAGGAAATATTTCTTTTGGTTTATATTCATGACTGTATAAAGTTGATCTATTTTCTCTTATCGTAGTCTGGACTCTTTCTAGCAGGTTCTGATGCCCTATCCGACACATGGAAATACTGAACAAGCTTCTGGTACCTATTCGACGTCATGATGTTCTTGACACCCTGATTGCCACAGTAAATGTCCTGGCTCCAGTACACAGGGAGCCAGAACGTAAGGGGTATTTGTGGCCTTAAATGACCCAAAAAATTAATTTTTTTTTTATATGAGTATATATCATAGTCTATGATATATACAGTCAAACCTGTCATAGCGACCGTCCCTATATAACGACTATTTGTCTTAGCCGACCATAAAAATCCCTCCCAACACATTTTCCTTTATGTTAAGACTGTGTATACCGACAAACCTGTGTTACGCGACTAACGACCGTAATATGCCGCTCCCAAAGTCCCATGTCTCTATTTAACGCACCTGTTTGCAGCGACTCGATAATTGCCGGTCATTATCGATTTTTCAGTTTTCATTTCCGGGAGGCGAATATTCCTTTGTTTGTATGTTAGATCAAAATGTCTAGTGTTTATTTAGTTATCCTAAAAAGTGATATACAACATCTTTGTTTAATATTCATTTAAATTATATTTGATAATATTTCATTCCGAAAAAATGATTTCCGAAATTTTGTTTTATAAACAAGTAATTCACGTTCCAAAACTGCATGTTATAGTTTGTGAATAGACAAATTGTGGTAAATAGTTCAACGGCGATCTTGATTTGGGAATGAATTTGGGGAATTGGCTACCGAAAAGCAATTAAATATAAAAATAACTATTAGAACTCGACAAAAAATGCTTTTCTTACCCCGAAAATAACTATTCCGGGGATGATTTACGATTAAAAGGGTTAAAAAGTCGTTCCCAATCCAACACTCTATTACGAAAGAACGGATGGGGGAAATTATGTCGTATAAACGCCGGCGTATCATAATCGTAAATTTTGCGAAAATACCCGTGTAATTGACATTTTATATGCATGTAAACCGACAGTTAGCTTCTTGAATTGATTTTCGTACGATACATTATGAACAATCACATTAGAAAACAAAGCGATATTCCGAAATTGCGTAGCAGAATTTCTATGCACATTCCTATATGCCGTTGCGAACACTAGGATTTCAGCATATGTGTATTAGTGTGTTACAAGTAAAAAGATGGTTCTTAAGCGTCTTTTCTTCCGTCGGTTTTACAAAGTATTTTTTTCTACTTTGTAAGACTGTGTTTTAATAGAAGATATTGACAAATAAAACGACGTTAAAAATAGCGCTGTCATATTTTGAAATTGACTTGAACAAAATGGCGGCGCGATAACATTATAGACGCGACACTAAACGTGGACATTTCGGGAAAGATTTACCTGTGAGAGAGACAACAGAGACAAAAAACAACTAACACACTATGGGATCGAATTCTTACTCCATAAGACGCGATTCTGAATATGAATTATACAGTAAATAGACTGAGAAAGCGATCCTAAATTGGACACATGTTTATCAGATACAACGGAATTGAAGGACAAATTTAAACTTTTTCGTCGAACCTGTTACGGAATAAATCTCTAAAAAGACCAGACCGACGAATATTTCAGGTGATTGATTGGATCATTTATAGTATTTGATCAACTGAGGATGAATAGTCGACAAGTTAAATAAGTAGATCTATTTGTCATAATAGCAATGCAACTTTGTTTGAAAATATAGAAAATGATCTTAATTATTGCTTTTGGTAGAAAGGGTTAATATATAGTTATATTCAGAGAAACATCCATATGGTGTTCATTTTTATACTAATTTACCCCTGAAAACTGATAACCTGACTTATGCGACTACCTGTCTTATGTGACCTTATTGTGTCTCTCCCCTTGAAGGTCACATAAGACAGGTTTGACTGTACTCATATAATTTTTTTTTAATTTTTGGGGGTCATTTAAGGCCACAAATACCCCTTACGTTCTGGCTCCCTGTGCTCCAGTACATGTCTGCCATTGGTAACCGATTTACTCCCATCAGGATGTTAAGTGCCACAAATGCCCGAATTTCAGTCTCTGTTGTCTCCTCCCACCTGGGGTCATCTCGTCCCGAGGCCTCAATTTTCCACTGGGCATAAGAATTTGTGTGTCGGGTGATGTTATTGAACATGAATGGGCGGAACATCAAATTGAAATAGTCCTGAGGTGTTGCAAGAGTTGTATCAAAGTCAGCAGGTAGATTTGGTCCAGGGTCCTCTGTGAAATTTTCTATCTGAAAAAGTAAATGTACATTTTTATATATATATTTCATACAATTATGTATAAACTATTAGAGACCTGTTATTCATATAAACTATAAAGAGCTTTTATTTCTATTTATTATTACTTGTGCCAACCTTTCTGTTAGTGTAACAAACAGTGAGGATCCAGGTCAATGTTTGAAAATAAGCATCTGATCAGGATCTATACAAAATTGATGTGTCCACAAATGATGTGTAAATCCTGACGACTGGCAACAGTTTTTATAATCTATCCAATAAAAAATAAAAATAAAATATTAAATTGGCATCTTATCTAGATACATTTATATCTTCAATATTTAGAACACATTCTGTGAATAAAAGAAAGTACAAACTGTATAGACTCAGATCAGCACTGGAATTTCATTACAGTGTTTGATATGCAGTCTAAAATTTTATTTGTGAAATAAAAATTAAATGCAGTTTATTCGTAAATAGTGTAGAACCTGATCAGACCCCATGTGGGGGCTGATTTGGCTATACACTACAAGTCTATGCATAAGTTCTATTTTCTAAGAAAATGTCACAATTAAATTACCATAGGTGTTGAAAACCTATTCGTCCATTCTCTCAAAGGTTCAGCATCATCATCATCATCATCGCTTGATGATATGTCAGACAGTAAATCTGCTAAAGGCAGATCATCAGATTCAAACCCTGAAAAATTTGACTCTATGTCAGAAGTCTCATCTGAAGCAGACATCGTACGTAAGCTCTTAAAAATCAATGATTACGTCAATTGTGAGTCTGGGTCAGTCTTTGATTGGGTGGCTTATTGATTGCTTTGGTCAAATCTTTGATTGGGTGGCATATTGATTGCTATCTATACTTACTGTGTGATCAGTCGGCTTTGAACTGGTCAAGGAACCCTGTGGTTTTATGGCCCCCACCCGCCCTGATTGTTTGTTTCGCCTGTCAGCTGCAACGGAAATGTCATAGGTCACGAATGTCCCGCGTGACTTATGGGAATTCGGCTTTTCATTGGATGCTAAATTTGGAGGCGGGAACGGAGAAATACGACGGAGTCCGATTTCCTTAAACGGTAGTTGATTTGTTCACGGAGAATCCGAAGATTGACGAAAATTATACGCGACCGATAAATTGGAAATTTTCCACTCTGACCCCAGCCTCTTTGTCGGCGATTACGTAATATTTGTATACAGTAACACTATAGCAGAAACATGATTTCGGGTAGAAAAGAATGTCCTCTCCCTAATTATAAACTTTCTGAGATGAATATACGGTAAGAAATGTTTTTTTGGTCTCCAAATAATGGATGCGGCCAGACGCGTCTGCAGTGGGTAACACACAGATGCGTCAAGACACGCTTATGCCTGGTTATCCTGAGTAGACTCGTCCCAGACGTTAGTTAGGGGGTGGGGGGAAGGAATGGCCTGGGCCGTTACTTCTCCCCTGTGTCCCAGTTCAGATAGAAAGGGGCGAAGGAATGGCCAGGGCCATATCTTCGCCTCTGTGTCTCAGGGGCCTGGGGGAAGAAATGGTCTGTTACAGCGGGGATCATTTTAATGGGGTGAAATTTTGATATGACAGGCACTTCAAAGTCTTGCACCACACCTTATCACCGGATGGGCAATGGATCTTGAGAGTGATTTAACCAGTATGTTCTCAAGATGCTGGGGACACTCAAGGCAGACCAGAAAGCTGACTGGAGTTCTTTTGTAGGACCTCTGGTTCAGGCCTACAACGCTACCCGGAGTGATGCCACTGGCTTTACTCCACACTATCTGTATGGTGGCATCTAAAGTTGGCTGTCGACATCCCAATGGGCATAGGTCCCAAGAATGGAAAAACCCAGAGAAGCCGACCTATGGTAGCCAGCCTCTTCAGCACTTGTGCTACGCCTAAGACAAGGCTGCCAGCGAAACTACTAGAGCCGCAGAAAAGGGGGAACCCCTTTCCGACCACAAGGTCACTGCAGCCAGGCTTGAGGTCGGCGAGCACTTGTCCGATCGGTTGGGACTCGGGGAAAACGCAAGTGAGTGGATCGGTGGAAACAATCTTCCTACTGGATTATGTGCATCCCTAACCCAGATTTGCCAGTTTTTGGGGTTAGGAGGGACAAGGCCAAGGCCAAATCCGGAAGCTCTAGCTATAGGAATATGTTGCAATTTAGTGTACTGCCTCCTGCTCCTTGCCCGTTCGAGCCTCTGACCCAACCAAAGGTCTCAAAAGGTGTTCTCCAACAAGACAGAGGCACAGACTCACAGAGCCCCAGATAAGGGGAGTATTTCAAAACCTAAAACCTTTATTTCTGCTTTAAACCCTATGGTGTCACTACTCATTAGAATTGTCTCGAAGAGACGATTCTAACGATTGGTAACACCATAGGTTTTGGTGCTAAAATAAGCGAGAAAATGGTCTATTTGTGCAATTTACTCCCTCTAATCTGGAGCCCTGACTCAGTTCTGACAGCGGATTGGATACCTCTGCCTGAGGCCTCAGATATGATTATTCCACGGTATATCAGGGCTGCCATAAGTTGACGTGAAAAATCCTAAGATTTCAAAATTTGCATTTTTTCAAGACTTGGTGCGATTTTATTAAATCATACCTTTACCCCATAGCCTGTTTCTAGTTTTGTTGACATGCGACTACTTTCAGCCTGCTTTAAGCTACCATGTACCGGGAAAAAATCCAAAGATTTAGGAAAAATCCGGAGAAATGCATGGTATACCATCCCTCAGAAGAGAATCAAAACTCGTTGATTTAGTTCAACATTATCAATCACTAAAAAACGACTCAAACTAAGTTTATTCCCCAACCCAATTAGCCAGTAATTACACCTTTTTACGCCTTTGATTTATTCCGTCACTGTAAAATATAATTTATACAGTTAAGAATATCTATCCAAAGATTTTTTTTCCATATTCAAGCATATGGTAGCTTAAAACAGTAGGGCGTTCAAGTACCGTATCAGCGAACAGTAACGTTAACCGATGCAAAAAACCCATATAGTACGACATCTAACGTTCACCGATACTCTTCAATAATAACTCATTGCGCCCCAAAGTTTATTAACTTTTCAAGGGTACAAACGATTTATGTGCGCATCTAAATAATACAAGCAAAAGTGCACTAATCAACTGAAATGCATCAATTTTACCGCATATAAAAATAAGATTTAGCTGCTCAGATGTAAGCTGCTTTGTTTGATACATTAAGTATCGGAAAATGTTGGTTTGTTGATGAGAAATTAAGTCGGGACTGTTCGCTGGTTTTATTAAATTCATTTGGTAGCCATTTTGTTTTCCTTGTTGGGGATGGCGAACTACCTCCGAGGCCGTTCGTGTCGTTCGCAATCGGTAACAGCGTAACGGTCGTTAAAGGTGAATTGTTACTGTTTTCCGTTGCAATCGATTGCATCGATACGGTACTAGAACGCGCTACACGCTGAAAGTAAAGCAGAATGCGCCTTAATGCACATTCTGCTTAATTTACACTCAACCTTTTTTAAGTGGATACCCATATTCAAAACTAGTTGCGGCCCTTGAATGAAAAATTAACTTGTAAATTTAGTTTAACTTTTTCAATCATTTTTAGCTTAAATCCCCTATTTATAAGCTTTTTTTTATTAGTTATTAAGAAAAGTAGTTTTGGTTGGATTGAATGATTTACTGAGGTTTGGAGAGGTTTGGTAGACAGAACCACCTAGAACCATTTACCTTGTCTCAAGACATGTTAACTGATTCGCCACCCGCAAATTCGCAAAAAATTATCCATTTCATTGAAAGGTAAAAACATATTCAGTGCTCCAGATAAGAGGGAGTATTCTGAACAAATCCAACATTTTCTCACTCATACAGCACCAAATCCTATGGTGTTACTACTCATTAGAATCGTCTCTTCGAGACGATTCTAATGAGTAGTGACACCATAGGGTTTAATGCAGAAATAAAGATTTTAGTTTTTAAAAATACCCCCCTTATCTGGAGCTCTGATATTAGCTATTTTTGTGCAAATTTCCTTTCAACTGGAAATTGCACACATTTCAGAAATAAGAGCAAAGGTCAAATAAGGTGAAAGGTGAAACTGTTTGACACTGATAAAGATATGTTAGCTTCATTTAACCCTTTACTACAAACCTACACTCAGTGCAAAAAGAAACTCACAATTTTGTCATCTCAATATTATTTGTCAGTAGTTCTGCCTAGGATTATCAATGTTGAAAAAGGGAGATTTATTATTGCATTTGTAGCATCACAACCTACACTAATCGGTTCGGTGTTTTGAATAGCTGAAGTTTGCTCTATCGCTGTCAAATTGGTCAAATTGATCGTGAGATTTTAACCTTTCACCGTTTCATTGTCGTCTTCTATTCTGTTGTTTACCAGATCGTTTCAAATTAAGTTTCAATGTAATTAGACTTAAAGCATATCGATACGAGTGTCAAACAGTTTGGTACGCGGCGTCTGATCAGGATCCAAACTGTTTGCTCACGCGCTTTTTGGTGTCATTATGAGTGAAAGGGTTAAAAGGCGGCACATTGTTTTTGAGTATTTATTTCTGGACTTGTTACATAATTAAATGAATCTTGAGATATAGTCTAAATATTCTAATTTTCTTCAATAAAAGTATCTTAATCTGCGCCGGAGCACGATGTGCGTTTCTTTTTGTGCCGAGTGTATTTCTAATTCTTAAGCCAGGTTATCACTTGAATTATATTGAAAGTAATGCAGAGTGTGCACTTTCTGCTCTACTTTCAACCTGTTTTAAGATATCATCAGGCTGCTCTATATTCAACTTGCTTTAAGTGGTCACCCGTCTTCAATACTAGCAACAGGTTAAGGGGTAGTCAGACTTCCCGAAAGTTGAAAATTGGTATCAGTCCGAATTTGAAAAATATGCCAGTCAGACAGAAGTTTTAACGTTCCGAAAAGGACTTACAATGCAATTCTTTGCAAAACTTGTAAAAATTGCCACAATTATTGCCAGTCAGGACTGGCAGGTTTTTGGGAAGACTGGTAGTGGGTTAATAAGTAAATAATAATTGGTTCTACTCACAATGCATTTACTATTTATTATATACTTTCTTTTGTTATCAAGCTTTTCTGAGCGTATAGATCTGCTCAATAAGATACAAGAGTCTGTATGTTATTCCTCGTATTTTACCGTTTGTATTTTACTCCGAACTCGTTTTTAATGAAGCACGATGTCATGCGTTATTCTTTGTGGCATAAAAAATTCTTGTTCTGCTTAAAATATTTAAATGTTTCTGGTATAAATGATTTAACCCATTCCCCCATAAATACGCCTTTTTACGCCTTTAATTTATTCCTCTACCGAAGAAAATAGTTCTAATTTATACTTGTAACAGTATAAATAAGAAACTATTTACTATACTCTAGCACATGGTAGCTTAAAGCAGACTAAAACTAAAGCAGAATGTGCCTTAAGTCACATTCTGCTTTACTTTAAACCTGCTTTAAGTGGTCATCTATCTTCAAAACTAGAAACAAGCTATTGGGTAATGGGTTAAACAACTATTTAACCCTTTCCCCAATAGAAGCACCTTTTAGCGCATCAAGTTTATTCCTCCTCTGAAGAAAATAGTTCCAATTTATACAGTCATAAATATTTTTATAAGAAATATTTTCTATATTCTAAGAGATGAAAGCTTAAAACAGGCTGAAAGTAAAGCAGAATGCGCCTTAAGGCGCATTCTGCTTTACTTTCGACCTGTTTTAAGTGGACACCTATATTAATATCAAAAACAGGCTATGTGGGAAAGGGTTAATGAACACATCAGTTGGCGGTTCATTACAGGGTGTTGTATTCAGCTCTCAAAGTTCTTGGTGGAATCTAACTGGTTGATTTTACAAGTTTTCTTCAGGCCAGCGTTTTTTTCCCTTCTTTGGATGGTACCCGTGAAAGGACCCGTTCCCAATTGGAACAGGACCCGTTCCCAATTCAAAGAAGGGACCTGGCAATATGGTAAAAATAGTATTTTCAGTGAAAAAATGAGAATTTCTGTTACTAGTGTTAGCATTGCCTGTTGATATGAACTGCATAATTGCTACTTGATAAGTTAGATCAATATAGGCCTACATATATTATGAAATAAACTTCCCAATTTCTTTTTTGTCATCAATTCAAGACTCGTTTTTTTCCCAATTTGAAGTTTTTTCGACAAGAAAAATTCCCAATCTGACAAGAAAAATTCCCAATCTGAAGGGTACCGGACCCGTTCCTAATTGGGTGAAAAAAAAAGCTGCAGGCGCTCATCAGATTGTCTATTTTCACCAAAAATGTATAATTTCATGTGAAGTGCTTTTGAATGCACAACTCCTGTGTGAAAAGAGTGCTGTATAAATCTGGTATAATGATAGTAAAGAATAGTTAGAAAGAATGTCTCAAGCCGGATACATCACCCTGGATTGTACTGTTAACTAGTAATGTGTATATATACCACATCAGATCATTGACAATTAATTAAGCAGTCATAACTAGTATGCAAAAACAATCAAAACCAACATATTGAATTTAGAAGGCAAAAGGGAGAAAACTGGGTATTGCTGTAAGGAATATTGTAGTGTTAAAACAAAACCCCTCTTCCCCATTAGTACACCTTCAGGGCTGCCATAAGTTGATCATAAAATTACCCCATAGTCTGTATCTTGTTTGGAAGACACATCCATGGCTTCTTAAACAGGTTCTGCTTTACTTTCAGCCTGTTTTAAGCTACCATCTGCTAGGATAAAAATCCTAAGACTTAGGAAAATTCCGGAGAAATGGCAGCCCTGCACCTTACACTTCATACCCTCAGAAAAGTAGCCCCTATCTAGGGAATCCTGAACATTTACTTTCTAGTACTTTTCTACCTGGAAACATAGCAGCCTGAAAGTAAAACAATGCTCCTTAATCGAGGCACATTCTGCCTTACTTTCAATCTGCTTTAACCAATTGCCCCAAAAATACGCCTATACCTTATTCCTTCATTGAAAATAGATTCAGTTTATACAGTCATGAATACATGTATTTATTAAATATACCTATTCACAAATGCAAGCAAATACAGACCCAACTAGACCTACCACAAAATTATGGTGATTCATACCCCCAGTAGGGTCTTGTCACAAGAGGTAAATGTTTCAGGATAAGTGCTCCCTAACTTGGAAAAAACAAACAAAGGGCAACAACTCAAAAAATAGCTCTTATTAGCCTAAAAGGATAAAAATATAACAAAGGGAAATAACTCCAAAAATATGAATGACAGAGTAAAGGTTCTTGAGCACTGCACTCCTAGTCAATGAGATCTATATATATATATGAAGTCAATTGCTCTTATTAGCTCACCGGAGCACAAAGTGCTCAAGGTGAGCTATTGTGATCGGTTGCCGTCCGTCGTACGTCGGTGTTGGCGTCGGTGTCCGTGTCGGTGTCCGTGTCGTCTGTTCAATTTGTTTCAAATAACTTCTCTGAAACCAATGGCCCAATTTTAACCAAACTTGGTCAGATACATACTGTAGTTGTGAGCTTCAAAAGTTGTTAAAAAAAGTGGGTGGGGCAATCGGTCTTGTTGCCATGGCAACCATGCACAATATCTAAAAAAATCTTCTCAAAAACGACTGGGCCGATTTCAATTTGGTTTGCACCAAAATGTTTCTCAATTAATATACTTTCAAAATTGTTCAAAGAATTTTGATCCGTCAAAAAACATGGCCGCCAGAGGGCGTGGTCATTTTCCGTATTTACGTAATATTGACAACTAAAGTCAAAACTTTAAACATCTTCTTGTCAATAACTATAAGTCCTAGGATAACCAAATTTCACATGTAGCATCATGTTGTAAACCTTTAGCAAGATTGTTCAAATAATGACCCCCGGGTCAAAAATGGCCCCGCCCGGGGCTTATCAGTTTTTCATAGGAAATCCTTTAAAACTCTTCTTCTCTAAAATTGTATGGCCTAGACCTTTTATATTTAGCATCTAGCTTTGCCTTATGGACCTCTACTAAGATTGTTCAAATCATGACCCTAGGGTAAAAAATGGCCACGCCCACCGGGGCTTATCAGTTTTACGTAGACTTATATAGGAAAACCTTTAAAAATCTTCTTCTCTGAAACGGTAAGGCCCAGACAATTTATTTTTGGCATCTAGCTTTATCTTATGGTCCTCTACCAAGATTGTTCAAATCATGACCCCAGGGTCAAAAATGGCCCTGCCCCGGGGCTTATCAGTTTTACAAAAACTTATATAGGAAAACCTTTAAAAATCTTCTCTGAAACCGTAAGGCCCAGACCTTTTATATTTGGCATCTAGCTTTGCCTAATGGTCCTCTACCAAGATTGTTCAAACCATGACCCCCGGATCAAAAATGGCCACGCCCCGGGGCTTATCAGTTTTACATAGACTTATATAGGAATAAACCTTTAAAACTCTTCTTCTCTGAAACCCTAAGACCCAGACCTTTTATATTTGGCATCTAGCTTTACCTTATGGTCTTCTACCAAGATTGTTCAAATCATGACCCCCGGGTCAAAAATGGCCCCGCCCCGGGACTTATAAGTTTTACAAAGACTTATGTAGTAAAACCTTTAAAAATCTTCTTCTCTGAAACCGTAAGGCCCATACCTTTTATATTTGGCATCTCGTTTTGTCTTATGGTCCTCTACCAAGATTGTTCAAAACATGACCCCAGGGGAAAAAATGGCCATGCCCCGGGGCTCATCAGTTTTACATATACTTCTACAGGAAAACCTAATTCCGAGTTGTTAGTTTCATGCAACATTCCACATACATGCAATGACAAACTTCACGATGCATCGAGTATAACACAATAGTTACTCAGTAGGACTCAGGTGAGCGATTTAGGGCCGCATGCAGCTCTTGTATTTTTTAAGTTATGCTCCGGAAAAGCCTAAATTGGATAAAAATATAACGAAGGGCAATGCCTCCAAAAATACTGACGACAGAGTGACAGTTCTTGCGCACTGCACTCCTAGTCAATGAGATCTATCTATGTATGAAGTTTGAAGTCAATAGCTCTTATAATTTTTAAGTTATGCTCCGGAAAAACCTAAATTAGGTAAAAATATAACAAAGGGAAATAACTAAAAACAACTGATGATAGAGTTATGGTTCTTGTGCACTGCACTTCTAGTCAATGTGATCTATCTGTATATGAAGTTTGAAGTCAATAGCTCTTATACTTTGGAAATTATGCTCCGGACAAGCCTAAATTGGGTAAAATATAACAACAAAGGGCAATAAATCCATATTTATGGATGACAGAGTTATGGTTCTCGTGCACTGCACTCCTAGTCAATGAGATCTATCTGTATATGAAGTTTGAAGTCAAAAGCTGCTATACTTTGGAAGTTATGCTCCGGACAAGAATAAATTTAATAAAAATAACAAAGGGCAATAACTCCAAAAATACTGATGACAGAGTAACGGTTCTTGCGCACTGTATTCCTGGTCAATGAGATCTATCTGTATATGAAGTTTGAAGTCAATAGCTCTAACACTTTAGAAGTTATGCTCCGGACAAGCCGGACGGACATGGTGACTCCAGTATACCCCGCAAAACTTCATTTTAGGGCGTATAAAAATTGTTTTCTGTATCAGAAGATGATGTCACAGTTTTTATGCAAAACAACTTTTACACAATCTATTGTTATAAAGAAGCCATATGCGTGACGTTTTGAAATTCCATGTTTCTATGCTATTTTTAAACAAGAGCACTGCAAACGGTACATTATACGCCCTCTGGCAAAGAAATTTATAGTTTTATCAAAATCTATTCTAATTTGTAGACACTTAGAGCTCTGAGAACATAAACAAGACAGAAATAAAGTGTTTTCTAGCATATCTGAGTACACCAAGGGCAGATTGACACAATGATCTGATTTCAACGATAATCAACCATTTCATGAACTTATACTTCAATAATTAATACTGTTGGCAAATATAATCAAAATCCATTCAAAACTGTAGTTGCTAAGTGTTATCACTGTCAAATAAGCCTTTTATAGCATATTTTAGTACATCAAGGGCAGATAACTTTGTAACGAAAAATGAAATAAATCTCAAACTTCACTCAGCTTCAGATCTATTATAACATTTGTGTGAAGTTTCATTAATATCCCTACAGTAGTTTTCCAAGAAAACTCCGGACAAGCTTTTTATACAACTAAATAGGTTGTTTCCAAGCTCAGGATTGGACATTCTGATTTGTTTTTCATAACTCTGAGCTGCTATTTACCTGGTGTAATTTTCGGAGATCTCTCATCTCCTTCGTCAGCACTACTGGCTGTTTTGGCGGGTCACGTGATAAAAGCCTAGTACCAGATGCCGTGGCTCAAAGTTGCAAGAAAACACTGTCAGCTAACTTTTAAAGCAAGTTTTCGCTGTTTGGCTTTTCTGCAGAATATTTTACTTATAAGTGGGAGGTAACAAATTGATTAATTTAGAAATAATAAACTCGACATACCAGTGTTTTATTGTGGCATATCAAACACTGGTAGGAGTTGAGAATGCGAAGTAATTTAATCACAAGGCCTTTAGGCCGAGTGGTTTAATTACAAGCGTCTCAACCACTACCCCCGTTTGATTGCAAGATAAAACACTGGTATTAATTTATTATTTCGATTCTAACACATAATTTAACCTTTATTTGCACCGAAGCAACGGCCCTACATTTCTTGGTGTACGCATTTTGGAAGCAATATGATGTCATGTTAGAACATTATAGCTTGTGAGTGTTTTATTGAGAATTCAAACACGGATACTTCCATTCTTTGTTTATATAGGGGCGTGCGCAAAGTGTGTTAGAATTTATAATTATAACTATCCACAGCCTGTAATTACATTTCCACGGTTAAAGCACCCATGGTATAATGTGTGAGAAAGTTAAAAAAAACACCAGTATGGGGACTGATATTCAGGGCTACTGTATACATGTCATAACTGATAAAAATAGTTTGGATCCAGATGAATGTTAACCTTATGCACTCTACAGGCGAATTCATGATTACTGTTGAAAATAGTTTGGTTCCAGATCAGATCTATGGATAAGAACTGCATGTTTGACATCAAGGTGCGATTTCAATTGAGTAACTTATTATGAAAAGAAAAATAAACTCAGAAAACTGCTGAAGACAGCAAAATTTGCAGATGACAATTAAACGGCAAGTAGAACGCTAACCCATTTTTCAAGTGTGATTATTTTGCAGATATTTTAGATCGAGATGAGATCTGGAACAAACCTTTTACACTCGGAAGCTATTCTATACTGAGAGAAAGAAGTTTTAAGTCATACATTTAGGAAGCAAACCACGTCTGCGTGGTACAATTTATTGTTCATATTGCATAATGACATAAACAGATCTTTATAGAACAGAGAGAGTTAGCGACTGTGCTTTAAACATCTGCGTATAGGGAGGTAATACCTCTTGTATTGTAACTGCTTTACCAGTCATAAACGAGATATTAGTCATGGTTTCCTCATGAAAGTTAGCAGTTGTATTGAAAAAGCTAGGAGCCATGGAGGAACAAAAATCCAGCCTTTTGGCGAATCATTCTTTACAACTATGTGTACAATCGTTCGTTGAAAATGTGATTTTTCAAATTACCTCCCTTTGCATTGAAAAAAAGAGTACATTTTGAAACAATACTCGGAAACAAGTTATTGCAATCGATATCTCTTAATGCCACCCCCTTAACTGTGAACCACACTTTATTTTCTGCTGTTCCATATTTCTTAGAATATTGCTTTCCAGACCCACAGAAGACTGGGAATGTTGTCTATTGGAAATCCCATGTTAAACTACTGTCCAAACTTTTTTCGCTCAGTATACGATGAAATAAAATGCATAACAATTAACTCAGATGAAATTTGCATACGACAATGTCATAGCAAGCAGGAGGCTAACCAATTTAGGAAGGGTGCAATTTCGTAATTATTGTTGAAAATTTTGGATCCAGATGCTTTAATTTATTAACCTTATACCGTGACGCTTCGGGCGAATTCATGATTACTGTTACAATAAGTTTGAAGAGAAAGTATAGCTTAATGAAGGGCAACGGTAATGCAGTTAACTGATTTCTGCATTACTTTTGTCCTGCATTAAGCTGCTACATTTCTTAGATATATTTTCTATACTCTAACAGGTGAAAGCTCGAAGCAGACGAATGTAAAGTAGATGCGCTTTAAGGCAAATTCTGCTTTACTTCAGTCAGCCTGCTTTGTGATCACCTGTCTGCGATACTACATTGTAGAAACAGGCTATGGAGTAAAGGGTTAAATTGTCTCTTTACACAGATTTAAAGAACAGGGGGCCGTTTTACTAAACTACTAACGTAAGTCAAAATTTTGAATTTCAGTTTATATTTTATATTATCACTTGCTACAAACAGCAAATAGCCAGATCAGAGGACGCGCTTTAAGCGCGTCCTCTGATCTGGTTATTTGCTGTTTGCAAACGTTTATGATCGAAAAATAAGAGTTAAACGATTTTGACTTACGCAAATTGTTTAGTAAAACGGGCCCCTGGAACACAGCTTTAGTACACTCAGGCTTACAAGCTGCATGAGGTATGAAATACTGGCATATACATATAGTTTTCTATCACGTGACAACATTAAACATACATGTATTTCGTATTGTATCAGCCTGAAATACACCATTTGGTCAAGAGTTGCTGTATGGCACAGTTTCAGTCTGTTTTACTTTTAATCAGCTTATATAATCCGTACACACTAATTTTGGCTTACTTTCAATCACCTTGAATAATCGGTACTCACTAATTTTATGCTAAATAAATATTTATAGTACTTGATGAGAAATTGCCATCATCTTGAAACTGGTTTGTAACAGACCTAATTTTCCAACCGTGATATCACGAGGAAAAGTTAACTGGTGGTGGTTTTTTTTTGGTTTTTTTTGGTTTTTTTCAAGTTGTTTTTCCATTGAATGAATAAAGGAAACTTTTGCCAATTGTTTTACTTTCACTGGAAAAGACCGTGACTGTCCATAACAAGGTTAAGTAGATTTTACCGAAGGCAGTAATTGTGTAAGTATCAAAATATTGTAGTAAACAGTGTTGATGCTAGACGAAACGATAAAATCTAGTTTAGTCCAAATTAGATCAAATTAGATCAAGGTCAAAATCAAAGTTTGGTGATATTGGTGAATAGGGAATGGTCCAAGGCAACAACTGTATAAGTATCCAAGCATTTGGGTTAGCGGTGTTGATGCTAGACGAAACGGTAAAATCTACTTAACCTTGTTACGGACAGAAGGGCGAACAGGACTATTTAAAAGTAACTTACATAATATCCTTCCACATCTGTCGATGCCAGGGGCATAAAAACGACTTACCTCTGAACATCTCTCCATTCGGGCATTCCAATTTGGGACCATTTTCTGAAAATATAATAAAATCAAAATTTACCTAATGTTTTCCTGTTCCCACTTAAAGCAGATTTAAAGTAAAACAGAATGCGCCATAAGGCTCATAATGTTTCACTTTCAGCCTGCTAAAATTAAGCTATCTTCTGCTAGGATATTGAAAATAGTGAAAATTGATACATACACTCAGTGCAAAAAGAAACGCACACTTTTATTACAATATTATCTGTATGTAGAAGGAACGTATTTGTGAAATAATCTTTTCATTACAGCCAGTAGTTCCGTCTTGGGCTATCAATGTTAAAAATGGGAGGTTTATCATTGAATTGGTATAATCACAACCTGCACAAATTGGTGCGGTGTTTTCAACAGGCACTAGTTAACTCTTTCGCTGCCAAATTAATCGTGAGATTTTTATCCCACCACCGTTTCATTGTCGTCTGCTTCAATTTTGTTGTTTGCAAGATCGTTTCAAAGTAAGATTCCAAGTAGTATGACTTAAAGTATATCTATACGAGTGTCAAACAGTTTGGACCCTGATCAGATTACGCTGCGTCTGATCAGGATCCAAACTGTTTGAAAACGAGCCTTTTGACGTCATTAAGAGTGAAAGGGTTAAAAGACAGCACAGTAATTTTACGTATGTTTTTCTGAACTTGTTGCAGAATTGAATTGATCTTGAGATATGGTCTTAGTATCTTAAAGTCTCTTAATCTGCGCCTGAGCACAATGTGCGTTTCTTTTTGTACTGAGTGTAATCATACTCAATAAAATAGACTATTTTCTTCCATGGAGGAATAAACAAGAGGACCAGAATGGCCCTAATGATCCCTCACCTGACCATGGTGACACTAAGCTGGGTCAAGGAATTTTCAAACAAGATTTTTTAAGTTTTCATTGAAAATATCTATTTCTAGCTCTGGTGACCCAGATATGCAACAGACCGGAACCAATTCAACAATATACGCTCAGAGGATCTTCTAACCTGAATAAGTCAGATTTAAAGGTGCTACACTAAAAACTAGTTATTATAATCCGGATGCAAAAAATTACATTTTCCATGAGATGAAGAATTGTTTTACAATAGGAAGAAAAGTTTGAATAAAATTGATCACGAATTATGGAAAATATGAATGAAATTTTAACCTAACCGTAAAACGACCAGTCACAATGTCATGAATGACATTTGTCTGTTTGACTACCAGCTTTCAATGCGACATTGGTGCCATATGTAGGACTTCAATGATTACTTTGAAAAAATACTAAGTAAAGTAAGTATTGATGCAATATTGTCAGGGATGCCATTTCTCCTGATTTTTCCTAAATCTCCGGATTTTTTTCTAGTAGATTCTACATGGTAGCTTAAAGTAGGCTGAAAGTACAGCAGAATGCGCCTTAATTAAGGTGCATGCTGCTTTACTTCCAGTCTGCTTTAAGCAGCCAGTTGTCAATAAAACTAGAAACAGGCGATGGCGTAAAGGTACTATTCGTTAAAAATCGCACTTGAAAAATGCAAATTTGGAAATCTTAGGATTTTTTATGTCAACTTATGGCAGCCCTGTATTGTTCAACTCTGGCACTGAAATAAAAAAATTGAGGCAACTCTTGGTCTGCTTTTAACAATATGTTAAATACAAAAAATGTCACTCACTGTCAGCAGTGGCTTAGTGACATTTACAGAATACTTAAAAAAGATGCCACCCTAAACGGCTTCAGCGATGTGCAATGTTAATGAATTAAACAACTACTTAATCACTTAACCTGTTTTTAACTGTTTTTAAATTGTAAATTAAATTGTCTGTTTACTGCACTGTTTTGAACTGTTTGTGACTACTTGGAAATAGCAGTCGCTTTTATTTTAACACTGCACATGTCCACCGACCTCCCTGTCATTATCAGCAATTGATAGTAGGGAGTAACCCCGTAGATGTAGATGTACTTTCAACCTGCTTTAAGTGGTCACATATCTTCAAAATCAGAACCAGGCTATGGGGTAATGGGTTAATTAAGTAGGAAATTTAGCTTGATAAGGGATAGCGAACAGTTGCAAAAAGTGTGGATCAATATCAAACACACAGTAACTCAGCGTTTGAACAGGGTCCAAACTGATGTAAATATATATTTGCTATTGTGTACCACACTTGCATATTCACCCGGTTTACTTCAATTGGCGACGAGGATGGGATACAAATTTAAGCCAAATCCACTTTGCGCAGCCGTAAATTGCTGTTTGCAGGGTGGGTGGGGGAAGACCACGTGTGATTTGAAAAACACGTGGTCTTCCCCCACCCACGCGTGTATCAACATTTATAGTCAAATCCTGAAACTTTGCTTTTGAATATAAATTCAGACGGCAATTTCAAAGAAAACGACAATATGACAGTGAACGGGTAAACAACGCAATAATTATATTATTGTGTATCTTCCGGGGGTGGGGTGGTTTCAACCCTGTCCTTCGTTTAAAGACATTTCAACTTTTTGAATAGTTCAAACAGCCGAATTAAACAGTTTTCTAAATACAAATGGTAACTTACCAGGCTATGGTGCAACACTAAGCAATGGCTCGGAGCAGGGCCACCAGGAACGTATATTATTTCATATACGTCCCTGATGCCATCTAAAGTAAGAGCGTGCCGTAAATCGATGGCGTGGCTGCTAAGGCGGGAAAATGGGCTGATGCGCACGTGCAAAGTGACAACCCCTACGCTCAAAACGATGTCACAGTTACAGGGCTGCCATTTCTCCGGATTTTTCCTAAGTATTCGGATTTTTATCCTAGCAGATCGTAGCTTAAAACAGGCTGAAAGTAAAGCAGAATGCGCCTTAAGGCGCATTCTGCTTTACGTTCAATCTGTTTTAAGCAGTCATGTAGAAACAGACTATGGGGTAAAGGTACGATTAGTAAAATTGCGTTTGAAAAATTGAAATCTTAGGATTTTCATTATCAACTTATGGCAGCCCTGCAGTTCTCACTCACAAGTTGCACGGGGCAGATGTACATGAACAGATATGACGTAATATGGTACAATTAAACCTGGTCAACACACTCCAGGAAATAGCAATAGTTTAAGAAATGAACAGAGCTACAGAAAAGAGAGAAACTATTTCCAACATTATTTATTGGTTTCCATTACTCAGTCGGAGCTTTTTTGTTTTACCTTTGCCTTGCTTTAAGCTGTCATCTATCTTTCATATAATAATCATACCCTATATGGATGGAATAGTGGGGTTTTACTGTAGTAATTGCAGGGATGCCATTTCTCCGGATTTTTCCTAAATCTCCGGATTTCCCCCCAGTTCATGGTAGCTTAAAGCAGGCTGAAAGTAAAGCAGATGCGCCCTAAGGCGCATTCTGCTTTACTTACAGCCTGCTTTAAGTAGTCCCATGTCAACAAAACAAGAAAAAGGCTATGAGGTAAAGGTACGATTCGTAAAATCGCACTTGAAAAATGCAAATTTGGAAATCTTAGGATTTTTCATGTCAACTTATAGCAGCCCTGCGGTTTAACTATAAATATGAGTGGCAAACAGTTACGCGGCGTCTGGTCTGGGTTCAAAATGTATGGACCTATGCGTGCTTACAAGTGACAAGAATAATAAAATCATCATTATGATTGTCAAAGACATTTACATGATTGAGAGTTTAACCATTATTTTAATTAGATCTATATTTCAATATGTCAATTGTAAAGAATTTGAGAGGGAAAGAAAGGAGAAATTCCAACTATATAGAATAAAAATAAATGTTGCATGAAAAATACAAAGACGACTGTGCACGAAAGTATCGCCGTATGATATTGACAAAGGCCATGCACTGCAGGCCCGGATCCAGAAATTGTTAACTGGGGGGCATAGTTGGGGAGGGTATGGGAGCTCCCCCTCCCCGTGCCCCCGTTAAATCCGTGCCTGACCTGTCACCTACCTTTCAAACAACCAAGCTAGTTTTAAACAATATTGGTCTGCTTTTATTTCTCAAATTTAAATTTTAGTTATTTGCCTTTACTCTTTACTCCAGTCTGTGTCTAGTATTGAAGACAGGTGGTTACTTAAAGCAGGTTGAAGGTAAAGCAGAATGTGCCTAAGGCGCACATTCTTCCTTACTCTTTACTCCAGTCTGTGTCTAGTATTGAAGACAGGTGGTTACTTAAAGCAGGTTGAAGGTAAAGCAGAATGTGCCCAAGGCGCACATTCTTCCTTACTTTTATCCAAAATTTTCATCTGCTACGATATAATAAATATTTCTTATGATACATATTCATGACTGTATAAATTGAAATTATTTTCTTTAGTGGAGGAATAAATTGAATGCATAAAAAACGAGTATCTATGGAGTAAAGGTCTAAGAAATATTAAAATGAGTATCAAACAGTTTGGATCGTAATCAGGCGCGGCAATATGCGGCATCTGATCAAGATCCAAACTATTTGCAAGTAACTATTATACTCGTGGAAAAGCAGAGAAGGGTTAAATCTCACTGTTGCATGTTTCTAGAGACAATACTTTTTATACCCCCACCACTAGGGGTGGGGGCTTTTGATCGCACAACAGCGCTATATAAATCTGGTATAATAATAATAATCCGTCAGTCTGTCTGTCCATGCTTACGAGAGGGTACTAATATGGCTAAACTTCTTAGCCCCATAATTGAAAACCTGGCCGTCTCTTGTGACATTAACATGGCCATTACTATTATGAATTTACTTCATGTGTACGATTCAATTTGAAATATAACGTTTTGAAAGTGATAGCATGGGTGTAACAGTCTGCACCGAGATATACTAGACGAGTCTACTTTTATAGGGAGGTAACATGAGGCTAATTGATACATATGGATTGTGGCTAGTTGATCCACTACATATCAACTAGCCCCGTCAAACTTTAACATCAGTGTATCGCCAAAACAAACCTATATTCTATACTTTCTAGGTTACCTGGTAGATGTTTTAATTAAAAAGAGAAAGATTAAAATTAGAATAATTTTCAGTTTTATTTTGTTTTAGGATGGTCCAAATAACCCTGTTATATGACAATATACAATTCTGTTTGCAGCAACAGCGGTCATTGAAGGGTGGGGACATTCCCTCCCTTGGCATAGATGTAAGCATGGCCCCTATGACATTATGCCATAGACATAGACACATTTTATTTTACGTCGGATAGGTTTAACAATTTAACATAAGCCCTGTAGGGCTTTTACTCCGAAGGCCCTGGTATCGCTCACCTGTTGTGTACTGAAGCCTGATAGCTTAATCTACCTTTCTGTTTCACCAGTTTTAATCTAAATCCATTCAAATTTGTAGTATAGCATGTAAACAATTTTGGAATACAACCTAATAATTTTAGTATAGTAGAGTACATCAAGGACAGATAACTAGAGCTTAAACAATACTAAAATGAAGCCTTTTCTAGCATTTAAAAGTATATCAAGGGCAGATAACTATTGCCAAAATGATTTGATTTCAACAATATTTGCACTCCTTCGAGAAATTATAGCTATATATACTTTGTGTGCAAGTATAATCAAAATCCATTGAAAACTGTAGTTGCAAGAGTGTAAACACTGTTAGATATGGCATTTTCAGTAATTCAAGGGTAGATCACTCTTGACCTATTGGTCGGATTTCAACCATAATCGAATTCATCTGAACTCTTATAGTCATATTTAGTTTGAGCAAGTTTGAGAAAGATTGGATAAAAATTGTGGCCTCTAGAGTGTAAACACCCTTAAATATGGCATTTTCAGCAATTTAAAGGAAGATAACTTTTGACCTATTAGTCTGATTTCAACCATAATCGTACACATCTGAACTCTTATAGTCACATACAATCTGGGCAAGTTTGAGATAGATTGGATAAAAGTGTGGCCTCTAGAGTGTAAACACTGTTAAAATGGCATTTTCAGCAATTCAAAGGTAGATAACTCCTGACCTATTGAACCGATTTCAAGCATAATCGAACTCATCCGAACTCTTACAGTAATATAAAATCTGAGCAAGTTTGAGAAAGATTAGATAAATATTGTGGCCTCTAGAGTGTAAACACTAAAATGTTGACGACGCACGACGGACGACGGACGCCGGACATTCAAGGATTGCAAAAGCTCAGGTGAGCTAAAAATAAAATAAATACAATATGTTTGTTGGTCAATGGGAGACAACTCATGCCCTACTACATTTAAGTAATGCATGGCTTGTCTCCCTTGACCATTCTAGTTAACTGTTACAAAGGGTTACCAGACGTTTCGCTACCCCGGACGTTTCGCTACAGTCGTTTCGCTACCCAACCTAAAGTCCTTTCGCTACCCCGGACGTTTCGCTACCCCGGACGTTTCACCACCCAATATTTAAAATAGGGGAAAATTAATGATTATGTAGTATTTTAAACTCGGAGAATCAATTTAAACCATAAGTAAAGAAAAATTAGTATCATTTGATGATCATTTTCCAAAATAAAATTGAATAAAAGGAGAAAAAGAGTTGAATTATAGAGTTAAAAATGTGTATGTTTATTCAATGCATGCGCGTGAAAGTAATTGAATATGTAATAATGAACATGCGCATAGAAAGGTACTGCTAAACGCATGACATCCTTAACCCTTTCCCCCAATAGAAACGCCTTTTAGCGTATTCAGTTTATTCCTCCGCTCAAGAAAATAGTTCCAATTTAATCCGTCATGAATATATAGTATAGGGAACATTTTCTATATTCTAGCACATGGAAGCTTAAAGCAGGCTGAAAGTAAAGCAGAATGCGCCTTATGGCGCATTCTGCTTTACTTTCAACCTGATTTAAGTGGTCACCTATATTCAATACTAGAAATAGGCTATCAGGTAAAGGGTTAAGAGTTAAGGAAATATTTTTGCCATGCATGATGCATATACATTGTATTTGAAGATCACAGTAAACTATCATTGAGTGGCCGCCCAACATAGGCTTTACTGTATACCGGCACGTGCCAAGTAAATTACAGGGCTGCCATTTCTCCGGATTTTTCCTAAATCTCCGGATTTTTCCCCAGTATATGGTATCTTAAAGCAGGCTGAAAGTAAAGCAGAATGCGCCATAAGGCGCATTCTGCTTTACTTACAGCCTGCTTTAAGTAGTCGCATGTGAACAAAACAAGAAAAAGGCTATAGGGTAAAGGTACGATTCGTAAAATCGCACTTGAAAAATGCAAATTTTGAAATCTTAGGATTTTTCATGTCAACTTATGGCAGCCCTGAAATTAGAAAAAAGCACCAGCAATCGAATTCCTTATTATTTGAACTTTATAATTTACATGCAATTTTACTTCAAGGAATAAATATCTTTGTACTTAGTGTGCAACTCTGCTCAGGTTACACACTGTTGACACTCAATTCTTTATTAATTAACCCCCTTCGTTGCCTTAGATCGGATAGAAAGGTTATTTGCGAATTGTTTGCATCCTGATCAGACTCCGCTGCAGTGTCATAATAAGACACTTGCAGAAACAGTTACATCTGTGTTAAAATAAGCGACCATTTAAAGCACCGCATAATAAATCGACATGCGTATAGAAATGTTCTGCTTAATGCATGACAAATGTAGCGTAGAAACCTCATGTGAGAGGGTATGCAATACTTTTGTCCTGCTTTAAGCAGATATATATTGTATTTGAAGATCACCGTACATTATCATTGAGTGACCGTCGAACAAAGGTTTTATTGTATACTGGCACGTGCCGAGTCAACGATCGATTAAAACAGCACCAGCAACGGAACTGGTTGCATTCCTGATGATTTTCTAACTTTAGAATGAAATTTACTGTAAGGAATAATTTAACCCCCCTTAATTAAAGGTGTCATCATTGTGTAGCTCGGCATCTGACCAGCTTTTGAACTGTTTGACACTTCTTTAAACATCATGATCGAACTCTCCTGCTGTGTCATATACAGACACGTGCCGATTAATATACATTGCTTAAATGCTTGACACATTTGACGTATAGAGTTTTTGCATTCCTGATATGTACAGTGGAGAATCTGTTATTCTTTCCCAATAAACGCGTTTACGCTAAAACTATAATTTGCAGTGCAAACAGTTTGGAGCCAGATCAGACGCCGGGTAACCCGGCGTCTGATCAGGCTCCAAATTGTTTGCCACCAAGATAAACATGAAATATCAGAATTGTCCAAAAGTTGTACTTTTCTACGTTTTAGCGCTTTGCGTTTGCGTACGTTTGCGTTTAAACGGGAAAGAATAACAGATTCTCCACTGTATGTAAAGCAGATATACATTATCTTTAAAGTAAAGTGTGATCGGCGGTATTGATTCAAATGAGCTATTGCAACATACCAAAGATGAATCACATCTTTAACACTTTGAACCCTAGTCCCGCATATAGGCGTCCTTTTCAAACAGTATACATGTGAAAAGTGCATTTATCCTATGCAAACAGTGAATACCCTGATCAGAGGGCTCCTTACGGAGCCCTCTGATCTGGGTCTTCACTGTTTGTCATAATGAAAAACATTGACAAAAACAACCCTTAAAAGTCAGAAATGGACTACATGTATACTCAAATCAGGGGCGTAGCTTGGCCAAAATGAAAGTGTAGGCATAGCTTATCTAGGGGGGTCCGGGGGCATGCTCCCCCGGGAAAATTTTGAGTTCTACAACACTGGAGACGCATTTAAGGAGGGTCTGGGGAGACCTTTATATGAAGCATTAATGAGATGAAAAGCTTCAAAAACCAGACAAATTTTTTTGTGTGCAAAAGTAGATTTATGTCTGCATATTTCCCTTGGAAAAAAAACCCACAAAATACAACCCCACGTCAAGCAGTATATCATAGGGTCTGATACCGTACTTTTTTCATTAACAGACTCGCTACTTGCTACCTTTTCTAGGGGGTCCGGGGGCATAATCCCCTGGGAAAATGTTGAGTTCTACAACACTGGAGACGCATTTAAGGAGGGTCTGGGGAAGACATTTATATGAAGAATTAATGAAATAAAAAGCTTAAAAAACAGACAATTTTTTTTGGGCAAAAGAATATGTCTGCATATTTCCCTTGAAAAAAACCCACCAACACCCCACGTCAATTAGTATATCATAGGGTCTGAAACCGTACTTTTTTCATTAACAGACTCGTTACTTGCTACCTTTTCTAGAGGGTCCGGGGGCATGCTCCCCCTGAACATTTTTGAGTTCTACAACACTGGAGACGCATTTAAGGAGGGTCTTGGGAGACATTTATATGAAGAATTGATGAAATGAAAAGCTTAAAAAACCAGACAATTTTAATTTTTTGCAAATATTTTTCTTG
Source organism: Gari tellinella (assembly GCA_922989275.2). Lineage (NCBI taxonomy): Eukaryota > Metazoa > Mollusca > Bivalvia > Cardiida > Psammobiidae > Gari > Gari tellinella. The sequence goes on from OV277859.1 coordinate 58,210,705, forward strand.
AATAAAAAAACCAACAACCCCACGTCAATTAGTATATCAAAGGGTCTGATACCGTATTTTTCCATTAACCCTTTACCCCATAGAAGCGCCTTTTAGCGAAAATGATATATTCCTCCGCTGAAGAAAATAGTTCCAATTTAATCAGTCATGAATATATATTATTGGGAATAATTTTTATATTCAAGCACATGATAGCAGGCGCATTCTGCTTTACTTTTAACCTGCTTTAAGTAGTCATCTATGTCCAATACTAGAAATAAGCTATCAGGTAAAGGGCTCGCTACTTGAAATTATTTGGACGTAACTTTCTTTTCGGGACAAGTTGATCGAACACACTACAGGCCCATAGGAAGTCCATTTAGTAACTATACCAATTTATGGAACGCACTCTTACTAGGAGGGGATGTTCGCATATATTTCGCCATAAAAAATGTATAAAAAATTAACTAATTACTATTATTAATTTCTATATAATAGCCACTTGAGATCCCAACGACAGGCCGCGTAACACGGCGTCTGGTGTGGATCCAATCTATTTGTATAATTATGAGCCCTTAGCAATTACGCTAGCTAGCAAAGTATTATATTTATACCATGGCACAAGTATAGCAGCATCTATTTTAGTAACTTACACGATCTTTGTCAATAAATCGATATTTTTTTCAATTATTCATTCAAATATAAGTTTCTAATACACATTTTTTCCCACTAATATATCGCCTTATCTTATTTGAACATAGAAAATTCAAATATAGGTTAAGATCATTTTATGGCGGTCAGAGGAAGCCACTCTTGCACAATCCAAGAGGAATGGTACTTGAAGGCCAGTCCACTGACTAAATTAAATTAAATTAAATGAAATGAAATTCAAATATAATTATATTGAATTAAATTAAAAATACTAAAATTAAATTATATTAATTTAATAATATTAATTTAATTTAATTGTTTTTAATTTAATTTAATTGTTTTTAATTTAATTATATTATTTTTAATGAAATTAAATTGAATTAAAAACAATTAAATTAAATTAAAAACAATTAAATTAAATTAAAAATAGGATAATTAAATTAAAAGCAATTAAATTTAATTATATTAATTAAAAGCAATTAAATTTAATTATATTAATTAAAAACCATTAAATTTAATTATATTAATTGAAAGCAATTAAATTTAATTGAAAGCAATTTAATTTAATTGCTTTCAATTAAATTAAATTAAAAGCAATTAAATTTAATTAAAAGCAATTAAATTTAATGCTTTCAATTAAATTTAATTGAAAGCAAGTAACTTAAAGCAAATAAATTTAATTGAAAGCAAAGTAACTTAAAGCAATTAAATTTAATTGAAAGCAAGTAACTTAAAGCAATTAAATTTAATTGAAAGCAAGTAACTTAAAGCAATTAAATTTAATTGAAAGCAAAGTAACTTAAAGCAATTAAATTTATGCTGTTATTGCTTTAAGTTACTTTGCTTTCAATTTGCTTTAATTGCTTTAAGTTACTTTGCTTTCAATTTGCTTTAATTGCTTTAAGTTACTTTGCTTTCAATTTACCTTAATTGCTTTAAGTTACTTTGCTTTCAATTTGTTGTAATTGCTTTAAGTTACTTTGTTTGTTCAACTTGTTGTAATTGCTTTAAGTTATTTTGCTTTCAATTTGTTGTAATTGCTTTAAGTTATTTTGCTTTCAATTTGTTGTAATTGCTTTAAGTTGTTTTGTTTTTTTCAATTTGTTGTAATTGCTTTAAGTTATTTTGTTTGTTTTTTTCAATTTGTTGTAATTGCTTTAAGTTATTTTGGTTTTTTTTTTTCAATTTGTTGTAATTGCTTTAAGTTATTTTGCTTTCAATTTGTTGTAATTGCTTTAAGTTATTTTGCTTTCAATTTGTTGTAATTGCTTTCAATTTTGTTGTAATTGCTTTAAGTTATTTTGCTTTCAATTTGTTGTAATTGCTTTAAGTTATTTTGCTTTCAATTTGTTGTAATTGCTTTCAATTTTGTTGTAATTGCTTTAAGTTATTTTGCTTTCAATTTGTTGTAATTGCTTTAAGTTATTTTGCTTTCAATTTGTTGTATTTGCTTTCAATTTTGTTGTAATTGCTTTAAGTTATTTTGCTTTCAATTTGTTGTAATTGCTTTAAGTTATTTTGCTTTCAATTTGTTGTAATTGCTTTCAATTTGTTGTAATTGCTTTAAGTTATTGGTTTTTTTTTTTCAATTTGTTGTAATTGCTTTAAGTTATTTTGCTTTCAATTTGTTGTAATTGCTTTAAGTTATTTTGTTTTTTTCAATTTGTTGTAATTGCTTTAAGTTATTTTGGTTTTTTTTTCAATTTGTTGTAATTGCTTTAAGTTATTTTGGTGTTTTTTTCAATTTGTTGTAATTGCTTTAAGTTATTTTTGGTTTTTTTTTTCAATTTGTTGTAATTGCTTTAAGTTATTTTGGTTTTTTTTTCAATTTGTTGTAATTGCTTTAAGTTATTTTGCTTTCAATTTGTTGTAATTGCTTTAAGTTATTTTGCTTTCAATTTGTTGTAATTGCTTTCAATTTTGTTGTAATTGCTTTAAGTTATTTTGCTTTCAATTTGCTGTAATTGCTTTAAGTTACTTTGCTTTCAATTTGCTGTTATTGCTTTAAGTTACTTTGCTTTCGATTTGTTGTAATTGCTTTAAGTTACTTTGCTTAGTTATTTTTAATTTAATTTAATTGTTTTTAATTTAATTAAATTATTTTTAATTAAATTAAATTTAATTATATTATATTAAATTATATTATAAATTATATTAAATTATATTATAAATTATAACTTAAGGTAAGTAAAAGGGACTCGCAACCGGATGGTGTTCTTGGCAAAATAAAATAAAATACTCAAATAAAAGCATATTTGTGGCATTATTTGACTTTTGACATTAAAAAAATATGATCAGTCCAAAAAACGTCTCAAGAATCGTCACCGAATCTTAGTTTTTTAGATATTTTCCATCGTTTTGTTGCTTCTCTACACAGGGTCAGACATAAACCCGATCCGAATAATGTTCTATTAATAGCTATCATTGAAGTACGTTAATTTGCTACCAAATATATAGAGAGCGTCCGTAGCCGAGGGTGTAAAGGCGATGCCTAATTTTTCATTTTTGTCTCCGCATGTATGGAGGGGAATATCCGCCTTTTACTTTCAACTTTGCTATTTTCATTTTCTAATTCTTATTATTATTTTTAACTTTCTATTTTGATTTTCTAATTCTTATTATTATTCAATTACTCCATAGATACACATTGTAATGCCTGTTCTCCATTGAGAAAAAAGTCAAAATTTATACAGTATTGAAATTGTTTCAATAGAAACATTTATATATATTAACAGATGGTAGCTTAAAGCATGCCTGAAGTAAATAGTATAATGCACTACTTTCAATGCACTTTTAAGTTAGTTTAAACATATTTTTATTCCCTCAAATATACATGGAATTGGGGTTGGGTCACAAGTTATAACAACATTAGATCCGACCCTCCCCCTACAATGTAAATATACAGTACTTTTAAGTGGTCACCTATCTTCAATATTAGAAACAGGAAAAGGCGTTTAACACTAAAAGGAGTACTACATGTACACTATGTCCAGTAAAGAAAGGTCGAGATATCAACGTTTTACTGTACTACAGTCAAACTTTGATATCTTGATCTCACTTTACTGGAACATATCAGTATTTTAAAGTTCAAATATGCCTAAAATTTTTGAAATAGGGATATGTTTTGACTTTTTAATCAATTTCAAATTAAGAAGTTTCATTGGTGGAAAAACAAGTACTTTCCACCTTAGCTAGTTTGAGATACTGTGGTTTGACTCTTTAATTCATTTACCCCCTAAGGGACCATACACTTTTTATTTACTCCATAGATACACATTTAATTTATTCCTCTACTGAAGAAAAGAATTCAAATTTATACAGTCATATAAGTATGTATCCAAAGAAATAAATAATCTGCTTTATGTGTTTACCTGTCTATGGAGTAAAGTGTTAAAAAGAAAGGGCTTTACTATGAGCCATTCCATGTGATTTGTTTTTGTCAGTCATGTTCTAAGCAAGCACTCATTTTCAGAGCAAGCAGACCTCTAAAGACAAGTGACTGCTTAATGCATGAAAAATAATAATGCAGAAAGCCATAGATTTTTCATGCATTATTTGTTATCTTCATTAAGCAACCACCAGACCATAATATTGCCTAAGTTAAGGAGTGCTTAATAACACATTGACTGTAATCAATAGCAATTCTGCTTTGGGTAGATGGGAGAAAGAAAATAAAAGTATCAACTTGAAAATATTTTGTTTGTTTTTAATTGTACATAGATAAAAAACAAATTCTTGCTGTTTGTTTTGTTCATTCAAATAAACCACAGAGCTCCAGATGAGGGGAGTATTTAAACAAGGGCCACTATGGCCCTAAATCGCTCACCTGGTAACCATGTAACCATGTACACCGTGTGACCTAGTTTTTGACCGGGCATGACCCTCATTCTAACTTGACCTTGATTTCAATGAGACAAACATATTGTTCAAGTTTCATGAAGATTCAATGAATTGTGTAGTCTCTAGAGTGTTAACCAGGTTTTTCGATGATTTGACCTAGTGACCTAGTTTTTGACAAGACATAAGCCACATTTGAAATTGACCTATATTTCATTGAGGAAAACCTTTTCATCAAGTTTTATGAAGATCAAATGAAATTTGTAGTCTCTAGAGTGTTAATAAGGTTTTTCGATGATTTGACCTAGTGACCTAGTTTTTGACTAGACATGACCCACATTTTAACTTGACCTAGATTTCATTGAGGCAAACATTTTGATGAAGTTTCATGAAGATCCAATGAAATTTGTAGTCTCTAGAGTGTTAACAAGGTTTTTCGAAGATTTGACCTAGTGACCTTGTTTTTGACCGGACATGACCCACATTCAAACTTGGCCTAGATTTCATTGAGGCAATCATATTGATGAAGTTTCATGAAGATCCAATGAAATTTGTAGCCTCTAGAGTGTTAACAAGGTTTTTCTATGATTTGACCTAGTGACCTAGTTTTTGACCCGACATGACCCACATTCAAACTTGACCTAGATTTTATCAAGACAAACATTGTCATCAAGTTTCATGAAGATCAGATGAAATTTGTAGCTGCTAGAGTGTTAACGAACCAATTGTGAACGGACAGACAGACAGACAGACGGACGGACGGACAGACGACGGACGACGGACATCCAGCGATCCTAAAAGCTCACCTTGGCACTTCGTGCCAGGTGAGCTAAAAACAAAAATCTTTATTTCAGTAGCAAACCCATTGGTGTCACTACAGTACTGATTAGGATAATCTCTTTGAGAGGATTCCTATAAGTATAGCAACACCATAGGATTTGGAGCTGTCTTGAAGGAGAATCTTCTGGATTTGTATAGTTTACTCCCTCTTATTTGGAGCCCTGTATACCATGGATTATCAAACAGGATATGTCTTGCATATATACATGTACAGGTATATCAAAAACAATAATGTGTGCCTTTTAGGCTTTATGCATATAAAGAAGGGGTATACAGAGTCTGTCAAGTGGATTTTTTCTAGCTTGAATTAATCATTTACCACATTGCCTGTGTCTAGTTTTGAAGACATGTGACCGCTTAAAGGAGGTTGAAAGTAAAGCAGAATGCAACTTCAGGAGCATTCTGCTTTACTTTCAACCTGCTTTAAAGCTAAAATCTGCTTGGATATGAAAAATAGTTCTTAAATTGTGCATACCAGTTAATTAACAGGAAATGTTCCCAACCAGGGGTCCAATTTTCTTAGGAAATGTTTCCCCAATCCTTGAAATATAATGCCCGACTTGCAGAATTTGAACTGAAGACAGATATTTGCTTAAAGCAGTCAGAAAGTACAGCAGAATGCTCATTTAGGAGCATTCTACTTTACTTTCAGTCTTCTCTGAGCAACCATCTGCTATGATATAGAAGTGGAAGAATAAATAAAAGGTGTATTCATGGGGTAATAGGTTAAGCAATCATCTGCATAACTCTTTACTCTATAGCCTGTTTTAGTTTTAAAGACAGGTGAAATCTTAATACACTAAGACGAAAAAGAAACGCAGGGTACATAAAATATTCAATATTTTTTTTATTACTTGGCCTAGATTTATGAAAATCGTTAGATTTAATGTCTTGGCTAATGTCCACAATTTCCAGTGGATAAAATTACGCAATCTCGTTAAAGTTCGCCGTACGCGAGGACGGTGTGAACATGAAAAATACTCGTGTAAAAATTTGATGACGAGATATTCAATTGTCAAAATCAGCCAATAGTGTACGTTTGAAGTTGACACATTGATTTACGGTTTTAAAAACTACTTTCAACATCTTCGAAGTATGGTACGCTTAATCAAAGTTCGGAGGGGCACGCTATTGCACCACTATTGGTACGTCGAGGCTAACCACAGGCTGTTACTCAGTTCAATGTGCATTTCTCGACTATAGAACGTCTTGTCAGACACCTGCGAGAGACGGAAAGCCTTGCAGACTGACCGCGAGCGGGACGTCCGTACGTCACGTTAGGACAGGACTATCTACTCAGCCCACCTACGCAATCGCCACCGTACTGCCATTTTAACAACTGATAACACGTTAGGCAATCATAGTCAACATATCCATGCCGACACTTTACGGAACTGGTTACGCGTCAACGGTCTGCGAGCCTGACGTCTTTACAATGGTTTGCCACTTGTCGCTCAGCGTCCCGCACGCTGTAGCGGTGGTTAGCGGCACCTTCGCCCAACAACTTTCCACTGATGTAGTGGAGACAGGTTCTTTGTCAATATGTTCAATAATGATAAGTTTTCAACATAAAATAATCGTTCTGAATACTCGATTAAATGATACCATTTAAAACTACCTTGCAAGGTTACCCTGCGTTTCTTTTTCGTCTTAGTATATATACATGTAGCAGGTTGAAAATAAAGTAAAATGGGCCTTAATGGGCATTCTGCTTATCTACCGGCCTGCTTTAAGATACCATCTACTAAAATACAGAAAATATTTCTTAAAAAACATATTCATGGTTGTTTAAATTATGACTATTTTATTCCCTGGAGAAAAAAATAAAACGTAAAAATGTGTATATATGGAGTAATGGGTTATAACACACTTAAACCTTCACTCCAAAGAGTCTTATTTTAATGCCTTCAATTTTTTTACTGCTCAATAAAATAGTTCCACTTTGTGCAGTCATTAAAAAATAAATATTCACCATAAGAAATATTTTCCATATCCTAGCAGATGGTGGCTTAAAACAGACTGAAAGTATTAGTATAGCAGAATGCTCCTCCAGCAATGAAAACGCTCTATTGAGTAAAGGGTTAATATAGATGATTGACGCATATGGATAATTGGAGTAAATATTAAAGCAAGCTGAAATGTGATAAGAAATATATCCTGTAGGTGTTTTCTACTAACATTCATTTTAGCCTATGCAAAAAGGTTTATCATTAACCAACAGTGTACACGTGAATAGTACACTTGTCCTTTGCAAACAGTGTAGACCTAGATCAGAGGGCTCTAAAGAGGGGTCCTCTGTTGAGGGTCTTCATTGCTTATCAGGTTACAACAAATTGTAACAACCTCATTGCAACCTAGTGCCACATATTTACATCACTAACAAATTGTGTAACTGTGAGGAGTACAATTGTCCATTGCATACAGAATAGATCCAGATAAAAGCCTCTTATAGGGACACTCTGATCAGGATATTCACATTGAAATAAATTAACAAACTCATTGAAATATACAATCACATATTTACACTGTTAACAAAATATGTACCTGTGAAGAGTACATTTGTCCTATGCAAACAGTGTAGACCCAAGTAAAAGGGCCCCTAATAAAGCCTCTCTTATCAAGGTCTTCATTGTTTATCACATTGCAATACAATGTAACAGACTCACTGAAATCTAGTGCCACATAACAGTGTATCTGTGAAGAGTATACTTGTCCTATGCAAACAGTGTATACCCAGATTAGAGAGTTTTTAATAATGCCTTAAATAAAATGATAGGGAAGATCTTTGGTGGTGGTTTGGGGGGGGGGGGGGGGTATTTATGAATATAAAATTTCAGTGGTAGAATAAAGTAAAGGTGTATTTATGGCATTATGGTTGCACCTTTCTGTCATATACACCATTAACTATTCCGCCTCAGAACTACTTATTATTATAAAAGTACCATTACATACTTTTATAACTTCCTGATAAAATGGCACCTCAAAGCAGGACTAAAGTTAATCCAAAATCTCATACAACAACTTTATGTCTTCTTGTAAATTCTCTTCAGTTATGTACCATAACCCATTACTCCATAAATATGTCATTTTATGCCTTTAATTTATTCCTCCATTAAAGAAAGGACTTCCACTTTATAGTCATGGATATATAAGAAGTATTTTCTATTTCCAAGCTGATAGTAGCTTAAAGCATGCTAAAGGTGCATTCTGCTTTACTTTCGACCTGCTTTAAGTGGTAATTTGTCTCCAAGCAGGCTTTGGGGTAATGGGTTAAACATGGAAAGCAACCTATATATAGATGAGAGAAAGGGTTAACAGTAGTTGGTGCAGTCCTTAAACCTGTTAGGTCCTGTTACCCCTCTACTCTACAGATATATACCTTTTTTGAGTATTTAATTAATTCCTCCACTGAAGAAAGTAGTTTCAATTTATACAGTTTTGAATGTGCACAATCAGCAACATATTTTAGTACATGGTAACTTAAAGCAGCCTTAAAATCAGGGTTTTCCCGGACGCAGGTTTCCTGCATCTTGGACGCAATTCTGTCACCTGGGACTCCTATTTGTCCAACCCCAAGAGTCCCCAGGACCCTCAAATCTTTGACCACATTTTACTCCAAACCCTCAAATTCTCAGATATGTAGATACTGATGTGGGGTATGCTTCATATACCATCAGAGATTAATCATAAATTTGCACTGTTAAACAGTTTACAAAGGTTTTGCAATTTATTTGTCAACATTGTAATGCATTTACAAATTTAATTAATTTGGGACCCCCAAATATGCTGAGGGACTCTCAAAGTGAAAGGTTTGAGGGTCCTTAGGACTCTCATTTACAAAATGCAAGGGAAAACCCTGCTTAAAATAAAGCAGAATGCCCTTTATGGCACATTCTGCTTTCCTATTACCCTGCTTTAAGTGGCCATGTGTCTTTAAAAACTAGAAACAGGCCATTGAGTAAAAAGGGTTATATCATATTTTCTCTTGAACCCATTACATGTACTCTATTTCTAACCACTTAACCCTTAACTCCATAGCCTATTTCCAGTAATCAAGACAGGTGACCTCATAAAGCAGGTTGAAAGGACTCTAGTAACCACATATTCATATAAACTGGAAATATAATCTTCAGAAGCGGAATAAATTGAACGTGCTTAAAGATGTTTCTATTGAGGAACTCTGAAAGGGTTTAATCAGGTTTAAAGTAAAACAGAATGCACTAGGATAGTTGAATACATCAAGGGCAGACAACTATTGACACTATGACCTGATTTGAACAATAATTGCACCTTTTCAAGAACTTGTATACATGTTTTTGCAAGTACATCAAATGCATTCAAAACTTAAGATGCTAGAGTGTATATGACTTCAAATATGGCTTTTACAATGCATCAAGGGTAGATAATTCTTGACCAATTCAACCCACTTAAAAATAATCAAACTCATTGGAGACCTTATAGCCATACATCACTTTACAAAGCTTTATCAAAATATTTTCAAGTTTGTTGACAATAGAGCATAAACAATACTGAAGTGAGAGACATCCCAGACTATGCAAACACCCTCGCTCAGTTCTATTTATAGTCAATAACCTTTTAAAAGGGAAGATGTCGGTGAATATGTGTGTGAAGTTTCGTTGAAAAGGAAGCACACTCGGGACAAAATGAGTTGGATACATTCAAACATACACACATTTTACCATTGAGGTCAGAGGTCAAGGTCACAGTGACCTTAAGGTGAAACGTGACACTCCGCCATCCCATGATGTACTCACACATCATTTTTGCTATTCCTAGCTGATATGGAACAGAAGATAAACTCGAGACAAGCATTTGAAAATAAGAGGGCCAGAATGGCCCTTGATCGCTGACCTGACCATGGTGACACCTAAGCTGGGTCAAGTGATTTCAAACTAGAAGATTTTTAAAACTTTCATTGAAATATTCTATTTTTAACTACGGTGACCCAGATATGTAACAGGCCGGAACTAAATCAACAATGTATTTGAAGGACCTCTGGAAGTTACACCATGCCAAATATCAAAGCTCTGGCCGTATTTGTTTCAGAGAAAAAGATATTTGAACATTTTACTATATAACTCTATGTAAAACAGTGACCTTGGGGCGGGGCCAATTTTGACCTCAGGGACAAAATTTGAACAACTTTCAAAGAGGACCTTGTGCTCAGGTGAGCTAAAAAATTGAGGTCAAAGGTCAAGGTCACAGTGACCTAAAACGGATAAAAGTAGTATGCAACACTCCGCCATCCCCTGTGACATAGATACATTGCATGTAATGGACCAGAACTATTTCAACAATCTATGTATAGGACAGCTAGAAGTGTCACCATGCCAAATATCAAAGCTCTAACTATATCGGTTTCAGAGGATTTGAAAATTTCACAGTATAGCTTTATGTAAAACTGAGACCTCCGAAGCATAACTTGGATAATCTTGATAGAGGACCAGTCCTGTCGATGATGCTATGTGTCAAATATCTAAGCTTGCCATTTGAAAGATTTGACTTTGACCTTTGACCACACCTCTCTAATATATACATTTTCATACTCCTTTAAATGAGAGCAACAAGTACAGTGGAGAATACGTTATTCTTTCCTGTGTATAAACGCAAATGAAACACAAATGCATTGCAATAAAACGTAGAAAAAGACAATTTCCCGACAATTCATGTTAATCTGAATGGCAAACAGTTTGGAGCTTGATTAGAAGCCCGGTAACCCGGCGTCTGATCTAGCACCAATGATTTGCAATAGAAATAATAGATTTAGCGTAAACGCATTTACAGGGAAAAAATAAGGTTTCCTCCGATGTATACAAAATACAAAGTCCAGATCAGCTGAAGTTCAAAGGTTACTATTAAAACAAGAGAGCCTGAAGGCCCTGATATCGCTCACCTGCTGTTCTAAGCCTGAAAGCTTTACCTTTCTGTTTCACTCGTTTTATTTAAATCCATTCAAATTTGTAGCATATGATTTTGGAATACAACCTTATAATTATAGTATAGTAGAGAACATCAAGGGCAGGTAACTTAAGAGCCTAAACAATTATCAATACTGAAATGAAGCCTTTTCTAGCATTTCAAAGTATATCAAGGGCAGATACTTATTGCCACACTGATTAGATTTCAACAATAATTGCACTCCTACGAGAACTTATAGCTATATATTTTTGTGCATGTATAATCAAAATCTGTTGAAAACTGTAGTTGCAAGAGTATAACTATAAACGCTGTTAGATATGGCAATTTCAGGGCAGACAACTCTTGACCTATTGGGCGGATTTCAACCATATTTCACTTATTCGAACTCTAATGGTCATATACAATCTAATTAAGTTTGAGAAAGATTGGATAAAAATTGTGGCCTCTAGAGTGTAAACACCGTTAAATATTTCAGCAATTTCAAAGGTAGATAACTCTTGACCTATTAGCCTGATTTCAACAATAATCGCACTCATATAAACTCTTATAGTCATATACAATCTGAGCAAGTTTGAGAAAGATTGGATAAAAATTGTGGCCTCTAGCGTTCGAACACTGTTAAATATGGCATTTTCACCAATTCAAAGATAGATAACTCTTTAACCTATTGGCCCGATTTCAACCATAATCTAACTCATCCCAACTCTTATGGTAATATATAATCTGGGTAAGTTTGAGAAAGATTGAATAAATATTGTGGCCTCTATAGTGTAAACACTTGTTAAATATGGCTTTTCAGCAATTCAAAGGTAGATAACTCTTGACCTATTAGTCTGATTTCAACCATAATCAAACTCATTCTTACTCTTATAGTAATTATACAATGTGAGCAAGTTTGAGAAAGATTAGATAAATATTGTGGTCTCTTGAGTGTAAACAATGTTAAATATGGCATTTTCAGCAATTCAAAGGTAGATAACTCTTGACCTATTAGTCTGATAACAACCATAATCAAACTCATTCGAACTGTTATCCATGGTAATATACAATGCACTCATTCGAACTATTATGGTAATATACAATGTGAGCCAGTTTGAAAAAGATTGGATAAATATTGTGGCCTCCAGAGTGTAAACACTAAAATTGTTGACGACGCACGACAGACATTCAAGGATTGCAAAAGCTCACCCTGAGCTAGCTCAGGTGAGCTAAAAATTGACCTTTGGATCTATGTGACCTTGACCTAGGAGCCAATGTGCTCTACATATCCATACACCTCTTCTGCTCTTCATATGGGCAACATTCATACATATTACCATGTATTAACTTTGCAATACATTGTAGTTATATTCAAACTGTAATAGTTATATTTAAACTTGACCTAGATTTTGTTAAGATGTTCATTCTGACAAAGTTTGATAAAGATTGGACCAAAAAGTGTGGCCTAAAAGTGTGTTCATAAGTAAAAAGTTCATGGACACACATAAGCAGACACAGCATGATCATAAAAGCTCACGTCGAGCACAATGTTCACTATTATTCTATGAACAAACAGTGCAGATCTAGTGATTGTTCTTTGGAGTAAAAATTCACAACTTGATCAACAGTACGTATTTCATTATAAGTGTTTATGCTAGTAACTTCATATTTAGTCGTTTCTGGGCCCAACAGATGTACATGTATAGTGCCTTAAGGCTTTGTATATTGGAAGTTGACATGTCTCTTTGAATTTGTGAATGATGGCAAGATCTCCAATTCAGAATCCTCCTCCTGAATCAACTCAATACTGTGAAGAGCACAACAGGACACATGGAATTATAGCTTTCTGATCAATCATGGCATCCATCATACTAGGGTTGAACTTTCTTGAAGAGCAAACACCTGAGCAGGTCCATCATAAGATTGTCTGAGTTGTCTCCTTGGCTAACTTTAGTTTATTTTCAAAACACATCAGGCTGCAAAAGTTTCCAAGGTATGAGTTGAATGACTTTGTGCAATACATTACTCATCCCAAAGTTATCTGCAACACTCCAAAAAGGGAATCCTTGGTTACTTAAATACCACAACTTGGCTAAGATCTTTCACTATAGGCTGATTGACCATACAGTAAGCTCCAGCAGTCTGAAACAGACAAAATGTACATAAATGTCTATGACCCAAGTTCAAGGTGAGATTTAGAAAAAAACAGAACTGTGTTTAATAAACATTTATGCTCCCAATGTCTTATTATAAGTAATGCTAAATTTTACAATTGAAGTTAGAGGTCAATGCCAAGGTCTGAGTGGCCTGAAAATGGTACACGTCACTCCGCCATTCAAAGATGTATCTACACACCACTTTTGGCAGTCCTACCTGAAGAAATATAGGATATACGTTCTGGACACGGTTGACATGGATTGACAAAACAGAGTGCCATCAAAGCAAGCTTTGAAGGCATACCGTAACAATTTGTAACATGGTGTTTAAATTATGCAGCCAGATGGGTACTCGACGTGACGCACTTGAGTAAGTGGTATAAGTGCTCTTGACGAAATTGTAAAATCTAGTTAACCTGTTACAGACAGTCGGACAGGACAATCACTGACATGCCTGCGCATCTACAGATGTCAGTGGCATAAAAACAACAAAACAGTCATGCCGTCCCTTGTTGGGTGTCAAATGTAACCGGATGTTCTTATAAAGAAACAGATCCACAATCGAACCCTGGTGGCACAGATTCATAGTCATGCTATGTACTCTACCACATCACCATAAAAGGGTGCTTGTACAGCAAGGCTTTACAAGTGATGATACACCTACAAACTGTGATATATTAACCTACACAAACAATAAAGTACCAAGTGATACATGTCATGGGTCATAATAGGACACACCTCTCCCCCCTTTGGACCCATGGGGAGTCTTAACTGCCCCAACAACATTATTATTACCCCCCCCCCCCCCCCCCCACAACCGTATAACCAGACCGGCTGTGTGGCTCAGTAGTAGAGCGTCCACTTGCAGTGTGGGTTCAATCCTGGACCAGGTCAAACCAAAAGCTTGAAAATTGGTAGTAATGGATTCCCTCCATGGCGCTCAGGATTTTAGGTTAGCATTACGACTAGTTTGTGGGTGTCAGGATACGGCCGGGTACAGTCCCATGGGTGCACCCAAAATGTGCTCTTTCTCATATTTATCAGTATTGATGGAGAGAAGTAATTTGTAAATATGCTATCTTTAGGAAACGAGGCGGCACCTGTCACAAAACTAGCATGCCGTCACAGGACCATTCACATGGGGTTCATTGTTAATGAGAGTAATCCCCATTAATTAGCCTACCCTGATCATGATTAACTGGCCATCGGTTTTGAATCCGGGTCAAATCAGACCAAAAACCAAATCGGCCCGGGTCAAATCAGCCCAAAAGTATGCCGATTCAAATCGACCTGATTTTATAGATATAGCGGCCATGCCATTAACACTGTCACAATTTGATTTATTGGTTCAGAGTTTGAAGTTTGGATAGAGAAAATATTGATAACAGTGTCAAATTGTTTGGATCCTGATCAGAATTCAGATATGAAATGCGGTTGAACTATCCAGATATATTTGAAATTAGAATCGCATAGCAAAAAAATTACAAACACAGTTTGGATCCTAAATGATGTCAGTTGCTTTTTCTACAGACCAATAAGATTTTATAGAGGCACTATATTATCAAAAATTAGATCCACTTTATACAGACGAGAATATGTATCAAAGCTTTTTACTATATCCTAGCAGATAATAGCTTAAAGCAGACTGAAAGTAAAGCAGAATGTGCTTCAAGCGCATTCTGCTTTATTTTTAACATGCTTTAAGTGATAACTTATATTAAATACTAGAAACACTTTCAAACAGGCTATAGGGTAATGGGTTAAGGAATAGGGAACAAATCAGAACTTTGTATATATCTGTCTTTATCCTCATCATGCTCACAGAGTAATAATAGCTGTTATTACTCCGTGTCATGCTGAATAAGTTTTTAGACTGCTCCATTTCTTGGCTCTTATATATTTAATTTAACCAATTCGCTCAATTTGCTTAGTACTCGACATTTTGAACTAGATGGTAACACGAATGAATAAGCACGTCGTTCTATAGTGACCGGGCCCGGGTATCGAACCCGGGACCTCCCGCTTGCAAGGCGAGCGTTATAACCATTGAGCCAAAAGTCCGGACGTTAGGCTTGAGGGCCTCGAACACTGCCTATATTCACTACACTCCTCCCCATCTTAATTTTGAGGTCCTTTTTATCTCTCTGAGACCATTAACCTGTTGCGACTTACGGTAGCTATCACACGACATTTGCGACGGTGATCCATGCATAGGGCAAGCACAGTCATCACTAGATGGGGCGGAAAAATCCGTTTGCCGACAACGCCATTATAGTGACCGGGCCCGGGGATCGAACCCGGGACCTCCCGCTTGCAAGGCGAGCGTTATAACCATTGAGCCAAAAGTCCGGACGTTAGGCCCGAGGGCCTAACACTGCCTATATTCACTACAGTTCTTAATTCGTGATGGTAAACAGCTTGGAGACGCCGACTTACTGAATGGGTGGGCAGTATCTAGGTAAGTAGTGTGACAGTCGTATGGGTTTTTTCCATGGATCCCAATGTTCCTGCTTCGACAGGTTAATACAAAAAGGGGCCGATTCAATGACCCGGTCTGATTTGGTTTTGGGCCGATTTGACACTGGGTCCGATTTGGGGGCCGATTTGACCCGTTACTTCTATTTGTGACCATTTCTCGGTCAAATTTCAACTTACGTGGCTGAAATTTTCAGAATAGATAGTAGGATGATATTTAAAAAGATTGGCCAATTCACATTTTGGTGTTTCAGTCGAGTCTTCCAATAACAGAACAACATTCCGTTTCCGGTTTGTCGTGTGCGTGTAAAATTGTGGCGTGCTCGTGTTAAAATTAAATAAATAGTGATGCCGCCGAAGAGAAAACCGCCCTTGGGAGATCGTAACAAGGAGGCAGAGTCAGTGAATAGTGCTGTAGGGAAAAAAGGGAAAGACCATAGCTATTCCAGGAAGAATTCATCATTAAATGTGTGCGCGTCCTGTGACCACGAGGTCACGGATGATGTTGATGGCATGCAATGTGATCTGTGTGACGGTTGGTTTTGTATATCATGTGCTTCAATGACTGAATATTTCTACAGTGAATTGGTAAACAAGGGACTTGCTGACAATATGATTTGGTATTGTAATTGGTGCAAGAAGGCGGTCCCGGGAGTAAAGAAGATACTGCAGGTGGTAAACTCTGTTCAAAGTGAACAAGAGGCATTGGCAAAAAGACTGTCACTAGTGGAAGGTAAGGTGGGTAAGATTGATGACATAGAAGAGACATTGAAGCAGTCAAATTCATGTGTTGACATTGAGATCAAGATTGATCAGGCAATAAGTGACTACAAAGAGCGTGAGAAGAGAAATAACAATCTCATTGTTTTTAACTTGAATGAATCTACTACTGAAGATGACGAGGTTAGTCAAGAATCCGAGAAAAACAAGGTCCAAAAGTTGTGTGAGGCGGGAGGGGTGCAGGAGGAAGTGAGGGAATTTGTTCGGTTAGGGAGGAAAAGTAACAAACCAAGACCCTTAAAAGTGGTACTCTCTACTGAAGTACAAAAGAAAAAGATGTTGCAAAATGTGGATAAGGTAAAAGAGAAATTCAAAAATGTCATTATTGCACCAGACTACACACTTAGACAGAGAACAATAAACAAACAAATGAAAGATGAAGTGGCTAAGAGAAGGGTGACCGATCAGACTTTTACTTATCGTAAGCTAAAATCAGAGTTGTACGGGGTAAGTAAGCGTGGTGAGCGTACTACAAATGAGAATATCTCTCAGCAGACTCTTAGGTTCAATCAAAGAACAGTTTCTAGTCCAGTTAGTCATTTAGGAGAGTTTGAGGCTATGACATCTAGAACGTCCATCCCAAGACTGTCGTCTCTTTACCACAACGAGTCAGTAGCTGAGGGACAGGGCCCCCCTAGGGGTCGAGGTTCCAGAGAGGCCCCTTTAGGTCCACGTCGGGGATTCAGGGGGCGGGGATCCAGAGGGATACCCTGTTAGATGTTAGCCACCCTTCCAGTTCCAGTTATAGTTCCAGTTATAACAGTTTAAAATCTTCCAGTTACAGTTGTGGCATTTTAGAACAGTTAAATTCTCAGTTAAGCAATGATATTGTGAGTAATGTTGAGAAATCAGACACAGATGGGGAGAGTGATTATAGTGGAGACAGCATGAACTCAATAAATAGTGACACATCTGATAATAATATGTCAAGAGGAAATACATCCTTAGATACATCAGGAAGCACAATAAACTTTAGCCTAAAAAATAATGTTGTTGTGAAATCGGGCACAGATGGGGAGAGTGATTATAGTGGAGACAGCATGATCTCAATAAATAGTGACACATCTGATAATAACATATCAAGAGGAAATACATCTTTAGATACATCAGGTAGCACCATAAACTTTAGCCTAAAAGATAATTCAGGATTGAAATGTTTGTATACAAATACTGACAGTGTAGCAAATAAATGGTCTGAATTGGAGACATTGATATATGTGCATCAACCAGATATTATAGGTCTTACTGAAGCTTTTTCCAAATCTAGAGAGGATAATGTGTTAAGTGAATATAGTATAGATGGATTCCAGTTATTTTGTAACCCAAATTTTGTGAACTTAGATTGCCGTGGTACTTTGCTATATATCAGAAATGGTCTAGATGCTGAAATGTACAGTGTTTTAAATAATATTGCATCTAAAGAGTCCTGCTGGTGTGAGATCAAGTTACGCGAGAAAGAGACACTTTTGATTGGTGTGGTCTACAGATCACCAAATTCTACAGATGAAAATAATGCAAAGTTGAATTCAATGATCAGTAGTATTCAAAATAGTAATCATGCTCGAATTATTGTGATGGGGGATTTTAATTATGGGAATATTGATTGGGAGAACTCGATTTCTCATATGCCGGAGAATCATTGTAGTCATGAGTTCATAGAGAGTGTTAGGGACAGTTATCTTGTTCAGTGTATCAACTTTAATACTCGGTTCAGGCAAAATCAAAGGTCAAGCTTATTGGATCTAGTATTCATTAATGAAGAACATTTACTAACAGATATTACAGAAATTCCCCCCATTGGTAAAAGTGACCACATTACATTGACATTTAATATCCTATGTTCTAAAGAAGCTGAGAACTCTGAGCTGACATCCACATACCTATATCATAAAGGAGATTATGACCAAATGTCTAGAGAACTAGTGGAGATTGATTGGAGCTTAGAATTACAATCTAAAACCTTAAATGAAAAGTGGGAATTCTTCAAAGTTTGTGTGCTGGATTCTGTAAAGAGAAACATACCCAAAAGAACATGTCGTGGGGCGAGTGGAAAGAAAAAACCGTTGTGGATGAATAGTGAGGCTTTAAAAGCAGTGAAGAAGAAGCATCGGTCATGGAATAAGTATATGCGGACAAGAGAGCATATTTATCTACAGTACTACTTTCGCGATAGAAATGCGGCTACTAGAGCGTGTAGGAAAGCTCGTAGTGACTTTGAGGAAAAATTATCGGGTGAAGAGAACCCCAAAGCGTTTTATAAGTATGCAAATAGTAAGAATATAGTGAAAACAGGCATTTCTAATCTGAAACGTTCTGATGGCACCCACACTGTGAATGACCAAGAGAAAGCAGAGGAACTAAATAATTTTTTCAACAGTGTTTTTGTAGAGGAAGATCTCTCAAACATACCTCAGATAGAGAATAGGAGTAATGGTAACCAGATTACAGACTTAAGTGTTGTTGAACATGAAGTTTTACAAGTTTTAGAAAACCTAAATGTAAATAAGTCTATGGGCCCAGACCAGCTTCATCCAAGGATTCTTAAAGAAATGAGACATACTCTTGTGAAACCCTTAACTACTATTTATAACGAGTCCTTAACTCTTGGATCTATTCCAGATGATTGGAGAAAAGGAAATGTCAAAGCACTTTTCAAGAAAGGATCTAAAGAAATTCCAGGAAATTATAGACCTGTTAGTTTAACGTCAGTTCCATGTAAAATTCTTGAAAAGTTGATTAGAAATAAAATTGTGTCTTATATGAATGAAAATAATCTATTCTCTGATGCTCAATATGGCTTCCGCGCTTCTAGATCATGTGCACTACAACTCCTAGATACAATGGAACAATGGACAGATTGGATAGATCAGGGTCAAAGTTTTGACTGTCTTTATTATGATTACAGAAAGGCTTTTGACCGCGTCGCTCATCAAAGATTATTGGTTAAGCTTAAAGCTTATGGCATTTGTGGAAATATTTCTGCTTGGATTAAGGATTTTTTGGGAAATCGTACACAGTGTGTCACAGTTCGTAATTCTCAATCAACAACAAGTGCAGTCACAAGCGGAATACCCCAAGGTAGTGTGTTAGGTCCAATTCTATTTATAATATACATAAATGACATAGAGGATAATATAAACAGTACAATGCGACTATTCGCGGATGATTCCAAACTTTTCAATGTTGCTAACAACGAAGAGGAATGTAAAGTAATCCAAAAGGACAACGACGCGCTATCAGACTGGAGTGACAAATGGCTACTAAGTTATAATGTAGAGAAATGCTCTGTGATCCATTATGGGAAAAAGAACTTTGATCAATTGTATTCACTTGAAGAGAATGGAACCAGATTGGATATAAGAACTAGTAATAAAGAGAGTGATTTAGGTGTACTCTTTGACAATAATTTAAAATTCAGAGAACATATGAGCAATTGTATAAACAAAGCAAATAAAATAACAGGCCTTATCCGTCGAACATTTTTACACATTGGAGTTAAACAGTTTAGACAATTATATAAAACTTTAGTTAGACCCCATTTGGAATATTGTAACATTGTGTGGGCACCTACATTTATCAAAGATATCAATGCAGTAGAAAGAGCTCAGAGACGTGCCACAAAGCTAGTCAGATGTGTCCGTGATCTACCGTATGAAGAGCGATTGAAAATCCTTAAAATACCGACTCTTTCTTACCGTCGATTTCGAGGAGATATGATTGAAGTGTGGAAACTCATGCATGGTAAGGAGGATATAAATGCTGGGAAATTCTTTGAGAAAAGGACTTTAACAAACCACTTTATGCGTGGTCACTCATTACACCTACAAGTGAAAGCATCTACCAAAGAAATACGTAGGAACTTCTTTTCAAACCGGGTGGTTGCACCATGGAACTCATTAACAGAAGAAATAGTTAGCTCGCCTACAATTAACACGCTAAAAAACAGGTTAGACAAACTTATGAAAAACCACTATCAGACGATACTTCCGGAAAACCGATCATGGGCTACAGTCATTGAGGGAGTTATAAAGGACTAGATCCTGCGACTCCTACCGGATAGGTAAAGGTAAAGGTAAAGAGGGATATATTTTTCCGCGAGCACGGCGTTCATTTTGTTATTTTTCCCATCGTTTATCGGTAATGGGTTTGATTTCATATCATGTTATATAGCGTGTATATACGTATGGTGACTCAAAATCAACACCTGACAGTCTGTTAAGTGCCGGAAAAGAACTAATAAAGAGAAAATACGCATTTACTTACCCTCGTTCAGTCGCTCCTTTGGCGTTTATCGGATGTAGATTAGACTGGGGAGCAGTTATTATTCAATGTATTTGTTTCGCTTTCAAGAGTTATCGTTCTTCGAGCTGGCTTCGACTTTTTTCGCGCAAGAATTAGCGAATTGAAACGGGTGATGGACAATTCGTCAAAGTGCAAACTCGTCAAAAAGGAATTATTGTACAAAAGGGGTAGTCAACTCGTCAAAAAGGAATTATAGTACAAAAGGGTAGTCAACTCGTCAAAAAGGTTTTTGTATACTGATTTAATTATACAATAAATATATCGATGTTCCAGATAGTGAATTAAAATATATTAATATATAATCTGCTCTTTTCTAATATTTCCGATCTCTAAGGACAGACTTTCATTTAAAACAGTCATACGATCATAAGGCTTCGGCGCTATCAGATAAGGCAACACACGAATTATGAATGAAGAACTCTCATTCGTGGAACACAGTAAAATCGTGCAAAATGACAAACAATGTATGAATCTATAGAGAAATCAAAAACTGTCGGGAGCCCTTTGGTCCGGGTCTACACTGTTAACAAATTAAATGTTTATCATCTACATATTTACATTATGGTGCAAACTGTAAAACCGTGTAGATAGGCTAATTATCATAAGGCTTCGCGCTATAACATAAGTTCTTATGATATCAGTATCCAAACTGCTGGACACATGTTGGATCACTGTGCAACACATTCAAGTGTAATATTGCCTACGATGATTACATTAATTGGTTTGTTGTTTTAACAGTTTAATAACAGTGCAGTTAAAGTATATAACAGGTCGAGTAATTGCCAATCAACTTTTCGCACCAGATAATCAACAATGCCCAGCCAATTAAAGTGAATTGCACGTGGGGCTAGAGATCTACCGTTTCTTATTAAAGCATTGCTTGTGTGTTAATTTTAGCATTTGATCAGTGTCTAAACCATATATACCCAGACTCAATTTTTAAATGATCTTAAATAACACATTCTATCAAGATACGTCACGGGATATTCTAATAGAAGTTACTATTGCCACGAATTAATAAGCACGTGCTTATTAATTCGTGCTATTGCTTAATGTATGGGCGAGGGCATAGCTGATTTCTGCATTACTTTTGTACTGTCTGATTTAAGCTAAACCTTTCTCTTGTAAATAAATTATGCTTAAACACTAAATAAAATGTACACTCAATATAATACTGTTTGAAAACTCTCCCTATTATGATAAAGTTTAATTTTATTTGGACAAATCGGCATCAATATTCATCTTACATATATTTAAATTAGATCTAGTAATTTATATGTTACAACTTTAAATGCTAGAAAATCCCCTCAACGTCTTGATAATTGTTTTTAAATTTTACCAATATAGATCTAAACCTATTCATTTAACAAAAAAAATTATTTTATATATATTTAAACAGGTTAGTATATACCCCCAACACAAAATCCTTTTTGACGAATCGTCTTTTGCCACTACTATATATTGCGTTTTTGACGAGTTTACACTTTGACGAATCGTCCGTAATTCATTGAAACAGAAATATTTAAACGAAAATCAGCACACACACATTACAATTATATAACTAGAATATTGGATTAACATATGGAACATATAATTGAAAAATAAAAATGGAAATTATTTTCAAAGAACAAAGCTACAATTTGAAAATTATAATAATAATTTAAGAATATTAAATTAAATCTAACAAGACAAAAATAGAAATTAAAATGTCAAAAATGAAAACGATAATAAGAAGTTGCGAATTAAAACTAAAATGTTAAAAGTACAATACAAAGTTTAAAATCAAAACAAGAATTGTAAAATGGTAAAATGAAAACGATAATAAGAAGTTGCGAATTAAAACTAAAATGTTAAAAGTACAATACAAAGTTTAAAATCAAAACAAGAATTGAAAAATGGTAATAAGAAAGAAGGAATTAAAAGGCGGATATTCCCCTCCATACTCATGGATGGTCACGGGTTCGAATCCCACCAGAGCCTCTTCTCTTTTTTTTTTTTGGAAATGCATTTTTTAACAGAATTTATTATCCTAAACTAAAGGACAAGGTTCACGAAGCCTCCGTTTTGGCCCTGTAAAAAGCTTTTTTTCCAATTTATGTTTTAGCCATATTTTATCTTTATTTGTCAATTTCAGATATTAATACTTCATATTATACATAAAGCTCAACCCAAATTCAAGTTTTGACAACTTTATAGTTTCTTGTAAATGGACCATGAGGCCAAAAAAGGACAAAAAGGCAGATTTTTGGTACAATTCAGGGTATAAATCATAGAAATGAACAATGATGGCACTAATGCTACACAAAGATATTTTAAGTACACAATAAATATGTTAGTTGAATCCTGAAGTAACATATGCACATATTGAAGTGTCGCATGCGTGCCTTCATAATTTATTTTTAGGATTTATACCTAGAATTGTACCCAAAATCTGCTTTTTTGTCGTTTTTGGTCTCTCGGTTATTTACAAGAAACTATAAGATTGTCAAAACTTGACTTTGGGTCGTTTGTGTGTATATTATGGAGTATTAGTATCTGATATTGACAAATAAACTGAAAATAAAGATAAAAATCATTTTTGGAAAAAATATTTTTTTACAGGGCCAAATCGGAGGCTTCGTGAACCTTGTCCTTTACCCATTTATATAAGCATTTGACATATATTTACAAATTACTATTTTTAAGCGAGCCTCTTTAAAGTGTGTTTACATGAAACAGGGTAGCACATAATGAACATATATCTATGCAGAAAGCAAAATTTTAAAAAGCCTGTCCATTAAGTAAAGGAACGTGGTTATGGTATAAGAACATTAAGTTGGCTATGACATCCCGTCAGTTGTAGGGGAAACCTGGCTGAACGCAAAGTTATGTAAATTTTCTAGTATAAGCACAAGCCGAAAAGATCATGTGAAAGTCATCATCATATCCGGAACTCAAGATGCCGGCTGCACGCTGTCAAACCACCTTAGAAATATTATTGGGTTCTTGTGGGATGCGAACCCGTGACCCGGCATGTGGTGGCAGGAAGCAAAATAAGGCAACCACTAACATCACTCGACCAGCCGGACTATTTATTTACTTTGATAGATTTAAAAAATTAACATACTTTATTGTGTAGCGATGGAGAGAACATAATTCGGCCCGTGTTTATGTCCGACCCGTCATCAATTTCTGTTGCGTCTTCCGATGCTATAGAATAAATTTATATAGGATAAAGCGATGGAAAATATCTAAAAAATTAACATTTGAAGACTTATCTTGAGGGTGTTTTTAGGCTGATCATATTTTTCTTATGCCAGATGCGTGATCATGGTATGTATTTGGTTCTATTTGAGTGTTTTCTATTATTTTTGCAAATACACCATCTGGTTGCGAGTCGCTTTAAGGCCATTCTGATTTACTTTCAACCTTCTTTAAGTAAACATGCTTGAAATGTAGACAATTTGGATCTTAGGATTTTTTGTGATTAAGTTGTGGCAGCCCTGATAGTGATGAAAGCTTAACACTGCGGCCGTGGTGGGCGAGGTCTTGGTAAACGTTTTACTTCTACTTCTACTTTGTACTGTCGACAATCGATCACCGATTATTATTGACATGCGCTGTCAGGAAACTGTGTGCAAGGTTAAAAGAAATGGTTAAGATGTGCAAGTTAAAAGATAAAAGGCCCCAAAGCCAGTTAAAAACAATAGGTGTCATTTATTAATGACATTGTGCAGTCAGACCTAGAATAAATGACTCTAAGTCTGGACTAGACTGCACATGTTCTGGTAGACCGTTCCAAAGCCTGATTGTTCTTGGGAAGAAAGATGTAAGGTGGCTTTGAGTTTGGAAAAAGGGATCAGGTAGTTGAGGTTTCTTGTCTGAGTGAGATGGTTATGGTCAACAGCTACTAAGTTGTATCTGATTTTGAAGAATATGACCAAAGAAGAGTGATTTCTTTTTTGTTCAAGTGTTCTCCAATTCAGTGCTTTTAACATTTCTGTGACGCTATTTGTATATTGGTAATTATTAAAGACATAACGAGCTGCCGATCTTTGAACCATTTCTATCCTATGTGTTAGATACTGCTGCCAAGGATGCCAGATTGTAGAGCAATATTCAACCTAGGGACGGACATATGTTTTGCAGGCTGCTTCTTTTATTTGTTTATTTTCAGTTTTTACATTCCTTTTTATAAATCGAAGAGTGTTATTAGCCTTAGATGTTACATTGTTAATGTGATTTGCCCATGTCAAAGATTTGTTAAAGTTTATTCCTAAATACTTAGCTTTTTCTGTAGATTTAAGTTCTGTTCCATGCAGTTTATAGGGGTATATGAGTGGGCTTCTTTTGCGGTGAATCCTAAGTACCTCGCATTTGTCGGGATTAAACTCCATTGCCCAATCTTTTTCCCAGGCCTCTAGACTGTGTAGATCTTGCTGTAGTGTTTCTGCTTGTGAATGCGAGTTGATGGTTAAGTAGACTATGGTGTCATCAGCGAACAGACGTGCTCTACTTTTAATTGAACTTGGCAGATCATTGATATAGGCTAGAAATAAAGATGGACCTAGTACTGAGCCTTGGGGAACTCCGGACATGACAGGAAGCGACTCAGAGATTTCACCCTCTACAAGGACTTGCTGAGATCTATTTCTTAGGAAAGAGTGTATCCAGTGAGTGACATTTTTGTTTATACCTAGACCTTTGAGTTTGTGAGTAAGTTTGTGGTGGTCAACCTTATCGAAAGCTTTACTAAAATCCATTATGATTACATCTGTATGTTTGCCATGATCTAAATTGTCAGCAAGTTCTTGGGTAAAACCAATGAGTTGCGTCTCACAGCTATGTCCGGATCTGAAACCATGCTGTTGTGGACTGAGTATGTTGTGAGCGTCAAAATATTCCATGATGTTAGAGACAATAATTTGTTCCATTAATTTGGAGGCGATACAGGTTAGTGAGATCGGACGGTAATTACTTGGTTTTGACTTTTGGCCTTTCTTGAAAATTGGAGCTATAATAGCGTGTTTCCAGTCGTCGGGGACTATTCCAGTTTCTAGTGACCTTTGGAATATAGAACAGAGGACAGGGGCGACTTCTGTGTGCAGCTCTTTCAGTATCCTAGGGGGTATTTCATCCGGCCCTGAAGCCTTATGAGGGTTGAGGCCAAGAAGTAACTTATCTACTCCCTTCAAGTTAATATTTATAGGGGGCATGGGTATATGGGGGATGGTAGAGGCCGCGCTTGTAGCTAGTTGTTTAAGACTAAGGGGTTGTGGGTGTGAAAAAACTGATTCAAATTGACTGTTAAGGATATTTGCTTTGGTTGTCGGATCTGAGTGGATTTGGCCATTGTGATTTAGAGAAGCTATACCAGAGTTTTCAGTTTTGTTGTGTTTGATGAAGGAATAAAATTTCTTTTTCTGGCCTGCTCTGTTACTATCAGTGACTATTACTGATTCTAGATAGGACCAGTAGGCTCGTCTAATTTCCCACTGGATGCTTGACCTGAGGCTTTTGAATTTAGACCAAGCCCTGTGGTCCTTTTGGGATGACTGTTTTAACTTTGAATACATTCTGTCCCTTTTTCTGATATTTTTAACTAAGTCATGATTGATCCATGGGAGGTCAGAACGGACCTTACTAAGTCTGCTTGGTATACACTTTTTTGACAGATTATTTATTTCTGTTTTTAGGTTATTCCATGAGTCATTTGAATTTGGTTGGTTAGACTGGAGGAATTTCTCAGAGAAGGACTTCATGTCTCTCTTGAAGTCATCCCAGTTAGCCTTTTTGTACGATTTGATGAGTCTCCTTTTTTGAGCAAAACGGCCCCTACTCATATTCAACTCATGGAAAACTATGTCATGATCAGACGAACCAAGGCTTGGGAAGGTTTTAATGTTGTGCACCGTTGCTGGATTATTTGTTAGGAATAAGTCAATAATATTGCTTCCCCTTGTTGGGACTTTAACCATTTGCTCTAAATTCCAATTGACTAGATTCTCAGCAAAACGGTCACATAAGTTATTGAACTTACAACCCTTTGAGGGTGATTCGTTTGACCAATCCATTCCTGGTAAGTTGAAATCACCAAACACGTTTTATACACTTCCTATATTTTTTACTTCCGGTGTAACATTAAATTTTTACCCCAACGTTGAGAAATGACCTCCCGGTCTTTTTTTAACGTTGAAAAAAGACCTCCCGGGTCATTTTTCAACGGGAATGGGGTCATTTCTCAACGTTGAAAAAAGACCCTTCCCGTGAAATTATGACTGCTGAAATATCTAGTTGTAAAATGGCTGGGGTCATTTCTCAACGTTGAAAATAGACCAGGGTCATTTCTTAACGTTGAGAAATGACCCTATCCTTGAAATAATGACGATAGTGTTATTACGCCATTGAATAACAAACGGAAGAGAGGGGGTCATTTTTTAACATTGTAAAATGAACGGGGGTCAATTCTCAATATTTAAATATGACCATACCCTTAAACTTTAAATGGCTCCAATTAATTATTGGTTATTCTAACACGACTCGAAACCTACGGCATATAGACAAAGAATACTGAGAAACGTATATTACGTCGCGATAATGAACTGCACGCGCGGCGTTTCCATCCGCTGTTCCATTTGCCCCATACGCGTAATACATAAATTGTAATTTTACAATTAAAGTCGCGTTAGAATTAAAATTTGTTAAGTCTTAATTCTAACACGTCTCGAAACCTACGTAATAGAGACAAAGAATACCGAGAAACGTATATTACGTCGCGATAATGAACTGCACGCGCGGCGTTTCCATCCGCTGTTCCATTTGCTCCATACGCGTAATACATAAATAGTATTTTTATAATAAAAGTCACGTTAGAATTAAAATAACAAATTCGTAGGTGTCCATTACCGTGCATTAGATCACAGTTAGTCGTTAAGATGTGGGTAATTAGATCACTCGGCCTAAAGGCCTCGTGATCTAATGACTCCACATCTCAACTCCTAACTGTGATCTAATGCACGGTAATGAACACCTACGAATTTGTTATTTCTTAATTATTGTATACCTTGCTATAAATAGTAACAAAATTGCCGTTGAAAACTGTCATTACGGAGGTCATGTGACCAATCCATAATGACCCAGTGGGCCGATTATGGATAATCGCCCCTCGAAGTGTTTCACGTGCAACTCGTTGATGTTAGCAACTTAGATCTATTCAACATGGCAGGGGAAGGGGTTTGGCGTCGTTGTCAGATCGTATTCTGGAACTTGAATTCTGAGACAGAAGGGTCTTAACGTAAAAGGTACAGTTCCTGTTTGTACAATGGTCAAGTTTTATGTGTGTCACAGTGTGAAATCACTTGACGTTGTTTATGTTATTCAAAATGACAGTTATGACGTCATTATTTCACGCCATTCAGCGGAAATTTCAAAAGATAAAACGACGTCGTCAAAATGTAGAGTTCTACTCGATAGCGTAGCGGTTTGTAGCCTAATTCTAGATCTAGATCTACTATAAATTTTCTGCGTGGGCTAAACTTTCCATAGCCAACTCCATATGTTCGAGATCTTACGATCTGAGCATTTCTGAATAAACTAGAACTACCCATACTTTGTCAGCGCTATCGTTTCAAATTTGTGAGCAGTTGATGGCAGTTAAACGATGTTTGAAACCACGTCATTGGCATGAAGATATACAATAAAAAGGTCAAAACATGACCCAGGCGTGCCGTCTGCCCATAATGGCACGCCTGGTGTCACAATAGCCCTCGGGCTAAAGCCCTCGGGCTATTATGGCACCAGTTGTGCCATTATGGGCAGAAGGCACGCCTGGGTCATATTTTAACCTCTTATTAACCGTTATGGGGTATTTTGTAACGTTGGTAATAGGCCTGGGGTCATTTCTCAACGTTGAAAAATGACCCGGGGTCCATTCCTAACGTTGAAAAAAGACCCTTACTACTGGTTTGAGGGGGTCATTGTTCAACGTTGAAAAAAGACCCGGGTCAAATCTCAACATTGAAAAAAGACACTACCCATGAATTTATGACTCCTCAATTATATTGTTTTAAAATCACCGTAGGTCAATTCTCAACATTGAAAAATGACTCGTGTCAAGTTTCATCGTTGAAATACGACTTAACCTGTACAGATATGTCTACTTGACTTAATTGTGATTAATTGACTACTGGTATGAAGTGGGGGGGGGGGGGGGGGGGGGGCATTGTTCAACGTTGAAAAATGACACAGGGTCAATTCTCAACGTTGAAAAAAGACCCTACCCATGAAATCATGACTCTTGAATTATCTTGTTGTAAAATGAACGGGGGTCATTTCTCAACGTTGAAAAATGACCCGTGTTATGTTTCATCGTTTAAAGACGACTTAACCTGTACAAATATGTCTCTTATACTTAATTGTTATTAACTGAGTACTGGTTTGAGGGGGTCATTGTTCAACGTTGAAAAATGACCCGGGGTCAATTCTCAACGTTGAAAAAAGACCCTACCCATGACATTATGACTGCTGTATTATCTTGTTGTAACATGACCTGGGTCATTTCTTAACGTTGAAAAATGACCTGTGTTAAGTTTTATCGTTGAAAGACGACTGAACCCGTGCAGAATTGTATCGTAGACAAAATTGTTATTAACTGACTACTGGTATGAGGGGTCATTGTTCAACGTTGAAAAATGACCCGGGGTAAAGACCCTCCCTCTGAAATTATGACTCCTGAATTATCTTGTTGTAAAATGACCGGGGTCATTTCTCAACGTTGAAAAGTAAAATGACTCTTTGCTGAAAGACGACGTAACCCTAGCAGAATTGTCTCCTAGACTTAATTGTTATTAACTGACTACTGGTATGAGGGGGTCATTGTTCAACGTTGAAAAATGACACGTGGTCAATTCTCAACGTTGAAAAAAGACCTTACCCATGAAATTATGACACCTGAATTATCTTGTTGTTAAATGAACGTAGGTCATTTCTCAACGTTGAAAAACGACCCGTGAAAACTTTCAACGTTAAAAATTGACTTAACCTGTACATATGTCTCCTAGACGTTATTGTTATTAACTGACTACTGGTATGAAGGGTCATTGTTCATCGTTGAAAAATGACCCGGTGTCAATATTCTCAACGTTGAATAAAGACAATACCCATGAAATTATTGCTCCTGTATTATCCACGTTATTATTATTCAACGTTGAAAAATGACACCCACCAACGCGTTGAAAAATGACCCCCTCTCATCAATGGTCATACGATTACGAATTTCTTTAGCAGTCAATATCATATTTGTAGAGTTAACACTGTTCAGAACTAATCCCCATGTCATTGTTTCAACGTTGAAAAATGACTCCCTCATACCAGTAGTCAGTTAATCACAATTAAGTTTAGGAGACACATCTGTAGGGGTTAAGTCAATTTTCAACTATGAAACATTACAAGGGTCATTTTTGAACGTTGAGAAATGACCCCCGCTCATTTTTACAACAAGATAATTCAGGAGTCGTATTAAAATGGGTAAAGTCTTTTTTCAACGTTGAGAATTGACCCGGGGTCATTTTTCAACGTTGAACATAGACCCCCCTCAAACCAGTAGTCAGTTAATCACAATTAAGTCTAGGAGAAAATTCTGCACGGGTTAAGTCTTCAACGTTGAAACTTTACATGGGTCATTTTTCAACGTTGAGAAATGACCCCCATTTCATTTACAAGAGGATAATTCAGGAGTTATAATTTCAATGGTAGGGTATTTTTTCAACGTTGAGAAATGACCCCCGGGTCATACTTTCATGGGTAGGGTCATTTTTAAACGTTGAGAATTGACCCCGGGTCATTTTTCAACGTTGAACAATAACCCCTTCATACCAGTAGTCAGTCAATCACAATTAAGTCTATGTGACAATTATGCACGGGTTAAGTCAACTTTCAACGTTGAAACTTTACACGGGTCATTTTTCAACGTTGAGAAATGACCTCTCGGTCATTTTACAACAGATATTTCAGGAGTCATAATTTCATGGGTAGGGTATTTTTTTCAACGTTGAGAATTGACCTCCCGGTCATTTTTCAACGTTAAAAAATGACCCGATAGGTCTTTTTTTAACGTTAAAAAAAGACCGGGAGGTCATTTCTCAACGTTGGAAAATGACCGGGAGGTCATTTTTCAATGGGGTCCAAATTTAATGTTACACCGGCGTGCTATGTTTGTTGACTACATGTAAGTGCGTAACATACTTTTTATATCCGCAGGGATAACTAGAGTCGTAAACCACTGTTGTAATAACATAATTCTTTGATTATTTAAATGCTAATATGTGTCTAAACACACCATATGTTTTATTATACCGCAAAGTAAATTCCTTACTTTTCATTGGTCACCGAGCCGTAGACCTGACACGAAGTACCCTGTGAGCTGACAGGGTACTTGGAAATGCAGCTGTTTTCATTGGCTGACAGGTCCCTGAGTCTTGCTTTGCAGAAAATAAGATGGCCGATTTCTCGACAGGATTGAGTGCATTCAATCGTGCATCCTCCGTTTTAAGTCCATTTCGGCTAAGAACCAATCGGTGTTTGGATCTTTCAACAGTGGCATTATTTCTGGGAAAGTTTGACGTCGAAGTTTGCTGAGTATGCCCATTTTCTTATGGATAACAACCATCAGACGTGACGACATGACGTCATTTACGCTCAACAGTATCTGCTTTGGCGCGATTTTGTTATAGTTTATTATGAGCGCTGTACACGACTAATTCCGAAATATTTCGTTTGAACAGTGAAAACTTTGCAGTATAATAAATTCGTTATACAGTTTCTTCACAGTGTACATGAGGATTTCTTCCCGGCTGGTAAAATCATGTAACCCTGGCCTCGCCTAACGGCTCGGGCAACATGATTTACCTCAGCCGGGAAGAAATCCTCATGTACACTGTGAATAAACTGTATAACTAATATAATAATATTATAGTAAGTTTTACTGAGAATTTCAACTTGCTTCAATGAATCTGCCATAATGACATTCGTGTAAATATGGTAAACTCGGACGAAATAAACCTCTTTATTATACTGCAAAGTAAATTCCTTACTTTTCATTGGTCAACGAGCCCTAGACAAAATCCGATGTACCCTGTGAGCTGACAGGGTACTTAGGAATGCAGCATTATCATTGGCTGACATGTCCCTGAGTCTTGTTTTGCAGAAAATAAGATGGCCGATAGTTCGACAGGATTGAGTGCATTCAATCCTGCATCCTCCGTTTTAAGTCCATTTCGGCTAAGAACCAATCGGTGTTTGGATCTTTCAACAGTCGCATTATTTCTGGGAAAGTTTGAAGTCGAAGTCTCCTAGTATTTGTCCATTTTTCTGTTGAATAATAACGTCATAAACATATGACGTCACTTACGTTCAACGTTATATGTTTTGACGCGCTCTTTTGTTACTGTTTACTTTGAGCGCTGTGCACGACAAAGTCCGAAATATTCATTTGAACAATAAAAACTTTGAAGTATAATAAATTCGTTATACAGTTTCTTCACAGGGTACATGAGAATTTCTTCCCGGCTGGTAAAATCATGTAACCCTCGCCTGACGGCTCGGGCAACATTGATTTTCCTCAGCCGGGAAGAAATTCTCATGTACCCTGTGAAGAAACTGTATAACTAATAATAGATTGAATATTTGGGTGTTTCGACATTTAAATGATGTATGAACTCACACGTACATAACAAACAAGGTGCAGGATTAAATGTGCAGTGTTATGATATTTAAAGACAACAATAATTCGCTAAGGATGCATTTCCTCCATTGTCCATTTAAACATCCCTTGCACAACTCCATGGAAGGTTTTGCATCACTCAGGGTCCTTACAGGTTGAAAATGATGTTGCCTATTACAGTGTGTGTGGCGGACACTTTTACTTTAGTTATTGGGAGAGCAAATTAGTTTTCTTAATAATCCGCCACAGCGGAAATCATAGAAAACAAATTAAATCCATTTTAACATATTAATTTTACATTTAATATACATCACTTAAGCAATTTAGATCCAATCACAGTATATCCAATAAGTCCGAAATCTTAAAGCACAGAGGGAGAGCCAAACATATTTTGGCCGTTATATAGGGTTGAATCTAAGCACGTGCAAACCGCCCTAATATGGCTCCGCCGCACGACATAAGCAAGTTTATGGTGTGCTCCGTCATTCCAGTTTCCACTGTTTTGAACTCATTCTGCTCCGTTTTCTTGACCATTCTGAATAATGTGTAACAGAAACAAACTTAACAAATACAATTAGCAAAACTTTAACATATCGTTCACGACAGTGTGCGGCCAGTCGGAAGCGGCATTTTAACATGGTATATATACTTAACTCATTCACCCCTGAAACGTATATGAATTAATTCTAGCCCATTTTGTGACATTTAAGGATTGTTTTCTGCCATATACTCGTACTGACGTGCGTTCTCGTCGCTAGGGTTTCATTTATTACCCTTGTATTCCTGGATATAATGAACTCTCCTTATGTGATTACTTGTAGATTTCATTATACTCAACAAAAAGTTAAGGAATTTTCCGAAAGCCATGGGACAAAAGAACACCAAAACAAACCAGAGATACATTGCATGGCTTGAAACTCTGTTTTCTTTAGTTTGATATCACTTATATCCCTGCTGTAGCACTGTGTCAAGTAACCTAGGGGCTAAAGTAATTTTTCACAAAACTGGTGACTATAGAGTTATCCCTTTTGTTATGTAAAACTCTTGATTGAACGGCAAATTTTCATATTTTCAGTTCCTTTGAATGTCACATGAAATAAATGCAATTCTCATGATAGCCTCAGATGCCACGTATAGAAGATGAGAATGTTCAAAGAAGAGTACCACATGTGAGAGCCAACGCTCGTCTGATTTTGAAGATACAGTCGAAACTCGATACTACGAACTCGCTTAAATTGATTTTACAAGAATTTCGTAAGTTAAATTTTGGTAAGTCGATCTTGTTTAAGTCGAAAATACCCGTATTTTAAAGTTAAAACGTGACTAAGCCACGTTTTAACTTTAAAATATGGGTTTGTTCGAACTAACGCGTGTTCGTAGAATAGAGATTTTACTGTAGATATAAATAATTAGCATTTATAAACCAACTGTGATTGTCTTAATTGCGTTTTTGTTAAATCTCGTCTAATACGGAAAAATAATGCTTCCCAAATATTGTATAACGGTTAGAAAGTATAAACAGCATACATGGTTGTATTTATATCGTTCTCTGAAGTTTTTCTTATGTATAGTTTATCTGGTTATCTTGTGACCTTACGATTACAGTTAAACGTTCAAATAGTACAGTTAAACTCACTGGTCCCTAAAACGTCAAATGGACAATAAGATCTGATTTCAGTATATATCTAGTCTAGTTCATTTTTCGGTTATTAACCCGTTCAACCCTAAATTTCTCTTGTGGGTATTTCTAGTCCTTTTGAATCTTCTACTACAGGTATTTTGAACAAGCTACTGTTGCATTTTAGTACGACCACAACATCGATGAAAATATCAAACAGTGCAGACCATGATCAGAGTGATCCTACAGGAGCCCTCTGATCAGGGTCTACACTGTTTGCATATGTAATCAGTAATCTCTACAGAAGGGTTGAAAGGATTAAGGGTTGCCTTTGACAATGTTTTGCAAAATAACAAAAAAGTGCAGACCTTGATCAGAGACCTCCTTTGGGAATTTTATAAGTTGAGTTTCATTGTTCATATAAGAAGAAAGTACAATTCACATGTTTACTGTTTTAAAGGAAGTGCACAGTAGAACCCCGCTAATAGATGGCTTTTACTTTACGCTTGTCGATAGGACTGAACTCACTGGATACCAAAATGTTATTGATTGTAAAAAAAATCTAGGTATTAAAAATGGACTAGACTTTATTGTAAACTGGAATTATCCATTTCAAGACTCAGGGGTCAATGAGTTAACACAATAAGGCTTATCCTTATCAAGAAATGTTCTTATGGGAACCATTATCCATACCATTGTTTGCTAAATACGTCACGACAGACATGGCGGCGTTAGTGTACACAGTTTTCTGGTTAAGTGCCATCTGGATTAATATAGGCAATGCAGTGCAGTATCGTAAGTGGTGTTTTAGTGTTTATGACGCGGCGGCTGGTCTTGATCTACACCGTTTGACCCCTGCAAGTATCTAAAGCTTTTTATGTAGTGAAGGGCTGCCATTTATCCGGATTTTTCCTAAATCTTCGGATTTTTATTTCTAGATCATGGTAGCTTAAAGCATGCTGAAAGTAAAGCAGAATGCGCCATAAGGCGCATTCTGCTTTACTTCCAGCATGCTTTAAGTAGTCACGTGTCAACAAAACTAGAAACAGCCTATGGAGTTATGGTACGATTCGTAAATTCGCACTTGAAAAATGCAACTATTTTTCATGTCAACTTATTGCAGCCCTGGTAGTTGTATTTGTATATATATATATGTGGTATTTGGCAGTGTAGACCAAACCCATGCAGATACAGAACCTGGAATGATAATGGTTCTTGGTATGAACGATGTTGCAATGCAGTAAGGCAGGTTTTGTCATGGAACGGCTAATATGTAAAAGGTATTGCGCTATCCAAATTCGCACACATATTTTGGTTTCCTTTCTGATGTGAATTTAATAGGAAGAACGTTCAGAACAAATTCAAACGTCAAAGTCAAGGTAACAGGCGGCTGTCGGTAAACTGTATGTGACTGTCTTTTATCCTACGATGAACTCTCATACAAAACTTGGTATTCCTAGCTAATTAGTATAATATACATTAGCCTGGCAATTATTTTCTAAAATTGAGGTCAATGTGACAGTGACATCAAAACTGGTATGCCACACTCCGCCATCTTAAGATATACTCTCACACCGAATTTAATATCTCTAGCTGGTGTGGTGTAGAAAATATGGCCCGGACAAGCTTCGTTTCTATAACTGAGGTCAATGGTGCAAGGTCAGAGTAACCTGAAAATATTACAGTACTCTTCGGACTAGCTTTATCTGTTTTGTTATAAGTAAACAATGACTTGAAAAGTTTCAGGACAACGTGCATTCTCAATAAATTCAATAAATTTGGTGTCCCTAGCTGATGTGATATTGGAAATACATGTATGCTCCAGGCAATGTCCATACGCATGGGCGGACGGACAGATAGGTGGGCTGACGGACAGACGCACACATGAGCGCAAGCACACATGCACGCTTGCCCGCATAGTTCAATCACTTAATATATGCACCAAAATCTAGCTTTGGTGACATAAAAACTCCTTTGATAACAAGTGTAGTAGTTGTTATCATAGATGTTTAAAATGTGCTGAGTTTTATACATGATTATTCTGCAGGAGAAATATTTATATGTACACCTTCCTTACTGTGGTCGATTAATTTCAGATTCGTGTGCAGAACTTTATAAATCAAACGTCATTCGAGCCAGTGCCCCATACACAATATACAACAAGAACAACCAGCCGTTCCAGGTCTACTGTGAGTTCCATCATGGCTACGGCTACACTTTCATTAACCCAGCAACTACCGTACCTATCAACATCGACGATCTTCATACCGGAAGTAAACACGTACTCGTCCGTGACCTTCGCACAGACAACAAACAGTACGAGGCACGTATAGAAGAGATATCGAGGTACAACACGCGCTTAATGTCGATCCAGTACAATGCCCATGCCGGGTACTCCGGTATCATTAACACTAAAATGACACCATACATTTTCGTAGGACTACTGCCTGCCAGTGGTATCAATCACTTGCACAACCTAGAGGGGTACAAAATCAATGGACATGATATAACCTTCAGTAATTGCGACGGCAATCCAAACAGCTATTTCACTTTCCTTTTCAACCACAACCATATAGCTCCTGTTCACTATGGTCCATCTGATACAACAATGTTGCACCAGTGGGTTGATAAGGCCACGGCTCTACCTCACGAGCGATATTTGCCAAACAATTACTACTCATTCTTCGAAGTTCATTTTGGAGGGTGTGGTGGCTATGGCACAAATCAGCATTTCCCCAATGTTAAAGGTGCAGCAGTTGGGCTGAGATTCGGTAATCATTTTGCATAGCATTTTAACCCTTATCATTCTGAATAGTGATCTGCTTGAAATATATCGTCTGTGAGAAAAAACTAAATTATGTTTTTTTTTGTTTTTTGTTTTTTAAAACTTTGATAACGATTTTGCAGACAACAATATTGAACCAGACGACAAAGTAACAGTGATAGGGGTAAAAACATCAACATTAATTTGGTGCCGAAATGGTTCAACGGAACTAAACGCAACGGCAATGCAATTAAAAGTAGAAAACGGCAGATTTTTTTAATGTTGACATATTTTTTATATCTGGATAGCAAACAGTTTTGAGCTTGACCAAACGCCGGGCTTTCCGGGTTTTGATTCGGCTCCAAACTATTTGCAATGAATATAGATCTACATGTTATTCACTTTATTATAACTCTTTATTAGGAAAGGATAATGCATTGTCACTATATTACAGATCACTGAACACAATGTTGGCTTAGTAAATGATTTTTCTCTTCTTAGATGTAACGTGTTCGACACCCGCGGATATTGCCCATGGAACCAAGACTGTAACAGGAACTGCCTTTGGTAGCACGGTTACATACGCGTGTAGCCAGGGTTATCACGTGCTGGTGGGAGAAGTGAAGCGCACGTGCTCGGAGACAGGACAATGGACTGGACAGCTACCAGTGTGTGGAAGTAAGCTAATTGAATGATTGAAACCCACGCTCTGTAGTATTAGTTCGCTCCACCAATATCAGTTGAGTAAAACCACGGCAATCGGATGAAAATTGAGTAGATCCGGGTAAAATGTAGCATTCTCGTTAAAAACGCGACGACTGACCTTGATTAGCTAAGTTGATTAGAATATACGTATGATATAATCATACTCTTTATCTATACTGTAATTTAGTAACGTCGTTTCTAAGGCCAAATAAAAAATTACCCGTGTTTCCTATTACATGCCAAAATATATTAGGGACGGACGGTCAAGAAATCTTTTTTTTTCATATAAAAATACATGTATCTTTAACTTTTCTGATAGAATGTTTTATATAATCATATTCATATGAAAACATATGAATGTATTTCATTTTGCAGAGCCCTCGCCAATACTCAAAACGCCTTAAAAATATCAATTCAAAATGTTGATTTAATTGATAGCTCCCATTACCAAAATACCTTAAAAATTGAAACTGGTATGATTGTTAATCAACATTGGCATACCAAACCGGCAAAGTAGTGACTTATATATGATAGATGGAATTAATAATATTTTGAAATGTATTGTATGCATGTCAAATGGGTCAATAAAATGTGTTGTCTGCATGTTGAATGTGTCAATGGTTAATTAACTAGCAGGTCATATCTGCAAGGAAGGCACTTTATGACAGATTTAGATCAAATTTCGCTTAGCTATTTGCTAAATGTTATTTAAAGTCCCATTATGTTTTCAGACCTTTTCTTAATGTCTGAAATACAATAACGGTTAATAATAATGTTTGAACATTCTTATGGGCCAAACTGATCTATGAAATGATGAAAACGGACCTAAATCACCAAAAAGGGCGATTTAAAATCATAACAAACCGAAAATAGAACGTCTGACATAAACATTACCACACGGCTCAGTATCACGCGATACAGCCGGAATCAACTTCACACTGTGCAACCGTATCTACCTCCGCCCGTCCATCCATCAGTCAGTTAGACTATCACACTTTTTTGTCCGCTCTCTAACTGTAATCTTTTTATCCGATCTTCCACAAACTTGCTGAAAATGTTTATTGATATAAAATCAAGGTTTAGTTTGATTACTACTAAAATCGCATAAGGTATATCTGAGTTATTGCATGTTTATTAAAAAATGACTGTTTCAGTCATTTTTGCACTCTAACACATACAGTTTTTATCGGATATTCACTAAACTTGCTGAAAATGTTTAATTATATAAAATTTAGGTCTAGTTTGATTATTACAAAAATCGCATGTTGCATATCTGAGTTTTTGCCCTTTATGTATTAAAATGACTGTTTTCAGCAAGTTTTGCTCTCCAACACAAATACTCTTTCTTGAATCTTCACCAAACTTGCTGAAAGTTTTCATTAATATAAAATCAAGTTTAAGTTTGAATCCTACTAAAATCGCATAAGGCATGTCGGAATAATAGCCCTTTAATTATTAAAAAATGGCTGTTTCAGCCTTTTTTGCTCTCTAACACAAAGATTTTTCATCGGATCTTCACCAAACTTGCTGAAATTCGTTATTTATATAAAATCTAGGTCCAGTGTGATTATTACTAAAATCCCATAAGGATTATCTTAGTTATTGCCCTTTATGTATTAAAAAGGACTGTTTCATCATTTTTGCTCTCTAACACAAAACATTTTTTTTATTGAATTTCACCAAATAAATACGAAAGAAGACTCAAGCAGGAAACGCAACACAAACAATACACCCATCTCTAAAGCAGAACACACACACAGCCATACCATAACAAACACACACACACAACCACACACACACACACGCAATACCATTCCCTCATCTACACACCAAATAGAAAACAAGAGGCCCGGAGGGCCACATTTCGCTCACCTGAGACATTGTACCATAGAAGCTGACTGGGCAAGACAACATTTTGATATAGCTGATATAACTGATAAGCCCGGGGTGGGGCCAAATTTGATCCAGGGGTCATAATTTGAACAATCTTGGTAGAGGACCATAGGGCAAAGCTATATGTCAAATATAAATGATCTGGGCCTTATGGTTTCAGAGAAGAAGCTTTTTAAAGGTTTTCCTATGAAAAACTAATAAGCCTGAGGGCGGGTCATTTTTAGCCTGGGGTCATAATTTGAACAATCTTGGTAGAGGACCACAAGGCAAAGCTATACGTCAAATATTAAAGATCTGGGCCTTACAGTTTCAGAGAAGAAGATTTTTTAAGGTTTTCCTATATAAGTCTATGTAAAACTGATAAGCCCCGGGGTGGGGCCAATTTTGACAAGGGGGTCATAATTTGAACAACTTTGGTAGAGGACTATAAGGCAAAGCTACGTGTCAAATATAAATGATCTGGGCCTTACGGTTTCAGAGAAGAAGATTTTTAAAGGTTTTCCTATGAAAAACTGATAAGCCCAAGGGGGGGGGGGGGGGCTTTTTTGGCCCGAGGGTCATAATTTGAACAATCTTGGTAGAGGACCACAAGGCAAAGCTATATGTCAAATATTAAAGATCTGGGCCTTACAGTTTCAGAGAAGAAGAGTTTTAAAGGTTTTTCTATATAATTCTATGTAAAACTGATAAGCCCCGGGGCAGGGCCATTTTT
This sequence comes from Gari tellinella, assembly GCA_922989275.2. NCBI lineage: Eukaryota > Metazoa > Mollusca > Bivalvia > Cardiida > Psammobiidae > Gari > Gari tellinella. Next base: position 58,251,034 of record OV277859.1, read on the forward strand.
GACCCGGGGGTCATAATTTGAACAATCTTGGTAGAGGACCGTGAGGCAAAGCTACATGTCAAATATTAATGATCTGGGCCATACAGTTTCAGAGAAGAAGATTTTTTAAGATTTTCCTATATAATTCAATGTAAAACTGATAAGCTCAGGGGCGGGGCCATTTTTGACCCGGGGGTCATAATTTGAACAATCTTGGTAGAGGATCATGAGGCAAAGCTACATGTCAAATATTAATGATCTAGGCCTTACGGTTTCAGAGAAGAAGATTTTTAAAGGTTTTCCTAAGAAAAACTGATAAGCCCCAGGGCGGTGCCATTTTTGGCCCGGGGTCATTATTTGAACAATCTTGGTAGAATACTATTAGGTCATGATACATACCAAATATCAAAGGTCTGGGCCTTTCAGTTTCAGAGAAGAAGATTTTTAAAATTATCTTATGCATTACAAGTTGTTCATACGGTCATGCTAGAAAATCTGGTCCTATAGCAAGGGGAATAACTCTAGCCAAAAACTTTGAACAAGATTTCGTTCCCCCTTGTCACTGAAGGTTCTGATAAAGTTTGGTTGAATCGGGTCAGTGGTTTCAGAGGAGATGTTGTTTGAAAATGTGAACGGACGACGGACGACGTACGACGTACGCCGGACGGAATGGGATCACAATAGCTCACCCTGAGCCTAAGGCTCAGGTGAGCTAACAACACGCAAGACAAACATAAAGCTAAGTGAACATAGGAGCCCGCCTTGGTACGGTCAGTAGCAATCAATAATCAATTATAAATTAATTATTAACAACCACTGGGGGGTTAAACCTGGGTTTAGGGGCGCCGAACTTGCTGAAAATGTTTATTTATATGAAATCAAGGTTTGGTTTGAATACTACTAAATTCGCAAAAGGCATGTCTGAGGTTTTGCCCTTCAAGTATTAAAAATGAATGTTTCAGCATTTTTTGCTTTCTAACACATACATTTTTATCAGATATTCACCAAACTTGTTGAAAATGTTTATTAATATAAAATCTAGGTCAATCATCTTAACTACCAAAATCGCAAAAGGCATGCTGGAGTTATTGCCCTTGAATGACTGACAATTGACTACTTCAGGCTTGTCAGCTTTCTGACTCAAACAATTTAATTGGATCTTCACCAAATTTGCTGAAAATGATATTTGTATAAAATCTTGGTCCAGCTCTATAAATACCCAAATCGCCGAAAGCATGTTGGAGTTGTGGTTCTTCAATTTTTAAAAGTTTGCTATGTTATCCTTATTTTTGCCCTGTCCACACTGTAAAAGGACCAGTTTTCATTCTATTTTAGCCAAATATTTGGTCAATGTTGCATGTGCTTCATCTTAGCCGTGTTGGTAATAAGTTAAGTAATAAATGACCACTCCATTTCTCCTTTACCTCTTGAAGGATTTTCATTTAACTGTATTCGATTTTTTTTCTTGACCTAGACATATACCAATACACAGCAAGTTTGGTGAAGATCCAATAAAAAGTGTTTGTGTTAGAGAGCAGAAAATGCTGAAACAGTTATTTTTTAATTATTCAAGGGCAATAACTCAGACATGCCTCATGCGATTTTTGCTAGTTATTAAACCTGACCTAGATTCTATACTAATAAACATTTGTAGCAAGTTTGGTGAAGATCCAAAAAAACGTGTTTGAGTTAGAGAGCGGACAAGGCTGAAACAGTCATTTTCAGCAAGCTTGGTAGATCCTCCGTAAATTTTTTAAACGCTCACCCCCCTGTGAATATTATTTACACGTGTTGACTGGATCTCATACATGTAGTTTAACCCTGTGCCTACTGGTCGTAACTTTACGGAGTTAACAAACTGTTTGAATCTAGAAAGACGCCGCATTACGCGGCGTCTCATCTGGATCCAAACTGTTTGACACTCGTCTTTTAAAGGTTTGCTTAATTAAAACAATGCATAAATCTAAACTGAACAAATTTTGCAGACGACAATGTCAAAGCAGACGTCTGTGCAGCAGAATAAGGGTTAACCGCTTCATTTTCAGCGCTCCAGGTAAACTGGGGGTAATCTGAACTAAACCAACATTTTCTCACTCATTTCAGCACCGAATGCTATGGTGTTACTACTGATTAAACCGTCTCTTCGAGACAATTTTAATGAGTATGACATCATTGGGTTTAAAAGCAGAAATAAAGATTTTTAGTTTTCGAAATACTTCCGTTATCTGGAGCCCTGTATTTACAGAGTTGTCTTTCTTTCCATTCACAAGGGAGGCTTTTTAATTTGTGCCGCACAAAAAAAATTAAAATTAAAATTAAAAAGCTAATTTCTTAGATAAAGCCGGTATTTGTGAAAGAATCACGTCCCATGTAGTTCAAATGGGACTTCAAACAACCGTTTTATGCAGGTTTCTCAAAAAACACAATGCGGCTTAAAAAATCAGCATGTAAAACATTTAAACGACTATAAAGCAGATTTTCAAACAATTAAGTGGAGAATAGTATCTTTTACACGTTCCTCAAAAAATGACTGTCACATGCGCCGCAAAAATGACCGACATTCGCCGATACATTTTTCCGAAAAATTAAAAAAAAAGTTTAGTATCGGAGGGAAAAACTAGGGTCGGTCGGGTTACCGGAAACAGAGATATTTTTTATTTAGCCTAAGGAACAATATGGAAATAAGAATGTGCCCGTCTTGTGTAACCTTTGTATAGAAAGCATGCCATGTTTTTCAAGTACAGTAAAACCTCTCCAATACGGCCACAAAGTTGTGTTAATTAATAATTACTAGATGTTCACAATAGGTGACTGTCACCATGCTTTTATCTGTCACCCGTCTTTTATACAACCAATTACCATCGTAATAGAGAGGTTTTCAAGTATATCGTTTTAATATATTTTCTTTACTATATTTGGCATGATACATGTATATCACCCGTAACTTTGTTTTCTGTTTACCGAAATTAATATAACCATCTACAGGGCTGCCATTTCTCCGGTTTTTTCGAAATCTTCGGATTTTTATCCTAGCAGATGGAAGCTTAAAGCAGGCTGACAGAAAAGCAGAATGCGCCTTTAAGGCGCATTCTGCTTTTCTTTCAACCTGCTTTAAGTAATCGCGCTTGAAAAATCTTCGGAATTTTCATGATCAACTTATGGCAGCCCTGCATCTATATAACATTTCTTCTATAAACTTTTCAGAAGTTCCATGTGACAGCCATCCATGTCAAAATGGCGGATCGTGTTTCGCTGAAGGCAGTTCGTTCACGTGCGAATGTCCAACAGGCTTTGATGGCAGTTACTGTCAAACTACTGCATGAAGTTTATATCACCAAACGAAAACATAAAATTTATTCTAACAAATAGTCTGGAACTTGTGTAGTTTTTCCTCAAAAATGGCGTTCGTATGATATTTGAGAAAGTTTTTCGTTGATTCACAATTTAACATTTCTGGTGTAATATGACCATTTGTGTACAGTGGTAAATACGCTATTCCTACCAACTTTACGCGTTTCTTATGCGTTTATTATTCGTTTCATCATGGATAATTCCTCCATGGTTTCATTAAACGCGTTTCCTATGCGTTTCTTTACGCGTTTAATAGATAAAGTCGCGTTAATCCAATATATCCGCTAGAAACGGAAAACTGACGCACCAATCGCAATATATCTGGTATAATCGTTTATTAACGCGTTTAAACGCGTTAAAATCGTTAGGCGTTAACCGTTCGTTAACCGTTCACTAAATAAGTTTCTTACGCATAAATTAACACGTAAATGGGTAGGAATAGCGTATTTACCACTGTAACATAAGAATGACGCAGAACATTAACTGGAAACGTTGCCAATCAATCCCTTTATCCCTGGTACCTCAAATGGAAAATTCCAGTTTCCAGTTTGGTTTCGTCCATTTTCGACAATTAAGGGTTGATAATTGTCATATGTAATACAATATGACAAACAATAGAGCTCTTAACCCATTACCCCATAGAAGTGCCTTTTAGCGCATATGATTTTTTCTTCCGCTGAAGAAAATAGTTTCCATTTATTCAGTTATGAACATGTACCATAAGAAATATTTTTATATCTTTGCAGATGGTAGCTTAAAGCAGGTTGAAAGTAAAGCAGAATGCGCATTGAGGCGCATTCTGCTTTACTTTCAACCTGCTTTAAGTGGTCACCTGTCTTCAAAACTAGAAACAGGCTATGAGGCAATGGGTTAAAGGAAACCTCTTATCTCGGTATTCACTCTTTGTACAGCGGAAAAGACGTTTTTCTTTCCCAATATACGCGTTTACACCAAAAGTATTATTTTCAATGCAAACTGTTTGGAGCAAGATCAGACGCCCCCTAACGTTATTCTTGCCCAATAAACGCATTTAAGTTATAAATTCCTTATAAATATTTTTTCCAATGCAAACAGTTTGGAGCCAGATCAAGTGCCGGGTTACCCGTTGTCTGATCAGGCTCAAAACTGTTTGCAAATCAGATTAAAACAAATGGTCAGAGTTGTCAACAAAATGTCATTTTCTACGTTTTAGTCCGTTGTTAGTGTTTGGTTGCGTTTAAACAGGAAAGAATAGCGTACCCCCCCCCCCCCCCCCCCCCCCCCCAATAGTGCAAATAGCCCGTATAATAGCTTTTATCATTGTTTGTAGATCTTCTTTATTGAGCAGCCATCTATTCTAAATGCATATCAATCTATATAACGGTAGCTTACAAGATTGTATTGTTTCTATATCGTTTAGAAAATAAGTTGTTTGTATATCAAATGTATATCAATTGATAAAAAGTTGATTGTATATCAAATGTATATCAATTGATAAAAAGTTGTTTCGGCCAAAAGTGTCCAAAACAACTGAAACTTTATAGTTAAACCTTACGATAAATATGGCTCGTTTTGAATCTTATGATACATATGACGATTACATTAAACTTAATAGTAAATTTTGCTTATAAAAATAATAAGCTTATAATAGATATGGCGATTGTATAGTTAAACCTTACGATAACTACGACTCATAGAATATAAGCTCATGATTCAGATTTAGTTTCAGTTTTATTGGCATATCAGCTATACACGTTACCTTTGGCCATTTACAAAGATATAAGGGAAATATTGCAAAGACAAAGGACATATACATTATGTACCAAACTCAGAGTAGTGTCCGGTGTGTGTTTATGTTAGTCCTTACTCTCTCTCTTTGATATACTTAGCAGTATTCAAACATGTTTCGTATTACTAGTAGACATTAAAGTATTAAAGTTGTTAATGCATACATGTAGCTGGCTACTTAGCTAGGCGTATCATCTGGGTACGGTTGGAATTGTAAAAGGTTTTGAGGGCTGCCACCTTAACACCCATGTCAGCAACTTTGTCCTCCGATAGATTCTCTTGGTTCTGTGTGTCTTTGTAATCTGTCATTCTCTTTGAGTAGATGGAGGGGTTGTCTTTTAGCCAGTCATTGACCTCTTCTTTTTGCGCCTCTGTTAAAATGTTGCATAGCAGTAGGGTTTTATTCTTACGCGTTTTGCGGGCGGTTGCTGCTAGTTTGCTGCTGGCCCTGGTGTGATGTCTGGGATACCATCCCCTGCAGGATGAGGCTGTAACTGCTCTGGCCCTGGGGCCCGTTTTACTAAATCGTTTAACTCTAATTTTTCGATCATTTTTTGCTGTTTGTAGCAAGTGATAATAAAAAATATATATTAAAATTTAAAATTTTGACTTACGCAAATAATTTGCGTAAGTTGTTTAGTAAAACGGGCCCCAGGAACCAGCAATGCTTCATCTTCTGCCGGTGGTGGTGTTGGAGACCTCGGCCTTTCAGCCACCTTGCCTCTTCCTGTCCCTCTCTGACTCTTCTTTGCTGCACGAGAAAAAAAGCATCTTCTCCACTGTATGTCACAGGCCCAGACCACGTTATAAACACAAGATTCAATTCAACAAAGGACAATAAATGCTTTGGTGGTTAAACAGTTTATTTCCATTGCATGTTGCTTGGAGCCAGATTGGCCGCCGGGATCTACTTCAGTTAACTACGGTAAATCCCTGCTGTTTTCAACTTCGTATGCAACCATTATATGACACCTCCCTTAAACATCAAATGGAAAGTTCCAATTAAGTCTTGTTCATTTCTTGACAACTTAGTGTTCAAATCTGACAATGTTTTGCAATATTAAAACAGGGCAGACCATGATCAGAGGGCTCCTGGATGTGCCAGCTAATTTGAATTTGCGCTGTCTGCATAGGACACGTGTCCCATTTCGCAGTTGAACTATTTGCAAAAGGTCGCCTATATACGTGGCTAGGACTCAAAAGGTTAAATAAAACCTCTCTATAACGACCATTAAACTATTGTACTTAGCAGATGTTTAAGGCAGGTGACTGCTTAAAACAAGATGACAGTTAAACAGAAAGCTCCATCAGGAGCTTTCTGTTTATTGTCACCTTGCTTTAAGCTCTCACCTGACTTTAGGTGTTGTTTTAGTGGTCGTGATAGAGAGGTTTTACTGTATAGTTTTACTTTTCAATATCTAAACCTGTGGTTTCTTGTGTCAAAGTTGTATGATAAGAGTAGTGCCACACTGACCAGGGCACTAATGAAAAGTAGGTGAAGCATTTACCTCATACATGTAGATCATAGCATTGGTCTTGCTTTGGATATAGGTTACTTCTTAAAGCAGACCGAAATGTAAGCAGGATGCGCCTTAACCCTTGTTATTCTATAATTTTTGTCGTCTGAAAAAAAAATCGTTTACGAAAATAAATCAAAATAAGTTTTAAAGCATTTCAAACTGACGAAAGTTTGAAGATGAGTGGGAAACATTTTAAATCCAGATCAGACGCCGCGTTACGCGGCGTCTGATCTGGATCCAAATTATTTGCCAATGAAACTCTAGTCGCGCTTAGCATGATACAGGTAAATCGACATTCTGTTTAATTTAAACATGCTCTAAGCTACCATCTGCTAGAATATAGAAGCATTTCGTGTGAAACATTTTCATGACTACATGTATATGAATTGGAACTTTTCAGTGGAGGAATAAATCAATGACGTAAACTTGAATGCGTATCTATGAAGTAATGAGTTAAGGTTCAGTCACTCCTCTTTAAATCAACGTTATTGATTACCTACCTGACCCAAACTGTTTGGCACTCGTATATAATTACAGCGTTCCCTCTCTTCAACGACACGCCATGGGTGTCACAAAATATGTGCGTTGTTCGGAGGGAGTCGTTACAGGGAGGGAAAATTGGTTTACATTTACAAACAGTATGAATCCAGATCAGACGCCGCGTGACGCGGCGTCTGATCTGGATTCAAGCTGTTTGCCACTCGTCATTAAGTATTTTTTATAGCAAAATGTCGAATATGTAATTTTCAGAAAAACAGCAGACGACAATTTTAAGCAAACAATATTACAGCAGAAAAAGCGTTAGACATAATTTTCCTGTCAGGGAACTGTGGCAATGGTCGTTGTAAGGAGGGAATCGTTGTTGGGAGGGCCGTTATAGAGAGGGAGCGCTGTATATTTCTATAAAAATCTAAAAATTCGAGACAATTTTCAGCAAACAATATTTAGTGTCTCAAAAAGGATTAAAAAGGGATTGTTAAATGTGACGATGAAAGTGTCAAACAGATTAATTTGCTGTATGATAAGTATTTTTAAATACATGTAGTGAAATATAGTTGAATATATCTTATTAAAAGATAAAATTTGGTTAAGCCATGTTTGCACTTTTAAATATGAATATGTTAGATTTAACTTTGAAATACGGATATGTTAATCTTTAAGTAATTCGAAATACTGAAAGTTAGTTGTAGCAACATGGGTTTGACATAGCGAGTTCGAGATATTAAGGTTCGATTGTACAGCGCTCCCTCTCTACAACGACAACCGATGGGAGACAACAATTGTGTGCCTTGTTCGGATGGAGTCGTTATAGGGAGGGAATCGGCTTACATTTGCAAACAGCCTGAATCCAGATCAGACGTCACGTCTGGATTCAAGCTGTTTGTCACTCGTTATTAAGTTTTTAGGTCAAAGTGCCCATTATGAAAAACAGCAGACGACAATTTTTAGCAGACGACATTGCAGTCGTGAATTTGTTGGACATAATTGTCTTGTTTGGGGGAAGAGCATAAATCGTTGTTGTAAGGAGGGAATCGTTGTTGGGATGACCGTTATGGGGAGGGAGTACTGAGTCTGTAGTTCATTGATATCTCTGAAGAGAATGAAGCAGTATCCCTCTCTACAGCAACGCGGCAGAATTATACGTCAGAATAGTCAACATGACGGCGGCCGTTAATTGGTAGAAGTAGAACACACAATGGGATACAACTATTGTGTGTGTTGTTCGGAGGGAGAAGTTATAGGAGGAAATATTACCATCCTAAGATTACATTTGCAAACAGTTTGAAACCAGAGCAGACGCCGCGTATCGAAGCGTTTCACCTGAGTTCAAACTGTTTGTCACTCGTCTTTATTTTTTGTATGTCAAAATGTCCAATACGTATAACTTTGAGAGAAAGGCAAACGACAATTTTAAGCAGACGATATTGCAGCAGTAAAAGCAGTTGACGTAATAGTCTTATTTTGGGATGAGAGGCAAGCGTTATAAGGAAAGACTCGTTGACCGAAGGACTGTAGTAGGGAGGGAGCACTGGGTAAGCAAATGAAAATGTACAGTGTGAGTATACCATCTGGGCCAATGCGTACAGTGGAGAAAACGTTATTCTTTCCCAATAAACGCGTTTACGCTAAAATTTTTATTTCCACTGCAAACAGTTTGGAGCCAAATCAGACGCCGGGTAACCCGGCGTCTGATCAGGCTCCAAACTGTTTGCCACTCAGCTTAATATTAATAGTCAGAATTGTAAAAAAGTTGTTATTTTCTACATTTTAGTGTTTTGCGTTTGCGTTTAAACGCGAAAGAATAACTTTTTTTTCCACTGTATAAAGCGTTTGAGATGAAACTTCGATTGGTCAGATTGGAACATTCATAGACAGAAAACAGAGGGTGTATTTGCAAAACGCAAAATAGAAACACTCAAATGAAAGCAATGTGGTGCATATAGCATTAACACAATCACCCCTGATTTTAATGGACAATTCCAATTTCAAAAAAGGTCAAGTCCATTTTTGACTACTTACGGTTGATTTTAACAATATATTTCAAAAATGACAAACAGTGTAGACCCTGAGCAGAGGGCTCCCAATAAGGTTTTTTTCGATCAGTGTCTACCGTGTTTGCATAGAAAAATGTACCTCTAACAGGTTCATTTTTTGTAAATGACGAGTAAACACTTTGCTAGGGTTGAATGTGTTAAGATTATATAGTGTTGGTTTAGTTCAGTGGATAAGACGTTTTGTTTTCTTTCCCGTTTTATACGCTAACGAAACGCAAGCGTGTTGCATAGTCATTTTTTAAAAATTCTAATTTGAGTGGCAAACAGTTTGGAGCTTGATTAGACGCCGGTTACCCGACATGAGGATTGATATAAGGATTTTAACATAACTCATTACGCCCTAGTGACGCATATATGCGTCCTCTACCAAAAGTGTACCTCTGAAGAGTATGCTTGTCTAAAGCAAACAGTGAAGTCCCTGATTAGAGGGCTCCTGCAGGAGCCCTCTAAACAGGGACTTCACTGTTTGTCATTTTGTAATATATTATCAAAAACAACCCTAAATAATCTAAAATGGACCAGTCTTTATTGTAAACTGGAATTTTCCATTGGAAGTTTCAGGGGATAATGAGATAAACGCGTTTATTGGGAAAGAATAACATCTCCATTGTATAAAGATGATAAGACACATTGGACTTTATAGGTTTCTCACTATCCACTGGCAGTAAACGCCTGAAACATGAACATGTTTCTATCTCTCCAGCTCATTGTTCTTGTTACACTGTTCAGTTACACAAGTAAGAATTTACGTTTTGTTCCAATTTAAGTTTTCTTTTGAGAATGGTAAAGTATGGTATACACTGTCTGTTCAAGAAATAAACAAACAGTAATATAAATGTTCTCTGCAACATAGGGAGTAAGTTAATGTATTAGGTCTCTGCGTCTGATTCGAATAATAGCAGTTTCACTTTCGCACTTAAAGAAAATTAGTATGAAAAAAAAAATGTCAAAAAATGCGGCGAATTCCATTTACGCCGCGTCTGATCAGGGTCCAAACTGTTTGGCACTCGTATAGACATTTCTTCAGTCAAAGCAGCCCTAAAGCTGAATTTTAAAATATTTCAGACGACATTACCAATGCAGGCGATATTTTGGCGCTAACATTTGCAAACAATTCCGACCCTGGGGCCCGTTTTACTAAACTACTTACGCAAAATGTTTGCTTAAGTCAAAGATTTTAATTTATATTTTTTATTACCACTTGCTACAAACAGCAATTAGCCAGATCAGAGGACGCGCTTTTAGCGCGTCCTCTGATCTGGCTATTTGCTGTTTGCAAACGTTTATTATCGAAAAATAAGAGTTATTATTATTATTATTATTATTATTATACCAGATTTATATAGCGCTCTTTTCACACAGGGGTAGTGCGTTCAAAAGCGCTTCACATAAGATTACACAAAAGTACATACAAAGCGAGAAAGGACAAAATAACTACAATTAGATCTAAAATAAACATGAATAAACATACAAAAGACAGCCCCACAAAACGGCGATCACATTACTCCCATCAATCAGCAATGAACCGACCGGCTAATGATTGCCGACTGATAGAAATAATAGTAGAGCGCCCAAAGCAGGCCGCCGAGAAATGACTATAACTACAATTAGATCTTGGATAAACATGAATAAACATACAAAAGATACAAAAGACAGCCCCCAAACGGCGATCACATTACCCCCATCAATCAGCAATGAACCGACCGGCTAATGATTGCCGACTGATAGAAACAATAGATGAGCGCCCAATGCAGGCCGTCGAGAAAAGACAATAACTACAATTATCTAAGATACAAATGAATAAACATACAAAAGACAGCCCCAGGAGACGATCACATTACCCCCATCAATCAGCAATGAACCGACCGGCTAATGATTGCCGACTGATAGAAATAATAGTAAAGCGCCCAATGCAGGCCGCCGAGAAAAGACAAAGAACTACAATTAGATCTTAAATAATCATAAATAAACATACAAAAGACAGCCCCCAAACGGCGATTACATTACCCCCATTAATCAGCAATGAACCGATCGGCTAATGATTGCCGACCAATAGAAACAATAGCAGAACGCCAAATGAAGGCCGCCCAATGCAATATAACTAAGAAAAATAGCATGCGACAATAACTAAACATTTCTCTAATTGAGAGACCATAAACCAGATAATACGCCAGAACTCCCATTTAAACCCACAACATCTACAGCAAGAACATATCGCATAGGTAGCAGTGTTCTAATAATACATATTAAAGAAGTGAGTTTTCAGACGTTTTTTGAAGACTGCAACTGAGCTCGAATCTCTGATGTCTGATGGTAGACTGTTCCAGAGCTTTGGGGCTGCATGCATGAAACGTCTGTCTCCAAACCTCACCAAACGACTCCTCGGTACAACCAGCGATACTGATTTAGTCGCAGACTGCAGCTCTCTTCGAGGTTTATACACGTCAAGCATATTGACAATGTACCTTGGAGAATCATTGCACATGGCTTTGTATGTGAGTGTCAGAATTTTGAATTCAATTCTGTGTTGAACTGGAAGCCAGTGAAGATCCTTCAAGACTGGAGTGATGTGATTGTACCGAGGGGTCCTGGTAATGATGCGGGCTGCTGTATTTTGCACACGCTGTAGTTTGCATAATGAGTTTTGGGGAATCCCATACAGCAGTGAGTTGCAGTAGTCAAGTTTTGAAGTGACCAGAGAATTGATCAAGGTCTTTGTAGCTTCTGGAGAAAGGTACTGTCTAATATGACCTATCTGTCGCAGCTGTGAGTAGCCAGACCTGCACACAGCGTTAATGTGCTGTGTCATATCCATTTGGGAATCTAATCTAGCACCAAGATTCTTCACACATACTGATGGTTTGATTTTAGAGTTTCCCACTTGTACGTGAAAATCTTCAGGAACGTTAAACTTTTTTGAATGAAACAGTATGACCTCAGTTTTGTCAGTGTTCAGCTTCAACATGTTCTGGTGCATCCATGATACTATGTCTTTTAGACACCCTTCGACTTTTGAAAGGGCTTCTTGTTAACAAGATGTGTCTTTAGGCTTAAATGACAAGTATAACTGTGAATCATCTGCATAGAAGTGATGATCCAGCTGATGATTTCTGCAAATTGAGCCGACAGGTTTTGTGTACAAGATGTAGTTCTTCGGCCCAAGGACTGACCCCTGTGGCACACTATATTTCATTTGAACTGGGGCAGATAATTCGCCATCTACCGCGACTGTTTGGTAACGGTCGGTCAGGTATGAGGTCATCCACTTTAGTGGGTTTCCAATAATTTTGAAGTCTTTTTCAAGGCGATTGGGTAATGTTTCATGATCAATTGTGTCGAATGCGACAGATAGGTCAAGCATCACCAGAATTGTGATTTCATTCTTATCAAGATATTGCAAGATGTCATTTTGAACTTTTAGAAGAGCAGTTTCTGTAGAGTGATGCTTACGATATGCTGACTGATGTTGTTCATGCAGATTGTTTGTGGTCAAATGGGACTCAATGCGTTTGTCTACTACCTTTTCTAATACTTTTGAGAGAAATGGCAAATTTGATACAGGCCTGTAGTTCTTAAGATCATTTGTATCGAGATCAGGTTTTTTCAAAAGAGGTCTTACATGCGACTTTTTGAATTCTTTTGGAATTTACGCAGATTCCAGCGAAGAGTTCACAATTTTTGTTAACGACGGTAGGAGCTCGTCAAGGCATAACTTTAAAAGCCATGTAGGTATTGGGTCGAGTTCACAGGACTTACATGGGGATGCCTTCACAATCTCCCCAATTTCTGCTGCTGTAGCAGAGTCAAAGCTTTCTAAAGAATTCATTGAATGCAACGTTTCTGTGATGACTGGGGTGCATGACATTGATTCAGAGGCAATGCCTGTTCGTATTTTGTCCACCTTTTTCAATAAAAAAGTCGCTGAAATCATGCGCAAGTTGTTCTGAGGACCCATTTTTTGGCAGTGCAATTTCACTGTTTGCACCCAGGAGATGCTTAGTGACTTTAAAAAGACTCTTCGAGTCCTGTTGACAGGATTCTACTTTTTCTGTGTAAAAATTAACCTTTGACTCTGCTAATAGTTTGTTTACTTTAGCACACTGCTCTCGATACAGTTGATGATCAATTATGAGTTTTGATAATTTCCACTTTCGTTCCAGCTTACGCTTTAAATGTTTAGCATCGTGAAGTTCTTGGGTGTACCATGGACATGATGGCCTGAGAGTTATGGTCTTAGTTTTCAATGGTGCATGCTTATTGATCAGGGCTTTAAGTTCATGTGTGTATACACCGACAATTTCGTCAATATCTGTCATTTTCAGAATTTCTTTAATTGAATCTGAGTTAAGGATATCTCTTTTAAATAAATCGACATTAATGTCCCTAAGCTTTTGAAATGAAACAGTTTTTCTGATGGGCGGAGGTTTTTCTGCCTTTGCTCTGAAAGACACAGATAAATGGTCTCTTGAGATTTTGCCACTACTGTCAGATAGTCCAGGGTCAGTGACTTCGATATTTGACACACAGTCTTCGTTATCTCTTGTTATAACAACGTCAAGAGTGTGTCCCCCGACATGAGTGGCTTCTTTGACATGCTGTTGAAAACCAAGTGAATCCATTGTACTGACGAAATTGACAGTGTTCCTATCGTTTGAGATATCAAGATGAAGGTTTAAATCCCCTACAATGATGATTTGTTTATCAATGGTTGAAAATTTCGATAAGAAAAGTGGCCATTCCTTGTCAAGAAAGTCTGAGATTTTTAGATCGTTTGCCGTGGATGGAGGGGGTCTGTAGATGACTGCTAGACGCACTGTGAAATCTTTGATGCTTAAAGTACAGTCAATGTGCTCAAAAGTTGAAAAATCATTATCTTTGGTAGAGGAAAGGATTTTAACATCAATTGATGCCTTATATATGAGCCCCACTCCACCACCCCGGCTTCCACTACAGCGAGGAACATGTTTGATCTTATAGCTGTCAGGAACCAGTTCACCTAAGCACGGTTTATCTGCAGCACTACCAAGCCAGGTCTCAGTGACGGCCATTACATCAATATCATTTGAGATTATATAGTCATGTATAGCCAAAGCTTTATTTTTTACTGATCTTGGGTTTAAACTGCAGACGTTAATTTGCTTTTGAGGTTTGGTGGACATGGGCTCTTCATACTTTACATGAATGAGATTTTGTGTATTTGCTTTAGGAGGTTCAACTGAGATTTCAAGTTTACTATTTGTTTGACAAGTACTGGAAACAACTTCTATTGACTGTGGTAATTCTGTAATAATGTCATGATGAATGCCATCATTTGTATCCCAAATGCGTTTCAGTTTGGATTTACCCCCTTTTGTACCCCTATACTTTGCTAATCCAAATTGCCCAAAGTCATAAAGACCTAACTCTTTCAATCTAGATAATAGAAGGGGATCAGGTTTAGAATAAGGTGATAATTGACTGAGTGAATAAATGTACTTATCCGTATATCTGATCCTCTTTGGTTGATGGTCAGGACTGCCTTGGGCTAAACACATGTTGAATTAAATATCCAATATGTCCAGTGTAACACTATATACTCCACAAATATGATTGATTAAATCCACAATATCTTTTAAATCTCACTATAAAAACACTATTAAATCACACCATTCTTTTAAAACTATATTCATTTACAACACTGTCAATTTTCAGATGTTTATATAAAGTAATTCCACTTTGAATATTGATGACTGTGAGAGCTGAGAAAAATGCAGCCATTCACACATGGCGCATATATCATATTAAACGATTTTGACTTACGCAAACATTTTGCGTAAGTAGTTTAGTAAAACGGACCCCTGGTCAGATGCTACGTTACTCTAATGTCATGTGACTGTTGAACTCTATCAACGCCGTGGACCTGTTTGAAATATACTCAATACATTTGAAAACAGTGTAGACCCAGATCAGATGGCTCCTATATGAGCCCTCTGATCAGGGTCTGCACTGTTTTCTAATTTTAGACCAGTATTTATTAAACTACTAGTACCCATAATTCCGAGTAGACCGGTTCATATTTTGGTTATTTAAAAAGGTCCACAAGGGAACGTAATAACCAAAAGGAGTTATTTGAGATTCATCCCAAACGCTTTATAACCATGGGAAGAGACATCATCTGCGTGTCAACGTTTCAATTGTACTTCATTAAGCTGATACATGGATTAAGCGACTGTCAAATCATGATGCTCCTAACCATATCAGGAAGCCATAAATATGCCCTTTAATGCCTTTAACTTACTAGTATTTCTCCCCTGAAGAAAATAGTTTCACTTTATAAGTCACTCGTATGTACCATAAGAAGTATTTTCTGTATCCCAGCAGATGGTAGCTCAAAATCGGATGAAAGTAAAGAAGAATTCGCTTAATGTGCATTCTGCTTTACTTTCATTCGGCTTTAGCCTTTGGTCCTTTTCATGATCAAATTTACTGTGAGGTTTTTACCCCTTCATCGCCATATTGTCGTCTGCTTCAATAGTGTTGTCTGCAATATCGTTTCATAGTTAGATTTAAGGCAGTATAACTGACATAATTTCAAAACAAGTGACAAACAGTTTTGATCCGTATGATCAGGATCAAAACTGTTTGCAACTTCGCTTTATGACGTCATTGAGAGTGAAAGGGTTCAATTGACACCTGCTGTCAAAACTAGAAACAGGCAAAGGGTTCAGTTGACACCTGCTGTCAAAACTAGAAACAGGCAAAGGGGTAAAGGGTTAATGGAACTTTCTGCTTGAACCGGAAGTGTTTGGTTTTCAGAGTTTTGTCAGGGCTGCCATTTCTCCGGATTTTTCTAAATCTTAGGATTTTTTTCTTGTACATGGTAGCTTAAAGCAGATTGAAAGTAAAGCAGAATGCGCTTAAAAGCGCATTCTGCTTTACTTCCAGCCTGCTTTAAGTAGTCATGCGTCAACAAAATTAGAAACAAGCGTTTGGGTAAAGGTACGATTTATAAATTGTACTTGAAAAATGCAAATTAGGAAATCTTAGGATTTTTCATGTCAACTGATGGCAGCCCTGTGTTGTCTTTGCACGATATTTTACAAGTAGGAAATTTATGTGCATATTGTTGATGGTTTCAATCTTTGAAATCATCTATAGTCAGAGTCGTTTCCAAAACTTTGATTCAGTTACTCATCCGCTCAACAGAGCAACACTCAGTAATATCACTTAAAAACGAAAAATCGATTTCGTTTGAAAACTGTATTAGAAAAACAGTAATATGATTTAAAATAATAAACTTCTAGTGAATAAACATAACACTATGATGTAAATATGATTATCACACAATCAATAGAAAGTACCGTACTTTCATTTCCGTTTTTTGTTAATGGTAACGACACTCTCTTTCAATGAGATTAATGGTAACAGGTCTGTCTTTTCGGCCGTTTGTCGATCCGGCTTTAATTGTCTCGACCTAGATCTGGTCTGCTTCTGGTCTCAATGGAAACTGATTGACGCTTGGGTTAAAGAGATTTTACTTATACATGTTTAATTAAGCTTAAAACATATTCACGTGTTTCATTAAATCATTTACAAAATAGGATTTATGCCAAATCCGATTATCAGACTCTTTGTTTAAAGTATTGAGAAATATTGTTCTCTCAGAATGTTTACTGTTAGTAAACTCCAGGTTTTCCCACTCATCCCACCAACACCCTACCCTCCCACACACATCCAATACCTCTGTAGTTCAGTTTGAAACAATCATTAGTGCTCTCAATAACTTTGATTTTATCTTCAGTCGGGGATGAAGCCGGACATGCACCATGTAAAGTTCCTTCTGATTGTCCAAACGAAAAATGTCAACCTTGGCACCAATTCAATGGATGTATGGGGAGGCCGGTAAACAAAGGTGATCCTCCGGAAAAGTATGAGTACCACTGCGAATGTTTCACAATTTGGGGATGACTGATCTAGGACAACATGATGCAGTGCTTGGAGACATGTGAAATAAAACATCAACAATGAAGTGAAATATCGAAAATAGTATATTAACCCCTTCACTGCCTTACCCCGAGTACACTAGTAATTTGAAAACAGTTTGGATCCTGATCAGACGCCGCGTAACGCGGCGTCTGTTCAGGATACAAACTGTTTTACACCATAAGTCAAAATAACTAAATATTTAATTTTAGAAATAAAAGCAGACGACAAGTGTTTAAAATTGATGACGTCATGGCAGTGAAGGGGTTAAATTGTCGACTTTTCATGTTGATAGCCTTCTTGATTTTATATCCATGTTAGCGGTAATGACAATTTAGTAAGTACATGTATTTCATGAAGCAACCCCTTATTGAAGAGTTAATAATATGTCCTTGTCGAGTTTTCTGTATTTGGAATTCAGAGAGTTTCTACTCAGAAGTGTTTAACTAGTTCTCTGCCAATGACGCCAAAAGGCAATTTTGCAAACAGTATGTACCCTGATCAGATGCCGCGTAACTTTGATACGATCTTGCAGACAACGATATTGAAGCAGAGCATAAAGTAACGGTGAAGGGGTAAAAATCTCACGATTTATTTGACAGCGAAATAGTTAATAATTGTATATTTGTATGTTACAAACTGAGAGTGAAATACATAAAACTGAAACTGAAACTGTATAGTGTATCTACACTCTAAACGCATGACCCCTTCCCTCCCTTAAACTTGAAATGGCAGCTCTGGACAACTTCCTATTTAGTCTAAATGTATTTTTTACTATTTAAGGCTGATATTTGTCAATTTGTTACAATATGACAACAGTGTAGATCCTGATCAGATGCCCTGTTAATGTGCCCTCTGATCTGGGTCCTCACTGTTTGCGTAGGACAAGTGTACTTTTCACACTGTTTGCAAATGAGAACTATTATACGTGGCTAGGGTTCAAAAGGTAAAAACAACATTCGATGTGAAAGAATATTTAGCCATCCGGTTTAAAAAGACGGAAACATAACGATTGTTATAATTCTTCCAATATAAGCCACATTTACATTAGTTTAGGGTAAACTCGTAAACCCCTTCAATGCCTTGCCCCGAAGATACGTCGGGACCCCTAATTGCCTAATACTCCGAATCTGATCAGAATCCTAACTGTTTGCAACTAGCCATTGTGGCTAGTTGCAAACAGTTAGGATCCTTATCAGACGTCGCGATCAGGATCCAAATTGTTTGCCACTCATTACAATATTTCATAAGTCAAAATACCTAAAATTTAAATTTGAGAAATAAGAACATCTACGACAATTGTTTAACTTTGATTACGTCATGGCAGTAAAGGTGTAAAGCGTAACGCGGCGTCTGATCAGGATCAGGATCCAAACTGTTTAACGCTCATTTCACACAGTACTTTTTTACACAGTAATTTCTACAAAAGGTGCCAACTGAATAACAAACAGTGTAGATCACTTTTCAAAACTCAATTTATTACACCTATCAAAATTATAGAAGTCACTACTCTGCCGTATTTGTACACCAATATTGGTTAACAATGATATCACTTTAGATTTTGAAGGTAATTTTGGAAAAGGGACCTACCAATAATATCAACAATTTCGATGGATATTATATTTATAAGGATTTTTATGTATTTTCATATATGAATATAATTAAATAAATTTGAATAAGCGCATGTATTGTATTCAATATTAGTCATTGCATGGCATAATGCAAAAAAAGAAGGAAAGCAACTGATGTATGCAAGAATGGCATAAAGCAAAAATACCAATGTTAAATTTACCATATTTGACATCTTAATTACCTTGACCTTTGTTGGACATAACCTAAGTTGTACTAAGCTCAAGGGCTTCTTGAGTTGAGTACACATTCCAAATATAAAGTCTGTATCACATGCAGCTCCAACGTTATGGTCAATGTTTAAGTCATCCGATTTTACCTCTAAATGACCTTGACATTTGTCGGACATGACCCAAGTTGTACTGAGCTCAAGAGATTCTTGAGTTGAGTACACATACCAAATATAAAGTCTTTATCCGATGTATTTCCAGAGTTATGGACAAGGTTAAAGTTGTGGACAGGCGGACACACAAAGTAACAAACATACCAACAGGCAGACAGACATACCAAAAATAATATGCCCCCGATTAAGTAGTGCAGGGGCATAAAAATACCGACACATCTTTTCATTAAAATACTCAAGGAGTCGCATGCCGTCTGCAAGCACGGTCGCGAAAATATGTGACTTTAAGCTTTAAAAACAAAATGCACAACTAAATTACTAATCAGTGTCCTATTTAATCCTATCTTAATGGTGTGAACAATACGTTAAGATATTAAGCATGTGCTATTAAGTTGTTTCTTCTTGTTTTAACGCACCTGGTCAAATCCATGGTCGCCGCCATTATTTGTGTGTGTCTGACCCTAACACGTACTGTCAGGGGAAGTAATGCAGACTAATGGCAGAGTCGTGGTCTAGCGATGGCACAATGGTTCGTTCGTTCGAGCCCCCGCCGCACTAAATCCATACAACGACACCCAATGGGAGACAAAAAATATGTTCGTTGTTCGGAGGGAGTCGTTACAGGGAGGGAATTTTGCTTACATTTGCAAACAGCTTGAATCCAGATTAGACGCCGCGTAACGCGGCGTCTGATCTGGATTCAAGTGGTGTGTCACTCGTAATTAAGTGTTTTACTCTGAAATGGTCAAATATGTAACTTTTAGAAAAACAGCAGACGACAATTTTAAGCAGACGATATTGCAGCAATAAAAGCGTTATACCTTATTGTCCAGTTTGGGGAACAGCGGCATGGGTCGTTGTAAGGAGGGGTCGTTGTTGGGAAGGCTGTTGAAGAGAGGGAACGCTGTATTTACTATTGGTCCTTAGTATGAGACTTTAAAAACTGAATTCTCATGTTAGAAATCTACACAAGGACTTTGGCAAAGTGTGGTCCCTGTATGCATTTCTAACTCATCGGGTAAGATCGTTTTATCTCTTGGTGGATTCAGAGTTTACACTGTTTGCTGATAGGAATTTCAATATGCACAAATGTTCAACAAAACGAAAATTTAGAGCAGGCACCCCATAGATCGAAAATGGACCAATACCCAATATATAAGCATGGAATTATCCAGTGGGCGCAAATGGGTTAAACAATTTGTATATCTGCTGTATATAGTTTGGAGCCAGATCAGCCACATACTGCAGTCAACAACGTTCATCATCCGCAACGGTCAACTAAGCTTCGTATATGCCCGAAAGATGTGACCGCCGTTTAATTTTTAGATAATAAAACGTGTGTTTTGGTGTCAAAGCTGATAGGAGTGGTGGGGTCACATTGACCAAGGAACTTAGGAAAAGTAGGTTGACCTTTTATAGGTAGCCTGTTTCTTGTACTGAAGAGAGGTGACCACATAAAACAGGTTGAAAGTAAAGTAGAATCCGCCTGAAGGAGCATTCTCTGCTTTAATTTCATCTAGCTATAGCTTTAAGTTACCATTTGCTAGAATATAAAAATAGTTCTTCTGATATACAGTGCTCCCTCTCTACAACGACACCCAATGGGAGACAAACCTTGAGTGCGTTGTTCGGAGGGAGTCGTTATACGGAGGTTAATTGGAAAATATTTGCAAACAGCTTGAATCCAGACCAGACGCCGGGTAACACGGCGTCTGATCTGGATTCAAGCTCTTTGTCACTCATCATTAAGCTTTTTCTGTCAAAATTATCATTATGTTACTATTTAAAGAACAGCAGACGACAATTTTAAGCAGACGTTACTGCAGCAGTGAAATGGATAGAAATAAGTATATTGCTTTGGGAGCAGCGACGAGGGTCGTTGTAAGGACAATGGGCCTAACGGCTCGGGCAACAATGATTTTCCTCAGTCGGGAAGAAATCCTCATGTACCCTGTGAAGAAACTGTATAACTAATAACGTTTGACAGGTCTGTCCAGAGTGAATAAAAAGGAAAACGGCCTTTTAACTCATTTTAATGCATTAAACCGGCGATTATTTCTTTTGTGTCCTATAAAAGTATCGGTCGCAATTAAATCTTTATTCGTTTTTATTCTAGCTAACACTAATAAAATTCTATTGTTTGGTGTCATTGACCTGTCAAAATTTGAATATTCAAACGTCACTGAAAGGATATATTTAGCTTCGGTATCAAGTCGATACTTTCCGTCTTGATTTACGGATAGGAACAGAAGGATATTGTGCATTCTGTGTCGAATTTAAATCAATAATCGAGTTAGAGTAGTTGGTAGCGAGTACGGGTAAGTTTCTAAAAGGATGAAAGGTTGTGGGTTCGATCCCCATTAGGTTTTATTTCTTTTTTTATTTCTATTTTTTTTCAAACAGTTAGTTTACTAGTCTGGTTCCCGTCGTACTTGGAGAGTACGTCAAGCAATGAGTAATAATGCCCCCCCCCATGAATTAGAGGAAAGTGGGTGGAGTTATATGAGCTGTAATAGGGGTTTTAGGTGGTTCACAATATCTTATTGTAACCTACGGGTTCAATGTTATTCAAAACCAAATAACCAATTCAAACATACGTGGTAAGCGACTGAATTCCCCAGAAATTCGTGCAACGAATCATTTTAAAGCACTCCTATTTTTGGCTATTATATAGATAAGTTGGATTAGATATTACATATTGTATCGTTGGTATAGTGGTTAGCGTCCCTGCTTCTCGTCCAGGCGAACCGGATTCGAATACCAGCCTTCTCAATTTTTATTTTATTCTTTATTTGGAAATGTATTTTCAATATAATACGTTAGATAGTTTTACCATCGAAAAACACCTCTAAGAACATTAAAATGTAAAATTCAATGAGTTTAAAAATGTTGATGAAATCTCAGAATTTCCTCAATTTTGCCCTACGGAACCTGAACAAATGTAAAAGTGTAGATCTATATGTACCCGAATGAATAACGACGCTATTGGTTCGTGATATGTATCAAAATCTGTAAAATGAACATATAGCGTTGATTTTTCCATGTTTGGATGTAATTGAACAAAAAGTTATACGGCGAGACAGTGATAGGGCCAATGCAGTAATTGGTAGCCAATCTATGAAGGCGTATACCTTTGGTGCTAGTTAAACTTTGAGTAGTAAATAAAATATTAGTTTAGTTATTGTTTATTGGTTTTCCGAAAAATAAATAATTAAATAGATGATATTTATTATTTACAGCGTTTAAAAAGTTGTGACCAAAAACGAAAAATACATTCCGGTGACGGGAACCGAACCTGGCCAGCCTGGACGAGAAGCAGGGATCCTAACCAATACAGAAACGGCTCAGTACGGATGTTGCATCAAACTGATATACAATAGCCGAAAATAAAGCTAGTGTTCCAAAAAAATAAGACAACTTAAGGTACTTCGCAGGTGCGCTTAGTTTTCATACAATGTGTTATGAAAATTTTCATGAAGAATGATAATAGCCTAAGAAACAATGTGTGAAAATATAGGCAAAATTTATCGTGTGGTTTGTCTTTAAGGTCTCTTTTTATGACAAAACCCTGGAATTTTGATGATTTTATTTTTCTAAAAAATAAATAAGGCTAACGACTATAAATCTCGCCCAATAAGTAGTCCACAACATTCATTACAAGAAAAGCTAAAAACATTTTGATTAAAGGTGTTCAGAAAGATGTTATCAGCTTTTTAAATTTTGCAAAATGCTAAAAAATTGAATTACAAAAAACTGACTCATTCAATGTATATTAGTTTTCATTTTATTCAAATATATGGTTGATGAAATAGTTAGTCTGAAAAAATTAGAAAATATTACAGATTTTCTTATTAAAATGTGAGATATTTGAAGTTAAGATACAGTTACCTACCTTTAAATTAAAATTCTGTCATAAACATGCATTATTATTTATTCATCGACTTGCATACAACGTTAATTATATTGTTTAAACATAATAATAATGGGCAATATCAATCTTGAAAAGGTTGACGTATTGATAAGCTTCAAAGTGTGGCTTTATAGTTCGATCAAATCGTATACATGTATACCGATTTTATTGACTTGTAAGTCATTAAACTAAAACGTACATGCAAGTGGACATAATAATTGGACCGTATGTAACATCACTAATTCTAATCAACGAAGACTAAACATAACATGTCCATTGATCACTGCGTAATGGATCGACAAGTCAATAAATCGGACACTTAAAAGAAATATTTGGATCGGATTGGTCTCGAACCTCTGACCTTTGAATTGCTAGTCAATCACTCTACTGACTGCGCTATGAAGGATTATACTAAATCGTATCAACATTTCTTTTATATAAATTTTCTAGTACAAGCACGTGTTGAGAAAGTCTATGTCGTCAAGACGCATATCCGTTCGCCCGCAAGACCGACGTCCGTATGCGAAAGGCCTTAAGGGCACACGCGCCCAATTCGTGCTAACAAAGTACGATAATTCAAGAACCGTTACTCAACGAAATCGTACGTGTCGGTTACCTCCTGTAGATACTTTCGGTTTCAAACAATCTCTATTAATCGAGAAATATAAACGTGAAATTTAGTGTGAACCCGAGAACACATACGGACACACAGACCTTATGCCCCTATTCAACACCGACTACGAATCCCACGAATTGATAAATGTTGCGATTCGTGGGGATTCGTGGAATTCGGCATTTCTTTCTATCCAATTCGTGGCCCTCTACGAATCAGCTACGAACGAATTAAGACTATTCGTGGGATTCGGCTCGAATCTTACGAATACTGTCAAGAATTCAGTACGAATTGCAAGAATCCACTACGACTACTGCACGAACGCTAAGAATCAGTTACGAATTTGCCGAATGCATCTACGAATCATCTACGAATGAAGTTTGATTCTTGACGGTTCGTGGGATTCTTGAAGGTATGTAGTGTTTCCTCCCTGCAACGGCCGTCCCAACAACGACTCCCTCCTTACAACAACACTTGTCGTTGTTTTCCAACCAAACACAAATATGTCCAACCTTTCACGCCTGCTATATTGTTTGCTTAAAATTGTTGGCTGCTGTTTTTCTCAAAGTTACATAATAGACATTTGACAGAAAAAAATAATGGCGTGTGACAAACAGCTTGAATCCAGATCAGACGCAGCGTTATCCGGCGTCGGATCTGGATTCAAACTGTTTGCAAATGTAAGCCAATTTCCCTCCCTATAACGACTCCCTCCAACAACGCACACATGTTTGTCTCCAATTGTAGAGAGGGAGCGCTGTAGTTCCCGTTTCAACTCGGGCATCAGTCCAAAAATGGACTTTTAAGATAGAGCAGCAGCGGCACTAGGTTTGGAACTGGCGTATCAACGCTAGCTGCATGTTAATGGTAAGGAGATACTCCGAAGAGGAAGGAGAAGGTCCACAAGGTGGTGGGTTAGACAGTGGCTGACTTCAGCTAGAAGGCTAGAACATTAGCTTAGTGTGGAAGATGAGATACCTTTACCAACTTCAGTGTTTCCTCTCGACAACGGCTCTCCCAACAAAGACCCCTCCGTACAATGACCCTTGCGGCAGTTCCCCAAACATGACAATTACGTTTACATTTTTGCTGCTGCAATATCGCCTGCTTAAAATTATCGTCTGCTGGTTTTCTCAAATTTACATATTGGACATTTTGATAGCAAAAAAAATGACGAGTGACAAACAGCTTGAATCCAGATCAGACGCCGTGTTACTCGGCGTCTGATTTTAATTCAAGCTGTTTGCAAATGTAAACCAAGTCTTAAGTTTCCCTCCCTATTACGACTCCCTCCGAACATATTATGTGTGTCCCATTGGGTGTCGTTGTATAGAGAGGGAGCGCTGTATGTAAGAATGCCAGGATTATAGGTCAGTCATCCATGCAGAGGAGGTACACTCACTTGAGACCAAATCTATTTACCGGAGTGAAGCTGGCATTGGCTCTCAGACTCCTGCCTACAGGAGAAAGGTATCAAACTAGTACTCACGAATCCTACGACTGAGTTAAGAATACCACGAACGCCACAAACGCTGTTTACGAATCCTACGAATCAGCTACGAATCCTACGAATGCACTACGAATTTGTTACGAATTAACTACCCATTGTTCTATTCGTGGAGGTCTTGGCCCAAACTTTGAACAGCTCAAAACTTTTGCCACGAATCCCCGACCGCTCACGAATTACAAGAATCGACTACGAATCAGGTAAGAACTCCACGAATCTGTTAAGAATCAACTACGAATCCTAGCATTTTCCAATAATGAATTCGTAGCGATTCGTGGGATTCGTAGTCGGTGTGGAATAGAGGCATTAGGGATCATCACGTGACAAAATCGCGGCAACTTGTTTTTTAAGAAGCTCCACTATTTCGGCTGTTTTTCAACGGTTTTTGAATTGTTTCCTGAAGTTTTTTGTGTTAAAAAGGACTATAAAGTGTTTTTCGTGGTACAAGCTATGTCGGCATCTGGAAGCAACTTAAACTCTGTGAGAAATAGGGATAAATCTTATACGAGACCATGGATCGGTCAAGGTTATAGTGGTAATGGCGGCGACAACAATGCTGAGCGAGATGGCTCTTGGCAAACAGTAAACAGACGCAGTCGCCCAACAAAACGGCAACGCAGATCTACTGGCTCTACAGATACGCATTTAAGTCAGCAAGAAACAAACAAGGTATCTAAAGAACAATTCAAACATTTATCCACTGATGATAAACTCATTACACTTTTTGAAATGATCACGCACGTGACAGTCGTGAGTTCGAGACTAGACTCTATTGAACAATCAGTACACACGGGCAGTCAACACATTGATGAGAATACACGTCGTATTAAGCTACTAGAGTATAAAAGTATTGATCTCGAAGCACGTTCAAGACGTAATAACCTGATCTTTCGTGGTATTAAGGAAAATCTCAATGAGAACACTGAAACAGTTTTGAAGGCCTTTATGCACGACAGCCTGCATCTAGATCCAGCTAATATAACATTTCAACGTGTGCATAGGCTTGGTAGACAATCACACCGTTCACGTCCAATCATTGCCTGTCTCAGCGACTATCCAAATGTTGAGTTGATCCTTGAGCATGCCCGTCAGCTGCGTGGCACACCTTTCAGCATCAATCGTGACTCTCCGCCAGAGATCTCTGCAGCCCGCTCCCGACTCTGGCGCGACTACAAACAGGCACGCCAGAACAATCCAAATATTCCTGCTAAGATCGTCTATCCAGCAAAGCTCATTGTGAATGGACGAGTAGTCAAGGATGAATTTCCTGATTGGTACACTGTAATGAGTGGGCACCGACTGGGTCCAGCTACTTATTCCGAGGACATCAGACCCAAGCACAACCGTGACAACACTGAATTATCAAATATGTCCATCCAAGACGTAATTGAGGATGAAGCTGACGACTCTTCGGTTTACTCCGATAACCCGGAAGTGGTAGACAAGCGTCCGCCAGCACCAACCCCAATACATCCGTATACCATCGATCAGCCTACTGATCTTCCAGCAGCAGCAGCAGCAGCAGTAGATGACCCTTCTCTCGTCAACCAAAGTGATCAGCAACATCCACCTGGTGATCGGGGTGCCAAGTCAGCCCCTACAACATAGGACAGTGGGAGGAATGTAAACAATAGTGAAAATAGTTTTGATGAGAACAGTGCTGAAAGTGCTGATAGAAATAAGGAAAGTAACAATAATCAACATGAGAACCACTCTTTAAACTCTATAAATACCATTGACATTCAAAATCTGGAATCCAATAGTAACCACAGTACAGAGAAATTGAATTTAGGACTCCTTAACGTATGTGGTCTTAAAAACAGGCTACATTTCCCTGACTTTTGTGACACTATATCCAAGTTCGTTCTATTTTTTATTACAGAATCACATCTTGATATGCACGATTTCGTTAAATTGGACGGTTACTCTTATGTAAATAAACCAAGAAAGCAAAAGTATTACAGAAAGTCTGGCGGAATAGGCGCATTTATAAATGATAAACTTTCATCTTCTGTAGAAGTAATAGAATCAGAATCCGACTACGTTTTATGGCTAAAGCTTAAAAAGCAGGGTACACAACTCACTGACGACGTAGTTTTTGGTATTACATATATACCTCCTAGTCAATCTAGATTTTATAACGAAGACGAGTTTGGCGTGCTCGAACAAGAAATAATAGATATGTGCTCTAAATATGATAACATTTTTATAGCTGGAGATATGAATGCCCAAACATCTAACCTACAAGATTACACAGAGGGTGATACCTTCATGTCCCAGTATTTCGATCTTGATCGGGAAACGGAGCTATTTTTCGATCAAAAGGCTGTCCTCGAACAACATGGCATCCCCATTCATCGTGTCTCCTGTGACAATAAAAAGAATAATCATGGCTATAAGCTTATAGAAATATGTAAAAACAATAATCTCGTTATTCTGAACGGAAGATTTGGCAAAGATAAAGGCATTGGGGCTACGACATTTAGAAACACTTCTGTAATAGATTATGTAATTTGCACGATAAATGGATTCCAGTTACAAGCTGATTTTAATATAACCGAAGTTGACGAACAGCATGGAGACGGTCATGCCCTGTTAAGCTTTGATCTGTGCATAAACGTACATACTCCCCCTTTTGAAGAATCCCCTATACCAAAACAAAGGTTTGAGTGGAAATCCGACAAAGCAGCTACTTTTACACAAAATATAGACATTGAAAAACTTCAAGATATACATTATACACTTAACTCAAGAGTAAATATTGATCAGAACTGCATGGATTCCACAATAAATAAATTAAATTTTACCTTACTTGAAAGCGCAGAAAAAACGTTAAATAGCAAATACAACTATGCATTTAAGCAACAGACACATAAAACTAAAAAACCCTGGTATGGAGTCGAATGTAAAAAGGCTAAAAGGCGGTATACAAAAGCCAGGCGGAAATATTGCAAATACCCATCAGAAATGAATAAAACTGAGATGACTCATGCATGTAAAAGCTATAAAACAGTAATGAATAAATACATTAATAAATATCACAATGACATGGCCAACAAACTTAGGCATTTAAATAAACATAATCCAAGGGAATATTGGAAGTACTTAAATAAACTTAAACAATCAAAATCTACCAAACACCCGGATCTCAACACCCTGTATGATCATTTTAAAAATATAAATGTCAACCCAAATCAAGACTCCCATGAAGAAAATCTTGTTCAACCTGACAGCAATGACCCAGAAACCATATTGAATAGGCCAATCACTTTACAAGAAATTGAAAAAGAAATCTCAAAACTAAAGAACTCTAAATCTCCTGCAGGAGATTATATCATAAATGAATATATTAAAGCCTCAAAAGACAAACTGATCCCAACATACCATTTACTATTCAATAAGGTCATGGAAACTGGTATTATTCCCAACCAATGGTTAGAAGGCATCATAATACCCATCTACAAAAATAAAGGAGACCCTCAGGATCCCAGTAATTTTAGACCTATAACTTTGCTAAGCTGTCTAGGAAAGCTCTTTACAGCCTTACTAAGCTCTAGACTTACATCTTTTCTAGAAAACAATGCAATATTAAAAGAAAATCAAGCAGGTTTCAGAAAATCCTATTCCACTGCTGACCACATTTTTACATTAAGCTCCATCGTTGAGTTGCTAAGACATAATAAAAAGAAAATATTTTCAACGTTCATTGATTTCTCAAAAGCTTTTGACTCGGTCTGGAGAGTCGGCCTCTTAAATAAACTTGTCAAAAATGGCATAAATGGAAATTTCTTTAAAGTTATTAAAAACATGTATGCAAATATTAAGTCATGTGTCTCTTTAAACGGTGAAAACTCTGCATTCTTCAGCAGCGAAATTGGTGTCCGTCAAGGAGAAAACTTGTCACCTGCCCTTTTCTCCATTTACTTAAATTACCTTGAAGAGTTCTTATCTCAAAATGACGGAGGAGGTATTGGTGTCAATATGGCTCACCAAGACCAAACTGCAAATTTCTTAAAATTGTTCTTGCTTTTGTATGCTGATGATACAGTGATTATCTCAGACAATGCAGATACTATGCAAAACTGCCTAAACAAGTTTACAGAATATTGCAACATTTGGAAGTTAGAGGTAAATGTCAGTAAAACAAAGGTAACGGTATTCGGTTCAACCAAAAAGACATTTAATTTTAAAATAAATGACTCTTTGATTGAAACAGTCAACCATTACAAGTACTTAGGTGTTATATTCTCCAGGACATGTAGTTATGTACAAACACTTAAACACATTGCTCAACAGGCCCAAAAAGCAATGCACTTTCTATACTCACGCATAAATAATCTCCATCTCCCCATCGACCTCCAGCTTAAGCTATTTGACCACACCATTCTCCCAATAATGACATATGCCTGTGAAGTCTGGGGCTATGGAAACCTGCAAATACTTGAAAGAATACATCTCTCTTTCTTAAAGAGAATTCTACATGCTAAAAAAAGCACCCGAACTATATGGTCTATGCAGAGCTTGGACGTTACCCAATAGAAATTACGATTAAATGCAGAATGATTTCATTTTGGTCTAAAATTATTGAAAGCAAAGAAGGCAAATTAACTAAACAAATTTACACTTTATTGCTCAATGAGCCAAACTTTCATTCGAAATGGACAGACGCTATCAAAAGAATACTCACTGAAATTGGTAAACCAGGTATCTGGCTCACACAACATAATTTCAACACAGCTAATTTAGACAAAATTACCAAAAAAAGTTTGATTGATCAATTTCACCAAAAATGGTACGCCTCTCTTCAAAACTCACCAAAAGGGTTAAACTATAGATCCTTTAAAATTGATATAAAAACTGAAAACTATTTACTTACCTTAAACAAACATCATGCCATTTGCCTGGCAAAATTTCGTACAGCAAATCACAGACTCCCTGTTGAAACTGGCCGTTGGAGTTCTGTAGATTACATGGACCGAAAATGCAGCCTCTGTAACAGAAATTGTATTGGTGATGAATTTCATTATCTATTAGTATGCGACCATTTCACAGATATTCGTAAGAACCATATCAAACCTTACTACTTCTGCAACCCGAATAGATTCAAATACAAGGAGCTTATGTCATCCAATTCATCAAACACACTGAATAACCTAGCCCGATTCTGCAAAATTATAATGCACGCGTTCTAGATAATATCAACTAACATAAGCCGTCTGCGTATATAGATCCCACTGTACCTCTTCTATGTAAACAACGCAACAGTTGTAATTTCCCAGCTATTTCTGGGTTATACGCTGCAAACCTTGTGGTGGTGAGGCTACCCTAGGGGAACCTTACTACAAATATTGTCGTGTTATACAGTTACACCTCGCTTTGCCAAACATACCCTTTTAAGACCCATGGTCGGATCTAACGTCATAACCAGATTGTGGTTGATGAAAGCATGGGTGAAGACGTATACTTACGTTTCCTACTCTGTTTCCATCCTGCTCCTGACAACATGCTTCAAACACCGAAAATCAGTTGCTTTTTTGCTGTAGTAGCCGGAACGAAGAGTTACTGTTACACACGCCTGCAGCTCGAGCGACCACTTGAAATGGCCCCTGTACTCTATATTCCGGGTGCAGTCGAACCTGCGCTCGTCGACCATTTCTATGGGATCCTTGAGTGAATTTTGAGATATCATACTCTAAATAGGGACGAAAGTAACATGGAAGTCTATACGGTTTGGATTTCTGCGTTGCTTTCGGCCTACATAGAGCTCCTTGCTGATTTGAAAGCTGAAATGCATCTTCTGTGGTCGCTTACCACAGGGTTTACAGTACAGGCTCGCTGTCAATCAAACAATTGTCGTTTCAATTGTAAAGGATTACGTTTGCCATTTAAAACTAGGCATTTACAATATACATGTATATCCACATCTGCAGTACGACTTGTATTATAACGGTCCCACAAACTACGACTAAACAAAAGATTTTTAAAGTAAGTTGGTGCAGCACAGAAGCACAGCTGAAAACCTAATCCACGGGCTTTCAGATTTGCTTTCGCTCTGTACAAACCCTTTCCAACAATACAATTAGACATTTTAATAACAATATTTGATACGTCTTTATATCACTGCTGTTCTATATAAAGCGAAAGTAATTTGGTGGCAGTAGTAATAATAATAGTCGATGATAATGTTAAAGAAGGATAAGTTATGGATAATGATTCTAATGGTGACGATCGGTGAAAATGATGACGATAATAACAACAATACTAGCTGTTCGCTAGTATGGTTGTTGTTGTTGTCATTACGACTGTGATTCGTACCTAAGATCTTATCTAAACTTCGTTTCGTTAGAAAGATCAATTTGGGTACATAGTTTATACATGGTGTTGATGATTGTGATAATAATGATAATAATGGCAGTTAGCTATTATTGTTGTTGTTGTTATCGTCATCGTTACTGTGACTGGTACCCGAGATAGCATCTAAATTCTTTTTACAAGGATCTTCCGATACATGTTGCCCCGCTAATAATCGGGGTATTGTTTTAGCTCTTTCGCTGCTTTCGGCTCATTTGTCTTAACATACAATTACTAGAAGCTTGGACCCAGACCAGTCGCCGTGTCACGAGGTGTCTAATCAGGTTCCAATCTACTCTTTACATAAATACTGCGTTGAATTTATCTACATTTAAAATACAGTTATAAAATTGAAAATTAATAAATAATAATAATATTAACCTGTCATACATCTGCATTTGACTACTTTCCCTACCAGTCTAAAATATGGCAGCGAAGAAGTTAAAGTAGAATGCGCCTGAAAACTTGAATATATATACCTGTTTGTAATTACATGTATGATGTCTATGTATACATGTAGGAAATTGTAAATACATGTAAAAACCTCCATATTATTTTCGGTAGTGACGATTTAGTCGGACCTGTCTTGGGCGTCCAGTTCTGGTATAGGACAGAGGTCTGGCTGCAGTGTTTCTGTCCTGTACTAAGCTGCCACCCATCTACATGTCAATCATATTGTCACTTTTAGCGTAACCGCTCTACTCGGGTTTGACTGTATGTGTCGCTGCCTCTTTTATTTTTTTGGGTGTATGCTCCAACGAGCCATTATATTCATGTGTATGTATTATGTTGAACTGTATTGTTATGTAAACTCAAACAGCATCCGAGTATTAAAGAAAACAACAATCAAAACCAATGTCGACTCCGGCGTATTATATGCGAGACGATGTGAAACCATTTTAGTAGATGCTCAATTCAGAAACTTGTTTGGTCTCACATCGTCTAACAAATAGTACGCAATTACATGTTGAATAATAATAATAAGAAGAAGAATAGCAACAATAGTAATAATAATAAATCATTTTCACTTTACCTCATATCTTGAAGCAGTCTAATTTGCAACCACTGCTCTAATACGATTATTTCGTAAACACTTTCCTCCCTCAAAATAAGTTTACTTAGCAATTACTAAATTATCGAATAATTTCATTTCATTGCCGAATTATGCACTTCCTTTTACTACCGATACGTTTGCTGTTTGTGTACCTTAATAATGCGGAGCTCTTTTGGCCCATTCAGGTCGGAATCGAGTATACGATATTAAATAACACAGCCCTTTCTGAAACCTCAATCGAGATCCGACCTTGGATGGGAAAAAAGATCTTTTTTTTCACATAAATATTGTCACAGATTTCCCTTTCTCATATGTCATGATAATGATCTGAGAAATAAAAGTTATTATTGTTGTTGTTGTTGTTGTAGTAATCGCTTGCGATCCAACACTCAACCAATCAGAGCATGCATGACGCCCATATTTCGGTCAAAATTTAGACGTGTGGTGCTATGTGAAATTGTGGTCACGACGTCATTTGAATTGGAAGCAGGCTGACTGGCACCGACTTCTCTTTCCTGACGAATCTCACCGAGCAATGCAGATGGTAGGCTACGCAAAATTTTAACATTCAAGATCAGGGCTGTCGTTTCTCCTTAATCTCCGGATTTTCCCCCAGTACATGGTAGCTTAAAGCAGGCTGAAAGTAAAGCAGAATGCGCCCTAAGGCGCATTCTGCTTTACTTTCAGTCTGCTTTAAGTAGTCGCATGTCAACAAAACAAGAAAAAGGCTATGGGGTAAAGGTACGATTCGTAAAATCGCACTTGAAAAATGCATATTTGGAAATCTTAGGATTTTTTATGTCAACTTATGGAAGCCCTGCAAGATTCAGCAGTCAAGATTTGAGACTGGAATGGCAATGATGGGGTTATATTCAAGTCTTGCTTACGTCATCATATCATTTAGCCATATGATATTCGAAAAGTAAAATTAAACCGTGTCATATGACCACGAGACTTATGCCTCGCTCACATTTGCTGCGGCTGCCGTACGGCGGCCGCACGGCTTATCATTTCTACGGCGAGTAGCAATTCCTCGGCCGCCGCAGAATTCCTACGGCCGCCGTGTGTTGCGCTCACATTTGCTGCGGCTGCCGCGCGGCGAGATTTTATTTTGGTGGGGTTAAAAAATCTGCAGCAAAAGTACGGCCGCCGTGCGGCTGCAGTACGGTGACCGCACGGCGACCGTACGGCCGCCGTAGAAGTCCCATCAGATACCTATCAACCAAAATACTGCTCCTGCTACACAACTTGGTTTTGCTACATATTCACACAACTTATATCAGTCCAACAACACCATGAACTCAAAGGACACATTTGGACAGCATTTACAAACATCTAAATCCATTTTTTGATAATATACATGTTTTACATATACATGTATAAACAAAAGTACAAATGCTCATTAGGGAAATTGACCATCGAGTTACGGCGACCGCACGGTGGCCGTACGGCTGCCGTACGGCAGCCTTAGAACTACTCTGCGGCGTGTGTTTCTACGGCCGCCGTAGAAATGAAAGAATGTTATAACTCCGCGTTATAATTCTACGGCGACCTCTACGGCCTGTAAAATATTGGGATACGCCGTGCGGCAGCCGTACGACCGCCGCACAGCCGCCGTAGAATGTGAGCGCACTATTATTGTATTGTAAAACAGTGTAAACGAAGCCTCTTAGACGTCTCAGACCCGAAGTCTGACGGAGTTCTACACTGTCTTACAAGTTTGGTAGATGCTGAGAAGTTTCAAACAGCGCAGACCAAAACTAATCGCCGCTGCTTTGACGTGGCGTCTGGTCTAGATTTACACTAGTGTAACTCAGTGTCTCACCAGGATACAAATTGTTTGACATTCTTATGTTAATTTCTGAAAGAAATTGCCTTTAAATTAACTTTGAGAAAAAGTGCAGACGATAAATTTTGCAAACGGCAATTGCAAAGCGTGAAGAGGGTTGACCTTTTGTTATACAACGCTCACTCCCTAGAACAACCTTCTCAACAACGATTCCCTCCTTACAACAATGTTTGCAACTGTTCCCCAAACATAAAATCACAGATATAATTTTTAATTATTGTTTGCCTGCATCTGTCGTATTAACATACTATTATATTTTGCCCATTGCACTGCAATTTTAGCTCATCAGAGCAAAAAGTGCTCTAGGTGAGCTATTGTGATATCCACTCTGTTCGTCATCTGCCGTCCACCCGTCTGTCCTTCAACAATTGCAAACAACTTCTCAGGGTAGCCAAACTTCATCAGAAGCATCAGTAGGATGGGGAATGACAATTTGTGAAAAGAAAATGGATGAGATAATTTGTCTGGTTGCAATGGCAACCGTGCACGATATCTAGAAAAATAGACTTCTCCGAATTTACTGGTCCAATTTCAATTTGGTTTTGACCAAAATGTTTTTAATCTATATACTTTAAAAGTTATTCAAATACATGTAATTTTGATCAGTCTAAAAGCATGGGCGCCAGAGAGCGTGGTTATTTCCCGTGTTCGGTAATATTGAATAAAAACTTAAAAGTTTAGAACCTGCTAGAATTTGTATAGTTGTTCGTTTCTTTATGCGATTGGTTAGTTCTACGACGTATCTGTGATAACATTTATGTCATACAGTGTTCCCTCCCTACAACGGCCCTCTGAACAACGATTCTCTCTTTACAACGGCGCTTGCCGCAGTTCCCTTAACAGGACAATACTTCTAACGTTTTAACTGCTGTACTATAGTCTGCTTAAAATTCTCGTCTGCTGTTTTTCTCAAAGTTAAATATTTGATATTTTGACAAAACAAAAATTAATGACGAGTGACAAACAGCTTGAATCTCGTTTTCGTCAATATCTCAGTACCTGTGCATGGTATCAAAATCATGTTGGTGTCTATCTCCATGTTTTGAGGGGTAAAGAATCAGATTAAACCATTTTAATAAAGGTCACACCAATATTTTGTGCTGAATGGGAATATTTAGGCAGCCATTACTGAAAATCTCGTTTTCGTCAATATCTCAGTAACTATATACATATGGTTTCAGAATAATTGTTGTGTTTATCCCCATATTTTGAAGGGTAGAAAATCAGATAAAACCATTTTAGTATTGATCCCGCAAATATATTTATAAGGTTGTGATGAATATCCATATTTCGGCAGCCATTACCGTAAATCTTGTTTTCGTCAATATCTCAACATCTACGACATATTATATCAAAGTAATTCTGGCGTATAAACACGTGTTTTAGGGGTAAATAATCAGTTGAAGCCATTTCACTAAAGATCACACAAATAGTTTTTCTGAATAGGCATATTTAGTCAGCCAGTACTGAAAATCTCATTTTCGGCAATACCTCAGGAACTATGATACATGCTTTAACATAATTCTGGCGTCTGTACTCATGTTTGTAAAAGTAAAAAAAAATATCAATTTAAAGTCTACTTTCAGTCCGAATGACCGCTCAGCCGATTGTTCATTTACTCCCCTGATCATTGAGCCATCTTGCCTACAATATTGAGCACTGCTAACATATGGCGCATAAGCAGCCGCAGTACCGGTTCAGACCCTTCGCAGGTACCTATTTTAACCCCTGGGTAGAGAGGAGCTATTCGCGGTACATATCTTGCTCAAGCATATTCTTGTACATCATCGGGGATTCGGAACAATTTCCCTTGTCAGGCCCCTGGTCCGGCGGGGGATCAAACTCACGACCCCTGGTACCGTAGTCCAACGGGTTACCACTGGATTACTACCACCGGTAGGGAAAAGAAGCAGATTAAACCATTTCAGTATTGATCACACCAACATGTTTTGCAAAATAGACAACAATCCACTTCACTGTACATCCAAGTTACAAAGCATTCCTTTTACTTATAATGATGTAGCTTGCCATTACTGAACTGACTCAGTCCTCAAACAAGTTTTTTTAACAACATTGTCACTGTCATCGACCTGTCTGACGTGTTTTTCCAGGTAGGGTGCTTCTCCGTGGCAGCAATAAAATATTGCGCATGGCAAGCGAGTCATATATCACAGACACATTGCTGTCGGACAGAGTGTATACGTAGCACAACCACACCTTATCATTTCCAGCATCTCCTGTGGAGCAATAGTAACGTTTGCTTACAATACAACTGGCATCAATTATCTAGTGCGTTCATCAAGTTTCTACTCAAACTCGACAAGATCTAATGATGCAGGTTCTGTTTGGGAGCTGATTTCCAAATGGCAGTCTGAATGTTTTACGTTCTCTTTGAATGCCTCTTTAGAAGGTGAAAGTGACTTAAGCTGTGGGGCATTTGTAACATATATTCTACCAATTCTTTGCAACCAGACTTCTCCTCAAACTTCGAACATGTTCGATGTTACTAAGCTTGTGACCCTGTAACAGGCAGCCATGAATCCTGTCGCTTCTCAAACGATGTCGCCTATAGCATAAGATAATTCGCCCACTTTGTCCAGTACCACACCGATCTTTAGAACTTTGATGACAATGCCTTTTTCTACTCTGAAGCACTGACCTACAGTGACACAGCCCGAGAGGACATGGGCGACCTGAGAGGACATGGGCGACTGGCAGATGTGAAAACAATAATGTTCACTTGCAGTTGCGGCAATGTCTATAGTAGTTTGTTAAGCATGTGGTCCTTCCAAGGTTAAACGACAGGCCAGATTCAACTTTGCGTAGAAGTGCAGCAGGAGGTCGAAAACGTCAATGTCCTCACAAACAATGTTTGATTCTTTTTACGCCACTTTCAGCTGCCTTAACCATCTACTGTATGATAATTAACCCCACTTCTTCATGGCGGGTCATGGTATCTTTCTTGTGGAAGACAATGTCATCCTGAAATACTAGTACAGTGTTAGTAGAGGTAATGACCAGACTATGTCCATTCGGCTTTCTGGATCAAACTCTGACACATCAGAACTATGACCTCTACCTTATTCTCAGTTGCTGTAAGGAAAACCTTCTGGAGTGGCATTGGAGTATGTAACTGCAGTTTTTGTCGTCGTATGGCCTCGTCACCAGCTCGAGCTGCCCACATTCAACTTTTAATCCTGAAGTTGAAGTAGCGATCGAGTGGGTCATAGCTTGCCACCCTCTTCATAACATCCATCATGAAGCCATTTACAGTTCCTTGGTTAGACTCGTTTATAACCCAAATGATAGCACAGCCATCCAGTATTTCTATCATCTCTGAATTCATAACCTGAGGAGTTGTACAGCGTGTGTTCCTGCCTGTATGGATCAGGTATGGGTCGTCGATCCCCTCACTTAACTACCAACGAGACCCTACAGCTGAGCCATAGGTGCCCAGCTACTGTAGTTGATGAGATATACTCAAATAGCTCAGCTCTTATGACGATCAACGGCTGATCATCAACAATTTGATAATTGACTATTGATGGACTTTCCTGAGTGTATGATGCTCAGTGCTTTCTTTGCCTATGGTCCGGCAATTCAGAGGAGTACGGGCGATGTGTATGACCTACAAGCGCCCAGTCTAGGTTTGGAGGTTTCACTTTTCGGACTCAGCTAAGCTATATATATTTCTGACTTTCACCTTGATACTCTGCACTACTTCAAAGTACAAGTATACTGTCTAAACCAACCGCCTAAAATCTAGAGCTATATTTCTGTGTGCCTCCTTTGACCGCAAAGCAACAACTGACCGAATTTTTGTTTATTTGTTTGTAAACATCCTTTTCTGCAATATATGGGCTAATTGGACATCTAAAAGAGAGGGCAGCGGATACAGAAACCTGGGTGCGATGTCTTGCTCTTACTTTCGACAGGGTTCTCTGGTTTTTTATATGCCTAGTGTAAAGTCTCATCCGAAGGACTTGGTCCAGCGGGGGATCAAACTCACGACCCTTGGCATCGTAGTCGAGTGTGCTACTACTGGACCACGTCTGCCGCGGTGTTTGTGCCTGTATCAGTATTTTATTATGTTTGTTTAGGGACAAAGTACGACTTTACATTGATGTCGGCTACCGTAAGGACTAATTAAATTCAAGAGTAAATA
Source organism: Gari tellinella (assembly GCA_922989275.2). Classification (NCBI taxonomy): domain Eukaryota; kingdom Metazoa; phylum Mollusca; class Bivalvia; order Cardiida; family Psammobiidae; genus Gari; species Gari tellinella. The sequence continues at coordinate 58,289,589 of OV277859.1, forward strand.
TCACTGTCAGCATCATCCTAATTTTGCGGTCGTTACACTATTGAAAAGGAACTTAGAATGTATCTATATTGTCAAAAAAATGAATCTAAGAATTCTTAAGCTAGCTGAGGTATGACCATTCTTTTAATGCTCTTATTTAAATGATGAACACACACCAGACAGACGACACAAAGAGAACGTAGACTCGACCGTCGCATCAATAATGGCGGTCCTTCTTTTGCATATTTTGCAGAAAAGCTTCACCAATTTTGAGCGACTTTGAAGAAGTTTGAAAATTGAAGCAGACGAAAACTTTAGCAGACAACAATTTCTTTCATCAGTAAGGGGTTTATCTGATTCTTAACCTCTCGCAACATGGGGATTGAAACTAAAATAATTTTGAGATACTGACAAAAATGAGATTTTCAGTAATGGCTGCCTAAATATGCCTATTAAGCACAAATTGTTGGTGTGATCTTTACTAAAATGGCTTAATCTGATTCTTTACCCCTCAAAACATGGAGATAGACACCGACATTAGTTTGCTACCATGCACGATCACTGAGATAATAACGAAAACGAGATTTTCAGTAATGGCTGCCTAAATATGCCCATTCAGCACAAAATATTGGTGTGATCTTTACTAAAATGGCTTAATCTGATTCTTTACCCCTCAAAACATGGAGATAGACACCAACATTAGTTTGCTACCATGCACGGGCACTGAGATAATAACAAAAACGAGATTTTTAGTAATGGCTGCCTTATTATGCCTATTCAGCACAAAATATCACAGTGCTCGTTACTTTATCTGATTCTTTACCCCTCAAAACATGGGGATAGACGCCACAATTATGTTGATACCATGCATAGTTTCTGAGATATTGACGAAAACAATATTTTCAGTAATGGCGGCCTTAATTTGCATATTGTGCTGATTGCCCAAAGGTGCCAGAGTGGCATCATTCAGATTCTTAAAGAGCACACCTCAGAGATATAGAAACAGCAAAAAAACTTTGTACGGCCCGCAAAACACGCTTATCGAAAAAATCAGGGGTTTGGCAACCGGACTACTTAGAACGATCACCTACACACAAACTAGGCAATGTAGTGATATGGATTACATACGAGAGTCAAAATTAAGATAGTAGGTCAAAACATAGAAAAAGATCCCATACATTTAGCCGCAAAATCTTAAACCTTTGTCAGAATGACCACCTTGATGAAATCTAGGCATTTTAATAACATGGGTTAGACGGAGTCAAAGGGTGGGTCAGTAGTAGGTCAAATTGTAGGAACAACTGTACAGTTCTATAGGGTCCGCACTTTCTGTCTTTAATTTTATTTCTCTGGTAAGCGCCTCGGGGACTCATGACCTTTGTGTTTGTACTTGTTTTTGATGTGTTCAGTAAAATTTAAGTTAAATATACCCATTTTATAATACATGTATATTAAACTGTACCAGATATTCATGTTTTTACATGTTTCTCAACAAGATAACAAAATACTCTGACTGCTTTGTCTATCCTTCTCTCCGTACGTTTGCCACAGCATGACCCCAACCTTTTAGGAACGCAACTCATGAATTCAATAAAGAAAGTGTGTTGGACTATACTAAAATCTATGTATGGTCAAATGAGGTCATGCTTGAGAGTCAAAGCAGGTTTAACAGACAGGGTTGTGTTAGCTCATCTATAATATTCATTATTTTCATGAACGACTTAATACATTATTTAAAAACAAATCTACGTAATGGTATACATGTATACATATGTCTCAGACGAGATTGGTAATGTATATGCTCTGATGTTTGCCGACGATGTATCGGGTCTTGGGGACACAACAGCAAATCTGCAGAGACAAATAATAAACTTGGTAGCAGAGTTCTGTGATAAAAGTGGCATGAAGTTGAACACTGACAAGTCCAAAGTAATGGTGTTTAGAAATGGCGGGCCTTTACGAAAATATAAAAAATGGTTTTACAAAGGATCTAGATTAGAAGTTGTTTCATGTTTCAAGTACAGGGCTGCCATAAGTTGACATGAAAAATCCTAAGATTTCCAAATTTGCATTTTTCAAGTGCGATTTTTCGAACCGTACCTTTACCCCATAACCTATTTCTAGTTTTGTTGGCATGTGACTACTTAAAGCAGGCTGGAAGGAAATAAAGCAGGCGCATTCTGATTTACTTTCAGCCTGCTTTAAGCTACCAAGTACTAGGAAAAAATCCGAAGATTTAGGAAATATCCGGAGAAATGGCAGCCCTGCAAGTATCTTTGTTCTTATTTAAGGCCGAAATTAAGCTGGACTGCAACTGTTGAAACATTAGCTAAACAGGCTTCGAAAGCAACTGCACATATTTTTAAAGTTCAAAGGCATTTTGGATATTTTCATCCTGATGATGCATTCAAGTTTTTTGATGCAACAGTTAGTCCTATTTTATGCTACTCTGCAGAAATTTGGGAGTATAAATACCATGAATCTCTGGAGAGAGTACATGTTAACTTTTGCAAGCGTATTTGAGCATTAAATAGATCTGTAACTAATGTGTTGGCAATTGCAGAATCTGGTAGACTTCCAATGTTAGATATATATGAAGAAATATGTTAATTATTGGATGAAGCTCACACAGTTATCATCAGATAGGTATCCAAAACAATGCTATCAGATGCTAAGGAAACTTGATAATGCCGGCAAAATAAACTTGGAAACAGGTGTAAAACATTTACTATTTGAATATGGTTTTGGTTATGTATGGATTGCTGATGATGTTGGTAATAGTAAACTATTTATAACAACACGAAAGAAATTCATCAGGATAGAAACTAATTTATAATTGAAATTTTGATACTGTTCGTTGTATCAACTGTATTTAAATCTTCACTTGTCCTTTTCTAATAATCTCCAAGATGTCATCTACATATCGCTTCCAGAGTTTAGGTGCACATGTAAGAGGTGATGTCGCTATTGCTTCTTGTTCTAACCATTCCATGAATAGATTCGCCACCAACGGGGAAACTGGAGATCCCATAGCCGTGCCAGACGTTTGTTGAACTATTTGTTCACGAAACTGGAAATATGTGGTGGTGAGAATGAACTCCAATACCTGCAGTTTAATTCGCAGTTACGGTAATTTCCGTATAGGGTTAACGAGTGTAACAGCTTGAAATCATGAAATAAAGTGTAATTCAAATTAAAAAATACTGTACAAGACACTAATCTATTTTTCTGAAGTTTATATCATTAGAAAGAGCAATGTTTTCTCAATTTACTCATAACGGGGCGGATATTTAATTTTAACTAATAATAAATTGCTTTTAAGAGCCAAGAAAGGTACAACCCTCCCACTTTTTTGCATAAGACGGGCGGATATTGTGATTGGAACAATAATGGTTTTATTGCAGTTACAAAAAATCCCTATATAGTCTATGTAACCTAAATCGATGGCTTCTTGTTGGAAAGTCGCTATCGGCATATGTTTCAAGGGGAGTAACTCCTTCGATTAAGACAGGCATTTCACCAAAATAGTCCCTAATGATATGGGTACTTGGATTAACCTTTGTGATTAACTCATTCACTCCTTGAACTTTAAATGGACAATGCCAGTTTCCAAAAAAATTCTGCCGTCCATCATTTATCATTGATTTAACAATATATTTTAGAATGACAAATATTGTGGACCCTGTCAGAGGGCTTTACAGGTACACTGTTTGTTAAAAACGGGTTGGTCGTCGCTAGGGTTGAATGGGTTAAAGTAATGATAATATTACCTTTCAAAAGGAGTTTGTCCTATTTATACTTAACAGGTCTGATCTGGATTCAAATTGTTTGCAAATGTTAGTCAAGTCAAGCTTAGCACAATAACAGGGCTCAGGCTGCCATAAGTTGACATGAAAAATCTTAAGATTTCCAAATTTGCATTTTTCAAGTGCGATTTTACGAATCGTACCTTTACCCCATCGCCTGTTTCTAGTTTTGTTGACACGTGACTGCTTAAAGCAGGCTGGAAGTTAAGGCGCATTCTGCTTTACGTTCAGCCTGCTTTAAGCTACCATGTACTAGAAAAAAATCGAAGATTTAGGAAAAATCCGGAGAAATGGAAGCCCTGAAGAGGGTACAGTGTACAGGTGGCGTTAGCGAGGTGCAACGGTCAATGCACAGTCAACCATGTTTACTGCGGTTCATCTATAAAATATCGAGATTATTATAGGCAAATGGCTCCTTTATTAATAAATGAACTAAAAATTTTCTGCGTTAAAGCGAAATAATACAACAGAAAATGATCGGCAAATTCCATGAAGCTAGCGATTCATGGTAAATTTAATTGCCGATTATTTTCTGACGTTGATTTCGCTAAAACGCCGAAAAAATCAATTCATTTCCTTATATTTACAATCGCCCCATTCAATTCCATAGACAAAAACGGTGTTCATTTCGTATAAACACCACTTTTCGAGAGGGCGGGACTTGTGGAAAAGTTTCGAAGGGGAGGTGGGGCATATGCAGTTTTCATTCGCGAACTAATCTTTGGAACTTGGGAAGCAAACATTTGGCGGATTTTTTCAAAATTTGTTTTTAACCGATCTATGCCTTCCTATTAGTGATAACCATGATTCCCGACTAATATTCTTTTTTATTAATGAAATAAATTGCAAGAAAATGGACATACCTTATAAACAGCGGCTATCTGCGTTTCTTTATGACCAAAAACTCCGATATATTTATCCTACTTTAAAATGACGTCACTTCCAATGACGTCAAAAATCGGCATTTTTCTCGCCAAACTGTCAAGTTGTTGACTTAGAATGTGAACAATGGGACTTATTTTTCTGCTTTGGAATGTACACAGCTTCAGTAAATCGGTCATGACTGTTCCTTATAGGGTACACAGTATTCTAGCGCGATTCATGGTATTTGCCGATACTTTTCTGTCGTTCATTTCGCTTGAACGCCCAGTTCATTTCTTAAATATTTACATTATATTTGCTGTAATTTCTAATATTAAATGAACATTTTATTAGTATGCATGTGTTAACACTAATATAATGTGTACACTGAAGGGAAGAGTCATAACAGCAAATACAGTTCGTAAGTGGTTGCTTTATACAAGAGTGACCCAGGGCTGCCATAAGTTGACATGAAAAATCCTAAGATTTCCAAATTTGCATTTTTCAAGTGGATTTTACGAATCGTACCTTTACCCCATCATCTGTTTCTAGTTTTGTTGACACGTGTCTGCTTAAAGCAGGCTGGAAGTAAAGCAGAATGCGCCTTAAGGCGCATCTGCTTTACTTTCATCCTGCTTTAAGCTACCATGTACAAGAAAAAAAATCCGAAGATTTAGGAAAATCCGGAGAAATGGAAGCCCTGGTGACCGTCGTTCAAACAATACACGGTTCTAGAGCCACTACAATAAAACTTCACTATTACGACCACTCAATTATATTTATTATTAGGTGCTTACGACAGGTGATTGCATGCTTAAAGCAAAGTGACAGTAAAACAGAAAGCTCCTTTAGGAGCTTTCTGTTTCACTATCACCTTGCTTTAAGCTGCCACTTGCATTTTATACACTCAATTAATCGTCGTTTAAGTGGTCGTAATAGAGAGGTGTTACTGTAACGGCCTGTTTGGAAATGTCAACGTACCTTTATTAATATTGACCCACCCGATCTTGGGTTCTGATATATTGGCACTGGTATCAGATCGTTAAATCAAATAGTTTAACATTTATATGGGCCTTGAAATCGCTCCTGATATTGCAAAAATGTTCAGATTTTATCTAGATTAATATTCTGATCAGCCAGGTTTGTAAACCAATACTGATATCTTCCTCTTTTAACCTTTTGCAAGCTATTGTAGAATATTTGTTACAGTGCTGTAAACATTATGCTATCCCAATAACTCGTTTGTGCCACATCAATAAATTGTTGCCATTGCAAACAGATTGCAGCCTGTCCAGACGCCGGGTAACACTCTATGACTTCCAATTCTAGCCCAAAACTTGCCAGAACGGACTTTTAAAGTTAAAACAAACATGGTGTATTTGTTTGTTAAATCAGTTTGGATTAGAGTCAGACGCCGTGTGACTCGGGGTCTGATCAGGATCAAAACATTTTTACATTTGGATTTAGGTTACTGCAGATTTATTTTTTGAGACAAACAGTATTATAAGAATGAGAATTTGCCATTATTCTATTTAAAACAAAACTTACATACCGTACTTAAGGTCAATGACCCCTAAAGAGATCGATTTAATGTCGGTAAATATCGGAAACTCTACGTCGGATACCGAGTTGCTCCGATCACATTAGAGGTCCTCAACCGGTATTTCTTTCTCAAATTACATTTCAAAAAGATAACGGTTACATGTAACCATCATTCTTTTCCCCCAAAACAATTAACCCCTTCACTGACATGACGTCATCATTTTTAAACAATTATCGTCTGCTTTTATTTCTCAAATTTAAAATTTGGGTATTTTGACTTATAAGAAATATTGAAATGAGCGTCAAACAGTTTGGGGCGTCTGATCAAGATTCAAAGTGTACGCAAAAGACTATTGTACTTGGGGTACAGTAAATAGCCTAAACTATTACTTCACGCAAGATTCAAAGCAGTTTAACGGAAGAAATACAGATCCGAGTGTCAGATAGTTTGGATCCTGATCAGTCACCGCGGTCTGATCAGGATCCAAGCTGTTTGCAAAGTCAATCGACTTCCATCGCCATTTTGGTAGAGCAGCTTAATCTTGTACTCTACACGAACAATTAGTTTAGTGTCAATGTCGTTGATACTGAAACTGGGTTTACACTGTTTACAAAAACAATGCCTATGAACGCCAAAAGAAGATGACTGAAAAAAAACCTCTCGTGGTACCGTGGAGAAAACGTTATTCTTTCCCGTTTAAACGCAAACGTTACACAGACGCATTGCATTAAAATGAAGAAAATAACACATTCTTGACAATTCTGAATGTTGATTTTAACCTTGATGGCAAACAGTTTGGAGCCTGATCAAACGCCGGGTAACCCGACGTCTGATCTGGCTCCAAACTGTTTGCACTGGATATAATAGATAATAAGTTACCACCTGCCAGAATAATGAAATATTCCTTATGATACATACATGTACTCATGGCTGTATAAATTGGAACTATTTTCTTCAGCGGAGGAATAAAATGAATGCGCTAAAAGGCGCTTCTATGGGGCAAAGGGTTAACGTCTTTACCTATTCCTCATGGAACTTTTTTATGGTTCTACCGGGTCCTGGTAAAGAGACAGGGGAAGCGTGTCCTTAACCCATTACCCCATAGCCTGTTTCTAGATTTTAAGGCAGTTGGCCACTTACAGTGGAGAATGTGTTATTCTTTCCCAATAAACGCGTTTACGCTAAAACTATTATTTGCAGTGCAAACAGTTTGGAGCCAGATCAGACGCCGGGTAACCCGGCGTCTGATCAGGCTCCAAACTGTTTGCCACCAAGATAAACAAGAATTATCAGAATTGTCCAAAAGTTGTTCTTTTCTACGTTTTAGTGCTTTGCGTTTGCGTACGTTTGTGTTTAAACGGGAAAGAATAACAAATTCTCCACTGTAATTGACTTAAAGCATGTTGAAAGGAAAGCAAAATACGCCTTAAGGCGCATTCTGCTTTAATTTCAGCCTCTTTTAAGCTACCATCTGCTAGAATATGAAGAATATTTTTATGATACGTATTCATGACTGTTGTGATAAATTGAAACTACTTTCTTCGGTGGAGGAATATATTAAAGGCGTAAAAATGCTTTTTTAAAAATTGGTTGTGCCGCATACAATTTTTCAAAATACCCTTTACTCTATTTATGCCTTGAATTACACTTTTTCATTTTTGAAATGGTGAATAACATTACATGTTATAACTGCCAGTATACATATAATGTTGTTCAACTCTGTGGTGCTTATAAACTGTTCAATTAATCCAGCTTGTTTGAAGACTGAAAAAAAGAAACTTTCTTATACTCAAAATTACTGAAATATTCAGATATTAACGCTATCACTCGGGTTTTGTTTTTATGAAATAAACATGATATAATTATGTTAGTTTCAACGCATGCAATAGTTTATGCCTACATGTACATGTATGAAGATGAGTTTTGTTGCTAAACAAAATAAAAAGTTATGTTCTGTACAGAGGGGGAAACGTTATTCTTTCCCAATAAACGCGTTTACTCTAAAATTTATTATTTCCATTGCAAACAGTTTGGAGCCAGATCAGACGCCGGGTAACCCGGCGTCTGATCAGGCTCCAAACTGTTTGTTATCAAGGTTAAAATCAACGTTCAGAATTGTGAAAAAAAATGTTATTTTCTGCATTTTAGTACAATGCGTTTGCGTTTCGTTTGCGTAAAACGGGAAAGAATAACAGATTCTCCAATGTATCAGGCATGTTTTAAATTTCTTTAAATAAAAAAAAAAAGAAGAAAAAAACAGATATACTATTGAAGCAGATGACTGTTTCGGGTGAATTCCTTGATCCTGTTATACCGTACGCGTGATACAATAAATCAGAGGATTATTTGGTATATATCTGAACATAATAGCATACGTATACTGCATTGTTAATAATTGTACAGTTGTGGTTATGATCTTTTGTTTCCCCGACTAATTCATGAAATATTGACCGATTAAAACCCTCGACATCGATTAACCTCAAACGCGTGACTTGGGGATTTGTGTAAACTGTTGCAAACAGTTGGGGTCCATATGAGACGCCGAGTTACTCGGCGTCTCATCTGGAGCCAAACTGTTTTAACACGCTGATGGTATTTCTTTGCAAGAAAAATACAGATAATAAAACTCTGTTAATTATTTTTGATTTTTTTTACGACGACGACGATATCGTAGCGTATTAAAGATTTAGCCTTGCCCTACTGTAATATCGTCTGCTTTGAATTTGTCGTCTGTAAAATTGTTCAATTAAGATCTATGCATTTCCAAATTGAAATAACACAATTATGATTTACGCGGCGTCTGATCTTGATTCAAACTGTTTTCAAATGTTAGTGAAGTCGCAACCGACAGAATAAGTATTAACATAACCCCTTAACCCCTTCACTGCAGTGACGTCATCAAATTTAAACAATTGTCGTCTGTTTCTATTTCTAAAAAACAATCTTTAGGTATTTTGACTTAAGAAATATTGAAATGAGTGTCAAACAGTTTGGATCCTGATCAGACGCCGCGTTACGCGACGTCTGATCAGGATCCAAACTGTTTGCAAATAACAAGTGTACTCGGGGCAAGGCAGTGAAGGGGTTAACAGTTTTATAACCTCGGCAGTACAGTGGAGAATCTGTTATTCTTTCCCAATAAACGCGTTTACGCTAAAACTATTATTTGCAGTGCAAACAGTTTGGAGCCAGATCAGACGCCGGGTAACCCGGCGTCTGATCAGGCTCCAATCTGTTTGCCAAGATAAACATGAAATATCAGAATTGTCCAAAAGTTGTTCTTTTCTACGTGTTAGTGCTTTGCGTTTGCGTACGTTTGCGTTTAAACGGAAAAGAATAACAGATTCTCCACTGTAACTGGTTTAAGTGAGCATATATAGTTGTATGTATTAAGCCCAAGAGCTGACAGTTGGATTATACGGATAAAAGGCAACACGAGTCAGGTTTGTAAAAATGAATAGGACCTTTTCGATGATACTAAGAAAATGCATTAAATTGCGCACTCAAATAAGACGGATAAATCTTAATGCAGATGGTAGCTAAATGCAGGACAAAAGTTGAACAGACAGCTCCTGCTGGAGTTTTGTGTTCAACTTTAATATAGCTCTGCATTAAGCAGTCACTTGCTTTAGGGTTAATACATACACATGTCTCTGCAAAGAATAGACGCTGAACACAATTTAAGTTTTATCAAATTGGTCTATATTGAATAACCAAAACTGTTGAGATTTGTTTATGGTATCGTCAATGAAAATGATAACGGCGTTGCTATGGAACATTGAAACATAATAAACAATATACGAGTAGCCTTAGCCTTACAGTGGAGAATCAGTTATTCTTTCCCGTTTAAACGCAAACGTACGCAAACGCAAAGCACTAAAACGTAGAAAAGAACAACTTTTGGACAATTCTGATAATTCTTGTTTATCTTGGTGGCAAACAGTTTGGAGCCTGATCAGACGCCGGGTTACCCGGCGTCTGATCTGGCTCCAAACTGTTTGCACTGCAAATAATAAGTTTAGCGTAAACGCGTTTATTGGGAAAGAATAACAGATTCTCCACTGTACGAGTAGCCTTAGCCTTAACTCTTTCAACACCATGCATGGACCTGTTTAAAAAATATACTCATTTCATAAAATTGTGTAGACCCAGATCAGAGGGCTAGGAGCCCTCTGATCTGGTTCTACACTCTTTGCTAATTTAGACCAGAATTTAAGAAACTGCTCAGAATTCCAAGTAGACTGATTCATATTTATGATCCACTAGAAAATCTATGTAATAACCAACAAGAGTAACTGAATGTTGAAATAATTAAAATGCTAGATCAATTGAAGGAATTTATTATAATGTTTCAAATATAATTATAAAATTATTTTATATTCGCTTATCCAAATAAGTTTAACTTACATGTGTATGTTTCAAACAGTTTGGAACTAAATGTAACAACGAGCACCTTGTAATTCGGCGTCTCATCCCGATCCAAACTGTTTGCTATTATAAAATTTTCTAAAAGGTCTAAAAAAAAGATCAAATATCTACCGACGACAATTGTGTTGACGGAAACTGCGTAGCGATCTTAGTTAACCCATAACCCCATAAATATGCCTTTTTACGCCTTTAAATTTTTCTTCCACTGAAGAAAACAGTTCCACTTTATACAGTTACAAATATGTTCTAAAAGAAATATTTTCTGTATTCTAGCAGATGGTAGCTTAAAGCAGGTTGAAAATAAAGCAGAATACACCTTAATGTGCATTCTGCTTTACTTTCAACCTGCTTTAAGTGGACACATGTCTTCAAAACGAGAAACATGCTATGGGGTAATGGGTTAAACATGTATTTATTTGCAATGTTTATAGAGCGCATGTATTTTTTTACCATCACAAACGCTAGTTGTTTGTAAACATGTTACTACGTGCATTTCGTTCCTGAAACTTCAAAATGACAAATACAATCTCCATTTAAGTTTAGTTTACTGATGACTATTTCGGATTGCTTTCTGTAATATATTGTAAAATGACGAACAGTGCAGACCCTGATCAGGAGCTCCTTGAATAGCATTCTGATCTGAATATACACTGTTTTCATGGGGATAGGTGTACTTATACAAGTACAGTAGAACCTCTCTATTACGACCACTAAAAGAAGACTAATTGTCTGTATAAAATACAGGTGACAGCTTAAAGCAATGTGAAAGTGAAACAGAAAGCTCCTGTAGGAGCTTTCTGTTTCACTTTCACATTGCTTTAAGCAGTCACCTGTCTTAAACGACTTATATTTGACACAATTTAGTGGTCGTAATAGAGAGGTTCTACTGTACACTGTTTGTAAAAAGGTGAGCATATTCGTCGTTAGACATTAATGAGTTACCTTTTCCTGCTCTTCGAGTCTGTATACTTTTTATTGAAAGTCCGATTTTATGTCAATCTACGAAAATGGGAAACGATTGGGGTTGAGGTCCCTATAATAACGACGTAATATCGCGACGGGCCCGGTGAGTAATAAATACACATTACCAGTTGACAGCGCGATACAGAGTGATGTATTTAGCGCGAGACGTTTTTGGCGGAAATAGCCGATCTGACGAGCGCCTTGGCGCGAGTCTGATCGGTTGTTTCCGCAAAAAACGTCGAGAGCTAAATGCAACACTCTGTTGCGCACTGCCAACTGGTGATGTGTTTATTATATGCCTTGAATACAAACCAGAAACAACTAAATAGTTGTTTAAATCATTTTATATCCAAAATTTATTAGTTATTTGAAGCAGAACAAGATTTTTTGTATGTCACAAAGAATAACGCGGCACTCGTACATATACGTAAATGACGTCACGTCAAATCGAAAGCGAGGTCAGAGTAAAATACAAAGTGGCTGATACAATGTGGCTGATACAGATTCTTGTATTTTACTCTGCAGATACACGCGGAAACGCTCGATATCATTCGAAGGCATATAATAAGTAGTCTGCGGACACACGAGATTATTCTTTCCGGTTTAAACACAAACGCAATTTAAATGAATTGCAGTAAAATGTAGAAAAGAACAACTTATTGGTAATTCTGACTATTCTTTTTTATCCTGAGTAACAAACAGTCTGGAGACTGATCAGACGCCGGGTAACCCGGCGTCTGATCTGGCTCCAATCTGTTTGCAATGGAAATAAGGGAATAAGCATACACGAGTTTATTGGGGAAGAATAACGTACGTCTTCTCTACTGTAAGAATATTGGTCTGTTATTGATGTTAAAGTGTGTTGTCTTATTTTTATCACATTATCTCTCGGTTTTGTTTATGATATGGATCAAGTCAATAAATATTTTTTTTTATCAATGTGGCCTTGAACAATCGTAGTAGGTATTCGTGAAGGAAATTGATTTTATAGGTGATAGATTGCATTCTTCGCTTTCAAGTAAAGAGAACATGAACAGTCGAAACTCGATACTTCGAACTCGCTTAAATCGAACTTACCAGTATTTCATAAGTCTAAACTCGATCTCGTTTAAGTCGAACATACTCATATTTCAAAGTTAAAACGTGGCTAAGCCACGTTTTAACTTTGAAACATGGGTGTGCTCGAACTATAACTTATTGGTATGTTCGAACTAAAACGGGTTCGAATTATAAGGTTTCGACTTGATTATAGGGAACGGGTTGAATTAGGATACATTTAAAGGAGAGGGTTCCTAGTTTTGCATAACGCTAGGTGACAATAGAGCAGATCATTCCAATTCTGCACAAATTTGGTGAAAGTAAAGAAAAAAGGTTGCAAAAAAAGCTGGATGAAAGTTAAGCAGAGTGCTCCTAGTTTTGAAAAACAATATATGAATGAAAGTAAAGCAGAACGTTCTCAGTTTTGCAAACGGTATGAAACGAAAGCAGAAATACCCTTGTTTTGCAAAAGGTTGATAAAAGTTAGATAAAAAAGACTATGTTGACACAAGTTTAATCAGTGTAAAGCAGAAATTTTCAAATAGAGCTTTTAGTTATACATTTCACAATATCTTTAGTTTAATCCGCGGTTTTGTAGAAGAATATGGCATTCTTTCCCCGTAAATTCTGTGCATGCTAGCGGTAGATAAATTTGCCACAGTGATTACATTTTCAAACAGTTTGAATCCTGATGAGACGCCGCGTAACTCATCAGGATCCAAATTGTTTGATACTCTGACACGGTTTTGAAAAGCAATTTTGAAAATTCTATTTTAGAACAATAGCAGACAAAAATTGTTGGAGACGGAAAAGATACAGTGGAGAATCTGTTATTCTTTCCCGTTTAAACGCAAACGTACGCAAACGCAAAGCACTAAAACGTAGAAAAGAACAACTTTTGGACAATTCTGATAATTCTTGTTTATCTTGGTGGCAAACAGTTTGGAGCCTGATCAGACGCCGGGTTACCAGGCTTCTGATCTGGCTCCAAACTGTTTGCACTGCAAATAATAGTTTTAACGTAAACGCGTTTATTGGGAAAGAATAACAGATTCTCCACTGTATCTTGCATGCAAAGTGTTAAACGAACCTTATTAAAATGCGAATACAATTCGATAGCAAAGAAAAACATAAGGGACCGGTCTTATACGAAACGTCGTACGACAAAAAACGGTCGTAAGTCAAAAACTTAAAAATACATCTAATTTTTTATTTCTCCATCTAATCCTGTAATGTGGCATCTCTTTGGAATCGTCTTTAAAAGAAGATTACAAAAAGATGTCACAGGACAGGATGAGATGGAAAAATGAATAAAATTTAAGTCTTAAGACTATATTTGGCGTACGACGTTTCGTAAGATGGGCCCAAGGTTCATGTCACCGTTAACTATATCTATTGACATCTTAGTGACAAATAGTTTGGAGCTTTATCAGCCGCCGATTTACTGTTTACAATAGACCTCATTTTTCATTGTAAACACATTGAATCCAAAAGACACGTATGTTTTTACAAATACAGTAAAAACTCGATTCTACGAATTCGTGTTGCTTCGAACATACATGTAGCCACATTTCAAAGTTAAAACGTGGCTAAACCACGTTTTAACTTTGAAATACGGGTATGTTCGACTTAAACGAAATCGATTTATCAAAATCAACTAACGAAATACTGGAAATATCGATTTAAGCGAGTTCGTAGTATCGAGTTTCGACGTGTACGGTCCTGTGGAGAGTAGAAGTACAGTGGAGAATCTGTTATTCTTTCCAAATAAACGCGTTTACGCTAAAACTGTTATTTACCGTGCAAACAGTTTGGAGCCAGATCAGACGCCGGATAACCCGGCGTCTGATCAGGCTCCAAACTGTTTGCCACCAAGATAAACAATAATTATCAGAATTGTCCAAAAGTTGTTCTTTTCTACGTTTTAGTGCTTTGCGTTTGCGTACGTTTGCGTTTAAACGGGAAAGAATAACAGATTCTCCACTGTACAGTTGTCCTAGGCAAACGGTGTAGACCTAGACCAGTTGGCTCCTGAATGTGATCAGGGTCTAAACTTTTTGTCATTTTGATAAATGTTGTAATAAATGCTATCCCATATAGTTAAAAATGAACTATACACGTACCTAAATGAAACTGATATTGTCCTTTGAAATTTCAAGGATGAATAAGTTAAAATATACTGATTGGGAGGAACTAACGTTTTCTCCATTCCCTGTATTTTCAGTAATTATCAAAGATCAAGATGGGGTGTTCATCAAGTAAAACTGCAACAGAAAGCTCTGAGCCTAAACCAAACAATAACGCTGGAAACACAGAAACAGCCGAGAAACAGGAAAAGGAAAAACCTGCCGACCAGACCGAGACCAATCAACAGACGGAAAACTCGGGCAATCCGGAATAGCGATTCCAAAACATCATAGTGTGACATTATTTATAATATACATATCCAGAGCACTTGTTTTACTTTTCGTATTGTTGAAATGAATGTTTACTAATGACGAACAAAATAGATAATCGAATGATAGTCTACGCACGCAGAAAGGATTGTGGGAGTGTTTATGTGTGTTGTCACCGGAGTTTATATGCACGTGTAACTAAGCAGCACATCATGAGTCGTAAAGGTACTGTAACACTTTTTTAAAAAAGATTTCCAGCTTTGCACTTGCAAAATGGCGGCCAGTTTGACATTTTAAATGGCTCAATGGGTTTTATAAATCAGTATACAAAGAAGTTTTAGTGTGCCAAGTGTGATGCTTGTATCAATAAGTGCATGATTTAGTCCCCAAAAATAAAGCTAGGATATACATTTGTACCATAGGGTTCAACCATTGGTCCTCATATATCCTTTGTCTTTATAAATAATATCGTCAATGATATTGGTTCTAACATTCGTTTATTTGCGGATGATACAAGCTTGTTCATTATAAGAAACGATCCTATATAATGGCATATCAAATCAATAGAGACATATCTAAAGTTAGTTAATGGGCGGACAAATGGCTTTTGAAGTTCAATCCTAATTATCTCACAAAAGTCGGTTCAATACACCCATCCATCTGTATTTATGCAGAACCTCAAAGGTAGATTCGCATAAGCATTTAGGAATGTATCTGTCAAATGAATTAATATGGAACAACCATCATCATCATCATCATCGGCCTCCGTCCGTCTCTGTAGACGATGGATTGCGCTCATTTGTTGTTGTTTTGGAACAGCGTCTGCGGTGGCTGTGAAGACCAATCCTTGAGTGACAGTCCCTTGTACAATCCACGCAGATGAACCAAATTGAATCTCGTGCGGCGCATACGAGACTCGCGAGACTTGATAAGAGAATGTCTATCGGTAGTCAATATGATAAATGTCTGTTTCGAAGCATTGTTCACGGGTTAATATTCCCGTGAATTGATAGGAATGTCCACCAAGTCGTTTAAATCCTATAAAATGTCAATAAAAACACTCGAGTCGGTACATTTTCACCCAAGAAATGGCGGACAACGAGGTAAAAAGTGAAGATGTTGTCACGTGACACATAATCTCGCCAAATTCAACCGCCGCGAGAGCTCAGATGCTCGCCTATTCAATTTCGCTGAGTTGCTATTCCGTTCTTGTATAATTCCGTGTTCGTTCCAACTGCAATTCTTTGAATCCTCTCTGCACGTGTGGCCAAATTGAAACTACAGCACATTTCTTCTCAAAATGCAAACATTTTGACATCCACAAAACTGAATTTCTGAACGAAATATCTTCTTACACAACTCCATCGTCATACGTTTTTCTTCAAGGTGATCCATAGCTAGGTTATGATTTAAATGTTAAAATTGTCAAATCAGTTCATTGGTTAATTCAGAGCACAAAACATTTCGAAAGAAAATCGATAACATTGCATGTACATTAACCACGTTTCAATCGGCCCATTTTACGGGACCTTTCCTCCCCTTTTCCTCGTATGTCAATCCGCATCAAAACAATTTTATACTATTAATTGTTCGTACAGTGGAGAAAACGTTATTCTTTCCCGATTTATTAAATGCGTTTACGCTAAAACTATTCTTTCCGATACAAACAGTTTGGAGCCAGATCAGACGCCGGGTATTTCCTGGGTGTCGTTGAAGAGAGATAGCACTAAAAGATGAAATATTTACAACATACATGTACTTATAAATGTTTTGCTGATCTATGTGGCATAAAATCTAATACGATATACTATATTTATAGATAGAGCATGTGTACAGTGGAGAATCTGATATTCTTTCCCAATAAACGCGTTTACGCTAAAACTATTATTTGCAGTGCAAACAGTTTGGAGCCAGATCAGACGCCGGGTAACCCGGCGTCTGATCAGGCTCCAAACTGTTTGCCACCAAGATAAACAAGAATTATCAGAATTGTCCAAAAGTTGTTCTTTTCTACGTTTTAGTGCTTTGCGTTTGCGTACGTTTGCGTTTAAACGGGAAAGAATAACAGATTCTCCACTGTATATATAACGGTGCAAGGAGAGAAACACAATAAGCTATTTTGCTTTCGTTTCATTACTGATCTTTGATGTACGTATGTGAAATACATTTAAATTTTTGAAATAAAGTATGTTTAATCCAATCCAAAACTTGAAAAATATCATGTGACATATTTACAATAACTGTAACCACTGACACAATTATTCTTATATCTCTTCCAGATCAGGAATGCAGGAGCAAAGGGGAATACTCATATTGAGATACCAGTAGAACGACATAAAAGGTTATGAAGCGTTTGAGTTGAGTCTCAGTTTGTACTCTATCATTGGATTGGTCAGATTTGAGCCTAGGTTCAAATCTGGCCAATCAAATGCTTGAGAAAGATTTTAGACTAAACTCAAAAGCTTTATAGCCTTGAACCCAGATCCCGATGTACTCAACATCTGATGAGAATCCAAACTGTGCAAAGCTTGTGTTAAACTAGTGTCTCATCATTTACAAACTATGTATTAACTCTTTGCACGCTAGCGGCGGATATACCTGCCATAGTGATTATCTCTGTAAACAGATTGAATCCAGATGAGACGCCGCGTAGCACGGCGTCTCATCAGGATCCAATCTGTTTGCCATTCTGACACTGAATTTAAAAGAAAATTTTGAAAAATTTTATTTTAGAAAAACAGCAGACGACACATTTTTTCAGTCGAAATTTACCCAGCATGCAAAGAGTTAAAACATTGCAGACCAAGACGAAAATGGATGAAATAGATTGATAAATACTTTGATTAACGCGTGCCTTATCCCTTTGTATCGCCAAATTTAACCCACGTGTTCCTAGTGTCCGATAAATAGGGACATAGGCAAACAATGTAGACTCTCATCAGACGCCGCGTAATGTAGCGTCTGATCAGAGTCTACACTGTTTGCTGATAGGAATTTCAGTTTAAAACAAAACGAAAATGAAAAAGACCAAGCACCCCTTATTTAAAAAATGGACGAATCCAATACATTTAAGCAAGTAAGAAACCACTGGACGCAAATGATTAAGTGATGCAATACAATTATTGCTCAATGATGGGACAACTTCTACTTTTACCCATACATGTACACTGCCAATCCGGACCTCACTGACGTTAAACAGTTTAGGTCCAGAAAATATGTCGTATTTTGAAACGCCAATAAAATAAATCAGCATCATTTAAAAGACAATGGAATTTTCTAGGCTCTTATGCATTGCGTTTAACATTTTCACTGCTAAATTTATCGCCTGCTTCTTACCTTTCATCGCAATATAATCGTATGCTTAAGGATTGTTGATTATATATGCTCCCTCCCTACAACGGACCTCCCAACAACGACTCCCTCCTTACAACGACCCCTGCCGAAATCCCCAAATAGGACAATTGTGTCAAAAGATTGAATTGATGCAATAGCGTCTGCTTAAAATAGTCGTCTGCTGTTTTTCTGAAAGTAACATAATGGACATTTTGACAGAAAATAAATTAATGACGAGTGACAGTTTGAATCCAGATCAGACGCCGCGTTACGCAAATGTTTGCAAATGTAAGTAAATTTCCTTTCCTATAACGAATCCCTCCGAACAATATTTGTCTCCCATTGGGTGTCGTTGTAGAGAGGGAACGCTGTAATACCATTCTTAAGTTAGATTTAAGAAAGCATGACTGAAGAACAATATATGAGCCGTGTCATGACAAAACCGGCCTTATTGTATTTCAAAATTATACAGACCAAGCACCGTTGTCACCCAGACTCTGTGTCCGAATTTGGTATACATGCACGCTGCCAAATACCGTAGATCTATATAATACAGCTACATAAAATGCTTTAGATGCATATGGGTGTCAGATAGTGTAGATCAAGACCAACCGCCGCGTCTTTGACGCGACGCCTGGTCTTGATCTACACTGTTTGCAATGCAAGAAGGCAGGGTTTCTTTCATGACATAGAAATAATATGAGTGTCAGATAGTTTGACGTTTGGGCAGACGCCTCTTTATGTGGCATCTGATCAAGATCTAAGCTGTTTACAAAGCCGACTGTAGTCTGCTTTGACAAAACTATTTAAAAGGAAAAGAATCCCAAACTGTTTAATTTTAAACTGAAACATATGCAGTTTTTAAACTTCTAGTACTTTTATATATTGTACATACAGTGGAAAAGACGTTATTCTTTCCCGATGAACGAGTTTGCAGACTTCAAACTGTTTCCCACTCAGAATTAAATAAATCGTGCGGCGTCTGATCTATCATCCGATCAAGCCCCAACGTGTTTGTCACTCAGAATTCTTTATAAGTGTTTTTTTAAAAAAAAATTAAAAACCAATGCGCTTGCGTTTCGTTTTAACCCATTACCCTATAGCCTGTTTCTAGTATAGAACATATGTGACCACTTAAAGCAGGTTGAAAGTAAAGCAGAGTGCGCCATATGGCGCATTCTGCTTTACTTTCAGCCTGCTTTAAGCCATTACCTGCTAGAATAAGGAAAGTATTAAATATGACACATATTCATTACGGTATATATTGGAACTATTTTCTTCAGCGGATGAATAAAATGAATGTGCTAAAAGTCGCTTCTATAAGGGAAAGGGTTAAAGGGGAAGAGTAACGTACAGTAAACCTCTTTATTACGGCCACACTAACAAAGACTAATTGATTGTATAAAAGACAGATGACATCTTAAACCAGTGTGGCAGTAAAACAGAAAGCTCCTAAAGGATCTTTCTGTTTTACTGTGATATTGTTTTAAGCAGTCACCTGCCCTAAATACAACAAGAGCCCCATGGGGCATATTTCGCTCACCTAAGAAAATAGCTGAAAAAATGGCGATAATCATTTAGGTCCAGGACTGACCTAGATATGCAACAGACCCGAACAATTTGAACAAATTATGTAAAGTATATTTAAAAGTGTCACCATACCAAATATCAAAGATTTGGCCATATTAGTGTCAGAGAAGAAGACGTTTGAAATTTTCTCTATATAACTCTATGTAAAACTGTGACCCCAGGGGCGGGGCCAATTTTGACCCCAGGTGCATAATTTGAACAAACTTGATAGAGGACCTGTAGGCGATGGTATGTGCCAAATATCTAAGCTCTGGCCCTTGTAGTTCCAGACAAGAAGATTTTTTAAGTTTTCATTGAAAAAAATCTATTTTTAGCTCCTGTGACCTAGTTATGCAACCGACCAGAACCATTTGAACAAATTTTGGTATAGGTCATCTAGAAGTGTCACCATACCAAATATCAAAGCTCTGGCCATATAAGTTTCAGAGAAGAAGACGTTTGAAAATTTCACTATATAACTCTATGTAAAACTGTGACCCCCGGGGCGGTGCCAATTTTGACCCCAGGGGCATAATTTGAACAAACTAAATAGAGGACCTGTAGATGATGCTATGTACCAAATATCTAAGCCCTGGCCCTTGTAGTTCCAGACAAGAAGATTTTTTAAGTTTTCATTGAAAAAAATCTATTTTTAGCTCCTGTGACCTAGTTATGCAACTGACCAGAACCATTTGAACAACTTTCGTATAGGATATCTAGAAGTGTCACCATGCCAAATATCAATGCTCTGGTCACATTAGTTTCAGAGAAGAAGACGTTTGAAAATTTCACTATATAACTCTATGTAAATCTGTGACCCCCGGGGCGGGGCCAATTTTGACCCCAGGGGCATAATTTGAACAAACTTGATAGAGGACCTGTAGATAATGCTATGTTCCAAATATGTAAGCTCTGGCCCTTCCAGATTTTGACAAGAATATTTTTTAAGATTTCCTTATTTTTTCACTTTGGTTGCCATGGCAACCAGAGTTCTGCATTGTTTTTTATTCTTTGAACAAATTTGAAAGAGCTTGACCCAAGGAACATTTCTGTAAAGTTTGATTGAATTCTGTCAAGCGGTATAGGAGGAGATGTCATTTGAAGCAATTGTTAACGACGACGCACGACTAACGACGGACGACGACGGACGCCGGACACAGGGCCATCCCAATAGCTCACCTTGAGCCTTTGGCTCAGGTGAGCTAAAAATAATTAAATAATTTAGTTGTCGTTATAGATAGGTGTTTCTGTATTCCACACTGTACCTCCTCAAGTGGTATTTATTGGGATACTGTAGATCTCCAGGGCTGCCATAAGTTGACTTAAAAAATCCTAAGATTTCCAAATATGTATTTTTCAAGTGCGAATTTACGAATCATACCTTAACCACATCGCCTGTGTCTAGTTTTGTTGACACGTGGCTGCTTAAAGCAGGCTGGAAGTAAAGCAGAATTATTCTGCTTTACTTTCAGCCTACTTTAAGCTACCATGTACAAGAAAAAGAATCCGGAGATTTAGGAAAAATCCGGAGAAATGGCAGCCCTGGATCTCTCACTCATGCTTGTTGATACAGTAAAACCTCTACATTACGACCACTAAACTAAAGGCTAAATGATTGTATAACATACAGGTGACAGCTAAAAGCAAGATGACAGTAAAACAGAAAACACCTTTAGGAGCTTTCTGTTTTACTGTCAACTTGCTTTAAGCTGTCACCTGTCGTAAAAACCAAATAATTTACACAATTTGTTGGTCGTAATAGAGAGGTTTTAAATTGTAATTATATCACGTAACACATAATAAAACCTTGCGAACCTGAAACATTTTTTGACTGTTGTGTTCCTTTATTAATGCATCATTACGCCTGGGTATTGCAATGGAACATCTCCGTGTGTTTGTTGGAAGATCTTAGAAAAAATCAGTTCCTTTCTTATATCTACATTATATTTGCTTTAGTTTCTAAAATTAAATGAACATTTATTATAATGTATGTATGATTAATCCATAGTACAGTTTGTAAACACGAATAATATATTTACATTCGCCCCGCATTGTCCTTATATAACACTATTCTAAATAGAGACTTGCATATTTCAATGAATGCTCACTTAAAATCCAGTTCTAGCCGACTGGTTTAGGGGCGGAGCTATACTGATCACTTTCAAATCGATACAGAGAAGTCCGTATGGTAGGCGTGGTTAACGCGGAGTAATCAAGTATGGCGTGTGAGTAAATCGATTTTAAAAAACGCGACCTAAATTTAAGATGCTTATAATACAAGTATTTCGTAAATTCGTGTGCTTTTAAATGTCTCAAAAGGGGTTTAAACAAAACGAGAAAGTTTACCGGTTAAAAGTCTAAATTTATCCAGTAATTATAATATGTGATTGGGACTATTTTCAGTCCATATATAGAGATCGTTACGACGATTAGCAACGCATAGCAACGGGCAAAGTGTCTATTAGAACGGTTATGTACATTTCTGGTTCATTTCTCAGCTCACGATGGAATATAAATACATGTATAAGAAATAAATTGCGTACTTCCGTTATTCATGAGCTGATGGCACTTCAATGCTTTTACTAGCAAAGTTAAGCGAGAAGCACTTCGGGCTTCACGCACTTTGCTAGTAAAAGCATTGAAGTGCCATCAGCTCATGAATGCCGGAAGTACGCAATTCATTTCTTAAGTGTACCCTGAAAGGAACAACCATAACTGCATTACTGAAGCAACGCATCAAAATGATTCGCGGAGAGCAGATCTATTAGCCCGGCCTCTTCTGCGAGAGGTATCCACAGTCCCTTTCCCTAGAGAAATTGCGTCTATACGAATAAAACGTCATTTCAGTGTTTGTCTATACAACAAAACATTCCATATGAAGTTGCAAACAGTGTTGAACCTGACGAGACGCCGCGTAAAGTTGTCTGCCAATGTACAGTGGAGAATCTGTTATTCTTTCCCGTTTAAACGCAAACGTACGCAAACGCAAAGCACTAAAAACGTAGAAAAGTACAACTTTTTGACAATTCTGATAATTCATCTTTATCTAGGTGGCAAACAATTTGGAGCCTGATCAGACGCCGGGTTACCCGGCGTCTGATCTGGCTCCAAAGTGTTTGCAGTAAAATTAAAAGATTTAGCGTAAACGCGTTTATTGGGAAAGAATAACGTTTTCTCCACTGTATACGTTTAAGTTGACAAAGGACTTAAAATTTTCAACGACTTAAAACAGCTTAACTACGAATGTCTTTAGTTTGTAGTTGGCCTTGTTCATATTTGGTTGCGACTTACTGAAAATAATCTATTGACTTCTGGCTCCAGGGTTATAAAGCTTTTGAGTTGAATCTGATATTGTTCTCGAGCATTTTATTGGTGAGATTTTAGCCTAGGCTCAAAGCCGCCCAGTTAAATGCTTAAGAACGAGTTCAGACTCAAACGCTTTACAACCTTGATTCCTGACGACAAGTAAACTCGTTCTTTAAACACCGTGTACATGTCAACAGTATATACATGTTGAAGAAAAAACCTGTGGTTCAAAGTTAATCGATCTAAACGGATTCAAATTACTCGGGGTTTAACAGTACATGTATTTTATATGGACAAAAACGGCATTGTCTATACACGATCCGTATAGTTGATAAAATCATAATTAATCCTTCAAACAGACACAATGGACGCCTTCATTGGTATACATGTATGTAGACACATGTACATGTATAGCAAAACCCCTCTACAACGGTCACTCACTCATTCGAAGACGAATTCAGTTTTAACGCTTTCACTACCACATTTGGCGTGAGATTTTTATCCCTTAACCGTTTCATTGTCGTCTGCTTCAATATTGTTGTTTGCAAGATCGTTTCAAAGTAGGATTCAATGTAGTTTGACTTAAAACATATCGATACGAGTGTCAAACAGTTTGGATACTGATCAGACACCGCGTGACGCGGCGTCTGATCAGGATCCAAACTGTTTGCAAACGCGCCTTTAGGCGTCATTGAGAGTGAAAGGGTTGGATATAGATGTCGTTTAACCCTTAGCCCGCCAAATTAATTGTCGTCTGCTATATTTCTCGTCTGCTTCAAGTTTCAAAGTGCTTCAAAGTTGCTCAAAATTGCTGAAAATGTTGTCCGAGTGTCAAACAGATTGGATCCGGATGAGACGCCGAGTTACTCGGCGTCTCATCCGGATCCAAGCTGTTTGCATATGGAGCTATAGTCGTGAGTGGCAGGCTAAGGGTTAAAGAAATTTTGACGACGGACAGACGGACACAGGACGATCAAAATAGGTCACCATGGCACTTTGTGCCAGGTGAGCTACAAAACCACGGAAATACGAATTTCGAATATTCAATGTCTGAACTAGATTCAAACTATTTCTAAAATGACAGTTGCAACAAAATGAGTCTCTTAAAAATGTAAACTAACGATTTATTTTATTTTGACTGTCAAACAGTGCGAGACAGGATCATTCGCCGATAAACTCCGATGTCTTTGGTCGGGCTCTAAACTGTTTGCAATGGACTTCGATTTTAAAGTGCAAGCGCCTTTGTATAGAAAGAAATATGACAACCCTCCCTCCTTGTATAGGACTGAAGAGTAGTCGGGACACGTAGTAGACACAAGGAAGTATCAGCTTAAAGACATTACATGACCACACCTACACCGTAGAAAGTTCGAGTCAAAGCATGGAGCCCATGCACTTACTCGGCTAGCGTCTAGGCAAAGAATCATTCAGGCGTCTCATGTGAGGCCCGCACCTACTATTTGATAGCTTGGTTTAGTAAAACCCATTGAAAACCTATTGAGATCTATTATGTAAGGGCCTCTATTCAAAGCTTCAGATGGCTGAGCCGTTACCTGGGCAATTTTCCCGTGATCTACCTATATTTTCACACCAAGTGAGAACAATGAGGGGGGAATCAGTGAATGGACTGGCTTAATGTCTTTAACACATACAACCATAGCGACGAGTATACTCGCCATTAAAAAAGCAGTGTACCTGTGAAAAGTGCACGTGTCCTATGCGGTGGGCCCACAGGAGCCCTCTGATCAGGGTATACACTACTTTATTGGCAAAAAAAAAGCATAAATGGATATCAAAAGTTCTCAGGGGCAAATGAGGAAACTCCTTCAACCCTAAATTTCAAATGGACAATTCCAGTTTCCAAATTAGTCCAATCCATGTTTTACAACTTTGGCATTGAGTTCAATTACAAAATACAGTAAACCCCTCTCTATTACGACAATTAAAACGAAGGCTAATTGATTGTTTAAAACAAAGGGGACATATTTTAAAGCAAGGTGATAGTAAAACAGAAAGCTCATAAATGAGCTTTCTGTTTTACGTTCACATTGCTTTAAGCAGTCAATTGTCTAAGACACCTAATAATGAATACATTTTAAGGGCTGTAATATATAGAGACGTTTTACTGTATATTCCGAAATCACAGACAGTGGAGACCCTTATTAGAGGGAATGTTTGCATAGTACAATGATGAGTTCAGTAAAGAAATCGATAGCCGTCGATGGCCATCGATTGAAAGTTGGCTACCGGTCTGGAATACAGTGGAGAAAACGTAATTATTGCGTTAAAACGCAAACGCATTGCAATGAAATATAGAAAATGACAACCTTTTAACAATTCTGACTACAAGTTTTAATCTGAGTGGCAAACAGTTAGGAGCCTGATCAGAAGCCGGGTTACCCGCTGGCGTCTGATCTGGCGCCAAACTGTTTGCAATGAAAATAATAGTTTAAGGTAGATAGATAGATATTTTATTGATTTAAACTATACACAGTTTCTCATCAATACAAATATAAATTCACAATACATATTAACAGGTACATGTGATAGATATATGCAAACACTTAATACACTGTATTTCTTATTTTTCTAGCTATCAAATAAACATATACTAAGAAATGTTGTAGTTGAATTTTAGAATATAAAGAATTTCAAGAATTTCGAGGATGAGTTTACAACATTACAATAACATCAAACTTTTTCTGAACTTAAATGCTTCCGATAAATATTTAGAAAGTCTATGAATAATACCCTTTGAAGAGTTCAATAACTGAAGAAATTTAAACATACTAGGTCTATTGTAAAAATATGGTTTGATATATGTTCGTCTTATTTGATTATAAGCCTGACATGCTAGTACAAAATGAAATTCATCTTCAATTTCACTTTTATCGCAAAATATACAAATACGTTCATGTCTTTCCAATCTGTCTCTAGAATATCTGCCTGTTTCAATTTTTAAAGTATGAGCTGAGATTCGAATCTTAGAAAGTAATACACGGTTATCTCTTATAGTAACAAAATCTAAGTAGTCTTCAAAACCAAATGACAATTTCAACTCCTTGTATAAAATTAGCTTATTATTATTACCTATATCTGCAAACCATTTTTGAATAAAAGCATCTTGTATTCTCTGCTTAAATAGTGAAAGGAAAACCTTGTCATTTATAACATGAAAAGGCTGCTGCCATGCATACATGAATCCATATTCAGATAACAAATTCTTTACACACGTAGCCCAGTTTTTCATACCCTTCTCACAGTCATCTAGTGTACGCTGGTATACATGTCTAATGATAATGTTATCTGAAGACTGGATTTTTAACCAATACTTAACAATATTTACATATCTATTTACATATAACGGGAATCTACCTGATTCTCCATAAACTGCGTTATTACAAGAACTAAGCTTTACTCCTAAGATACTTTTACAAAACTTCAAATGAACACGTTCTAGATCTTTGGACATTGTAAATCCCCAAATAGGCGATCCATAATTCAGAATTGAAGACACAAAAGCATCAAACAACTGTAAACATAATTTAGGCTGAATATCAAACTTCTTAATATTTAACAACAATACATTCATAGCCTTTAGTGCTTTTCCATAAACAAATTGATTGTTTAAAACAAAAGTACCAGTATAATTAAACACTACGCCCAAATAATTAAAATTATTAACTATTTCTATATTTTCATTTTTATACAACCATTTTTCATTTTCCAATAGCCCGCCCCTTTTTCTAAAAACGACAATTTTTGTTTTGTTCACATTAACTTCTAAACCCCATTTATCGCAGTATTCTTCTAAATTATTTAAATTAATTTGTAAATCTTCTGGGGAATGCCCTAATACGATCATGTCATCTGCAAAAAGAAGGGTAACCGGGGTTATTTGGAAAGATAACGTTTCCTCTACTGCACGCAGCACACGGGGCACAAACTGCTAACCTAAAGAGCAAACAGGGGTAATTGAACACGCTATGTACAGTAGAATCCTTAAATGTGCACTATTTGTGAATGGTGTATATACGTGCATCGTCTGCCCTTTTTTTCTTAAAAAATTTAGAGTTCATGTATTTTCACTGAATACTCTTTGAAACCAATGTCGAACATCGTGGGTCCAAAACAAACGCCATGTTAGTTTGTGTCTTATCTGGATTCAATCTATTGGTTGATACAAATGATCTCGGAACAAGTTGAGCAAACCAAACAAAAGATACACAAATCTTCATCGGTTTTGGATCTAGCTGACTGTTTTTTCTGTCTCGAGTCAAGCAGACACACGTAGACGTCTTCAAATCGATCTTCCTCATTCTCCATATATAAAGTGCAGTGGATTACATTGTTGAATGGCGAATATCTATAACTTGTCGTGAATCAAAGTTTCACAATGCATCAATAGTCTATAATAGGCACGCAAAAAATGCCGAACGGCTCGTTTGAATTCCACGTAGTTAATTCCCTCTAGTACGGCCACTAAAAAAAGGCTTCTTACCGGCAATTGAATAAAAGATAGGCGTGAGCTTAAAGTAAGATTAATGTAAAACAGAAAGCTCATAGAGCCTTAAGTAGTTTTCTGTTTCAGCAGACACATACTTTAACTGACAAAGCAATAATTTAAATCATGTAGTGGCCCTAATAGAGGGTTCTACTGTAAAGTTATATAAGATGTCTCTACATGGGCCTACTAACCCATATCAGCGGCGAATAAAAGTGTCCTTCTTCCAAAACTGTCATCTGCTGATATTTTGTATTTTATTCGTTTCCAGAAACATTATACAAATTACCAGTTTGGATCCTGAACAGAATCAGATGCCGAATGTCGATATTTTTTGCAAGTGACAAGTCTTAACTCTTTTCCTCATAGCCTGTTTCTAGTAGTTAAGATATGTAACCTATTAAAGCAGTTTGAAAGTAAAGCAGAATGCGCCCTAGTGCGCATTCTGCTTTACCTTCAGCCTGTTTTAAGTTACTATCTGCTAGGATATAGAAAATATTTCTTATGGTAGATATTCATGACAGTATAAAATGGAACTATTTTCTTTGGCGGATGATTAAATGAATGCGCTAAAAGTCGCTTCTATAAGGTAAAGGGTTAATAGCTCCTAAATACTCACAGGACTTAGGAGCTACCTTTTTACGCCTTTATATGGTATGTAATAGTCGTTTACAAGTAATCTATCAACATTTGTTTCACAGGGTACCATCAGCGTGTCATACAGTTTGGGTCCAGCCAACACTGTTCGCAGCAGTTATCATAAACCAACCGTCAAACGTACCCGTATGTTTTATCACTAGTGCACCGTTATATCTTGGTAGAGTATAAAAGATATGCAGGGCGTTAAGTTTGAAATCTTGTAAATTGATTTCTGATACCACATGCTGAGGCTAATATTTCAATATCTTAACTCCTTTACTGTCAGAACATCACCAGCTTAAGATTTGTTGTCTGTTTTAATTTTTACAAAATTATATTTTACGCTTTTCGCTTTTTGACAGCCTGGATTTTGATTAAACATCGAGTTATTCAACATCTGGTCTGGATCCATACCGCAAGAATGTACCTAATATGTATTCAGCACAGCCTAACAGTAATATGAAATAAGGCATGGCCTTCAATGAGGTTTACCCACGATCGTTTTTAAAATCTGGAAACAGAATTAAAGAAATTGATCTCTAACATTTGTATATACTCAGCCAAAAAAGAAAGTACCCACTGTTGTATTCTAAATTATCAGCGTCACATACATACTGCATTTATTTTTTGCTTTATAGAAAGTTGCAGACGACATGAAATCGATCTCACTGTGGCTAAATAACTGGCGAATTGTAGTGACAAGAGCCGTATACGGCCCTAAATCGCTCATCTGGAAACCGTTGATGTAAATGTTACATATCTTGGAAAGCTGAGAAATTATGACAATACTATTGTGCCAATTGCTGATTGGATGATGCTGAGTGCAAACTATCTTAGCTCAGGGTACTGTGGTTTCAGACAAGAAGATTTTTAAAAGTTTTTATTAAACAAATCTATTTTTAGCTCCTGTGACCTAGATATGCAATGGACCGGAACCATTTGAACAATATTGATAAAATGTGCAATTTTTTATGAATACAAGGGCCATAACTCCAAAGGCCCTAGTGTGGATTGGCGACACTAGTTAACCAATTTGGTCTCCGTATTTTGTCAACAAACAGTTTCATAAGTTTGATTAAGATCAGATGAAAAGCAATGTGTTTGTGAAACACAAATGCTCCCAGCCAGCATCATGCTATTGTTATAGTGAAGATAAGGTTTTTTGGTTAAAGTTTAATTAAATAGGTCAAAGGTTAAGGTCAAGATCGCACAGTCAAACACATTGGTATAGTTGGAAACACAAGAAATATACATACAAAATATGAAAGTCCTAGGCCTACGCTACTGGTTCAAATGTTATAGACATTTGAAGATTTTTACAAAAGTAAGTGAAAGGTCGAGGTCACAAGGTCAAAGAGAGTTGTATGGTTAGAAAGGTCTTGACTCATGGAAGACAATTGCCAAGTTAAGAGGCCCAGATGCATTAATCAAGAGTTATAGCCAAGGTTAAGGTTTTTGGTTAAATTTTGATTAAATAGGTCAAAGGTCCAGGTCAAGGTCACATGGTCAAATAGCGTTGTATGGTTGCAAAGGTCTTGATTCAAGAAAAATACATACGAAACAAGAGCGTGTCCCAGTTACACGAATGCCCCCGATGATACAGGGAGGGGAATCCAGACTATCAAACGTAAAAGTTAGAGAGCAGGGGCCCGTTTCATAAAACATCTTACGACAAATGTTGTCGTAAATCAGATTATAAAAGTCTCAATTATTAATTATTTCTCAATCTAATCCTGACTTGTGACATCTTTTTGGAATCGTCTTGAAAAGACGATTCCAAAAAGATGTCACAAAACAGGATTAGATAGAGGAATCAGATATTAAATGTATTTTAAAGTTTTGACTTACGACAACATTTGTCGTAAGATGTTTTATGAAACGGGGCCCTGAAACTGTAGTGGAGCGCCATTTTGAGGACTTCAAGGGCCATTACTCCAAAAGGCCTAGCATAAATTGATGCCGCTGGTTATCCAAATTGGTCTCCATTTTATGTCAACAAACATTTTCAGAAAGTTTTGTGATGATCAGATGAAAAGCAATGTGTTTGTGAAACACAAATGCCCCCAGCCAGCTACATGTTCTGTAATGTAATGCTTATTTGCAAAAGTAGGTCAAAAGTCATGGTCGTAGGGTAAATGAAACATTGGCATGGTTAAAGAAGTCTTAACACAAGAAACCTATAAAGTATGGAAGCTCTAGGCCTACTGGTTCAAATGTTATAGGCGTATAAAGATTTATACAAATAAAGGTCAAAGGTCAAGGTCACAAGGGCAAAAACGTAGGTATGGTTCTTGACACAAGAAATATATAAACAAAATATGAAAGCCGTAGGCATACTGGTGCAAATGTTATAGCAATTTAAAGATTTCAACAAAAGTAGGTCAAATGTCAAGGTCACAAGGTCAAAAAGTTTTGTATGGTTGGAAAGGGAAAACACATGTCAAGTATAAAAGGCCAAGGTGCAAAAATGCAAAAGTTCTATCCAAGGTTAAGGTTTTTGGTTAAAGTTTGATTAAATAGGTCAAAGATCGAGGTCAAGGTCACATGGTCAAAGATGTTGGTATGGTTGGAAAGGTCTTGACACAAGAAATATACATACAAAATATTAAAGCCCTGGGCCAACTGGTGCAAATGTTATAGCCATTTAAAGATTTTTACAAAAGTAGGTCAAATTTCAAGGTCACAAGGTCAAAAAGTTTTGTATGGTTGGAAAGGTCTTGCCACGAAGAATACACATGCTAAGTATAAAAGGCCCAGGTTCAAAAATGAAAAAGATATAGCCAATGTTAATGTTTTTGGTTAAAGTTTGATTAAATAGGTCAACAGTGAAGGTCAAGGTCACATGGTCAAAGATATTGGTATGGTAGGGAAGGTCTTGACACAAAACATATACATACAAAATATTAAAGCCCTATGCTAACTGGTGCAAATGTTATAGCCATTTAAAGATTTTTACAAAAGAAGGTCAAATGTCAAAGTCAAGGTCAAAAAGTTTTGTATGGTTGGAAAGGTCTTGCCATGGGGAACACACATGCCAAGTATAAAATGCCCAGGTGCAAAAATGCAAAAGTTATAGCCAAGGTTAAGGTTTTTGGTTAAAGTTTGATTAAATAGGTCAAAGGTCAAGGTCAAGGTCACATGGTCAAAGATGTTGGTATGGTTGGAAAGGTCTTGACACAAGAAATATACATACAAAATATGAAAGCCCTGGGCCTACTGGTTCAAATGTAATAGCCATTTAAAGATTTTTACAAAAGTAGGTCAAATTTCAAGGTCAAGGTCACAAGGTCAAACAGTTTTATATGGTTAGAAAGGTCTTGCCATGAGGAATACACATGCAAAGTATAAAAGGCCCAGGTTTAAAAATGCAAAAGTTATAGCCAAGGTTAAGGTTTTTGGTTAAAGTTTGATTAAATAGGTCAAAGATCAAGGTCAAGGTCGCATGGTCAAAGATGTTGGTATGGTTGGAAAGGTCTTGACACAAGAAATATACATACAAAATATGAAAGCCCTGGGCCTACTGGTTCAAATGTTATAGCCATTTAAAGATTTTTACAAAAGTAGGTCAAATTTCAAGGTCAAGGTCACAAGGTCACAAAGTTTTATATGGTTGGAAAGGTCTTGCCATGAGGAATACACATGCAAAGTATAAAAGGCCCAGGTTTAAAAATGCAAAAGTTATAGCCAAGGTTAAGGTTTTTGGTTAAAGTTTGATTAAATAGGTCAAAGGTCAAGGTCAAGGTCACATGGTCAAATATGTTGGTATGGTTGAAAAGGTCTTGACAAAAGAAATATACATACAAAATATGAAAGCCCTGGGCCTACTGGTGCAAATGTTATAGCCATTTAAAGATTTTTACAAAAGTAGGTCAAATGTCAAGGTCAAGGTCACAAGGTCAAAAAGGTTTGTATGGATGGAAAGGTCTTGATACAGGGAAGACACATGCCAAGTATAAAAGGTCCAGGTACAAAAATGCAAGAGTTATAGCCAAGGTTAAGGTTTTTGGCACAGACAGACGGACAGACGGACGGACGGACAGACGGACGGACAAACCAACAGACATGACAAAAACTATATGCCCCCGAATCGTAGATTCTGGGGGCATAACAATGAAAGCCCTAGGCCTAATGGTTTAAATGTTATAGACATTTAAAGATTTTTACAAAAGTAGGTCAAGTTCTAAAAGGTTTGTATGGTTGGAAAGGTCTTGCCACTGGGAAGACATATGCCAAGTATAAAAGGCACGTGTGCAATAGTGCAAGAGATATAGCTAAGGTTAAGGTTTTTGCCTTTTTGGCACAGACATCACAGACAGATGGACAAACAAACAAACAGGACAAAAACGATATTACAGTTTTTGTCATGTCTGTTTGTTTGTTTGTTTTTCCGTTAGTATATGCCGGCGAATCATAGATTCTGGGTGCATAGAAAGTATCAATTGGTCATTGCCAAGATATCAGTTCAAGATATACTTTTATCTTTCTATATGATGTGATGAAGAATCTGATATCATATCATGCATTGTCAGATCTGTCTAGTGTAGTTTACAGACAGTTTACTGACAATGCCATTTTGAGAATGTTCATAATATGATAACAAAACAATGTCTTGACAGCAGCTTTAAGTGTCCATTGTCTCAATTCCTTTACTTTATCCTCCTTGATCCACTTGTCTCATTATAATTTGTTAAACTGATGTCATCAGTTTTATCCATTTTTTGTCATTCATCCAATTATTTTGCCCTCTGCCGGTGTTGTTGAATTCATTTCTCTTTGGGCGGAATCATCCAAGCAAAAACACACAGCAAAGAACTCATCATAGTGATATTTACATAATGAGTTACTAAATGCATGCTTCTGAAGGGATAGGCTATCTCTCTTGTCCAATTACACAAAAACATCAGGTTGATGTGTTTATTATAGGTCTCTACATAGCAGCAATTCTCCTGATTTGAAGTTGTGTTGACTGTAGAGTAAGTCAGTGCTGTTATCAATTTCAATTCCTGGCATTTTATATAGATTGGTGCAGAAACTGACAGATTAGGACATCACGGCTAACTAGATAATACCAGATACAAATGTATGTGTATTTAATCAACAGTTCAATACATTGCCATAAACAATCACCAAAGTCAGCGAATAGCATATTTTTTGTCTGTAGCTTCAATTTCAAATTCCCTACCTCTGTCAACTGCAACAAAACAGAGCAGCAGTAGATGCTAATCTTCCAACTTGTCCAATCATTCCATCAGATTTCTTTGCTAACACTAGGTCGCTTTAGAAGAAGTGCAAGCAGGCTCTCAGAAAGTGTTGAAAATGGTAACTGAGGTATTGCCAAGTTGTCACATTATACTGAATTGTCAATTTTTTAATTTTTCCAAGTCACATTATACTGATTTTTTACACATTTTTCAGTTTTTCAGGTGTTTTTTTTAAGTATGTCCTGAAATACACTTTCATGTTAATGGATGCTGAGGTCTAAACACTGGTTGTACCAAAGTATAATCAACATATATAAACTGCTTTCAGCTTCCATCTGCTAGGATATTGGAAATATTGCACATGAAATAATATTTCTGTATAAAATGTAACTATTTTCTCCAGTTGAGAAATGAAGTTAATGTGTAAATAGGCACATAGATGGAGTAAAAGGATTAAATCACAACCTTTATCAAAATACTTCAATAAACAAACCTGTTGGCCATCTGCTTTACCTTTGTCCTGTATTAAGTAAGCTATAACCTGTATCAAAAACTGCTACTAATAGTCTAATACACTTAAAGTGGCCGGTTAATTGGCTGTTTATTGTTAAATGCAGAATTTTCAATTTTCAAGGCTTGTCATTGTTTTTTTCTTGCATAATAATTATGTCCTCATCAAAGGGTTTCATAATCAACTGATTTTCATTATCGATCAACATATATACATGTAATTGGACAAACCACTTCGATTAATCATTGATTAATGATTATACAAAAAAAAATGAGAAATTTAAATTTTAATATAAATTTAGTAACTAAAATCTTAAAGTTGACAATAAAAAATCAGATTATATTTTTTCGACTTTAATTGCACATCTGAAGATTAAAATCCCAACATAACTGTCAAATTGCCAAAATCGCGCAATTTTAAAACCTGAAAATGTAGGCACATTCGTAATCTAAACCTATAAAATGAAGTAATGCCCGATGATTATGGAGGCAACATTGCTTACAAACCCAAGAAATTGGTGGAAACAAATTGACTTTTAAATCTGTTTTGTTGACATTCGATCGAAGACGAATCATAACGGAAATGTTCCGGCTTGGTTCGGATGACGTCACACAGTGTATATGAATTATCGCCGCGCTTCGCACTAATCACGTGACCTTTACGCAATCCTACGAACCAAACTGTTAGTCTTATTTGTAAACAAACCCGCTTAAAATGTAAACCAACAAGATAAGAATTTGACACATTTAGGTAGGATTCTTTACCAAGTGGGGACATATGCCAGGCTTCTTACACACGATTTCACTAATTTTAATACATAGAAAATGCACACATATAAGAAATTGCGCGTTTTAGACACACATTTCCGTAGTATTCTGCCTTTAATACAAACATTGCTATTTTAATTAGAATAGAATAAAATGCATTATTTCAATAAAATCAATTATTTGATTTTATTATCTATTCTCTAACTTCTATCGAATGATCACTTTCAATCAATTGTTGATAGCCTGCATTGGTCGCTCTACCATTATTTATATCAGTCGGCAATCTTTAGCCGGTCGGTTCATTGCTGATTGATGGGGGTAATGTGATCGCCGTTTTGGGGACTGTCTCTTATATGTTTTTCATGTTTTATTTCAGAACTTATTGTAGTTATTTTGTCTTTTCTCGATTTGTAGGTACATTTATGTTATTTCATGTAAAGCGCTTTTAGAATAAAATGCATTATTTCAATAAATCAATTATTTGATTTTATTATCTATTCTCTAAACTCTATCGAATGATCACTTTCAATAAATTGTTGATAGCCTGCATGGGGCGCTCTACCATTATTTATATCAGTCGGCAATCTTTAGCCGGTCGGTTCATTGCTGATTGATGGGGGTAATGTGATCGCCGTTTTAGGGACTGTCTCTTATATGTTTATTCATGTTTTATCTCAGATCTAATTGTAGTTATTTTGTCTTTTCTCGATTTGAAGGTACATTTATGTTATTTCATGTAAAGCGCTTTTGAACGGACAACCCCTGTGTGAAAAGAGCGCTATATAAATCTGGTATAATAATAATAATAATCAATAAGCTGAAATAATAGATCATCGTTTAAACACTGTCAAACCAGTGTTTTTTTTGGGGACCTGTTCCCAATTGAAAAAATGGTTTTTTTCCCCAAAATGAGCATTTCACGGCACAATTTTTTCCCAAAATGAGCATTTTACGACTCAATTTTCCCCCAAAAATTAAGTATTTTACGCCGTTACGCCCAATTGGAGGGGTACCAACTTATTCCAAAAGTGGTGAAAAAAACCACTGAAAGCTACCTCATACTATAATACAGTTTCTTGCTGTGGAAATGAATCAACTTCTCCAATGAAAAGATTTATGCGCCATCTGCTAAATACTTTTGTCCTGTATTAAGCAATAACATGTATCAAACACTGCTATTTGTACATTTTCAAGTGGCCGCTTAACACTTTTATGATTGTTTAGTGTTTACTGCAGAATTTTAAAACATTTTTATTTACGGTGGTAGTAGTCAAGTGGTAACGTACTCATCTACGGTACCAGAGGTCGTGAGATCTATCCCCCACCGTCCAAGCGGCCTGACTAGTGGATATTTCTGAACTCTGATGATGTACAGGAATGTTCTTGAGCAAGATATGCACCGCTAATTGCTCCTCCTAGTCTCTACTCAGGGGTTAGAATGGGTACCCATGAGGTGTCTGAGCCAATACTCAGGGCTGCCATAAGTTGATCATAAAAATCCTTAGATTTCAATTTTTCAGACATAGTTTTACCAATCGTACCTTTACCGCATAGCCTGTTTCTTGTTTGAAGACACATGACTGCTTAAAACAGGTTGAAAGTAAAGCAGAATGCGCCTTATAAACGCTACGATCTGTTAGGATAAATATCCAAATACTTAGGAAAATCCGGAGAAATGGCAGCACTGAATACTACCAATGCCTACCCGCCATATGTTAGCAGAGCTCAATATTGTAGGCATGAAAAAATTACAGAGATCCTGGACATTGAACATTTTGGTGTGCTAAACTGTTTACATTTGAAGCCAGGTCACCATGGTCACTTGGATTTGTGTCAAAATGAGCCCTGGTCATAGTTATTTTAGAAAAACTTGCACGAAAACGTCATGTCGTGGGCACGAAACGATACATGGGACAAAAATATGGTTTGTTGCTGCGTTGTCCGGGACCCGGATACTGTCCGGTAATATGTAATGTTCTTGCATTATAAAACAACCACCTCTTCAGCGACGACCATGACTTATAAAGAACAATAAACAGAATTCCAAAAAGATGTACTCACTCTTATTTCTGATGTCCCATACATAGTTTACATGACTTGTAGTCTTGTAGCCTGTATTTCGTTAATTAGATGTCTGTCAAGACTCATTCAAGTGTCAATCGAGCTGTGATTTTGCAGACGAATACTACGGAAATTCCCGAGTCTTTACGTAAAATTTTGTATTTCGTTTCTGGTGGGTTTTTTTTCAACCAGTATTTTTTAAACAGCTCTGTACAATTACGTTTCCCTTCGGGAAACGAATAAACGACGATGGGTTTTTAAATTACAATTCCAAACAAAACAAGAGGGCCATGGTCCACAAGTCGCTCACCTGAGAACATTGCACCTAAGCTGACTGGGCAAAACAATATCGTGATATATAGCTATTTTGTTTACCTTTGTTTACCTTTGTCCTGCTGGCCGTTGGTGAGCGTTGCTCATGGTGGCCCAATTTCAATCGTTGTACACAATATAATATGGTTATATACAGTTGCGCTTGTTGTACGCGATGGATGCTACAGTCTACTGGTAGTAAAACTTGTTAGATGTGTTCTTCCAACAGGAATTTAACGCACTCTTGAATAAGTTGACATTCTTGGATTCTACTGTGTCACTTGACAAGGCATTCCAGTCATTAACTATCCTGTTAGAGAATCTGTTCTGACCCAGTCTGGAATTCGTGTGACTCTTTCCTAGTTTATATTTATGTCCTCGAGTGGTATTTGTGGCAATGTTAATGTTGTCCAAGTGAACTTCTTCATAATTGTTCAAAATTTTAAAGATTTGCAACATATCAGAACGATCCCTCCTGTAGATAAGTGTAGGCAATCCTAATTTCCTTAGTCTTTGCTCGTAAGACATATCTTTAAATCCAGTAATCATTTTGGTAGCACGTCGTTGTACGTTTTCTATGGCGAGTTCATCTTTCTTGTAGATCGGTGACCAAACACAGCTAGCATATTCAAGGTGCGGCCTAACCAAACTTTTAAAAAGTGGAAGAAAAATTTCAGGTTCCATACAAGTAAATGTATTACGAATCATGCCTAAAGTCTGGTTTGCCTTTTTCACTTTGAGAGCGATGTGTTCGTTAAATTTCAATTCATCATCGAAAACGACGCCAAGATC
Source organism: Gari tellinella (assembly GCA_922989275.2). NCBI lineage: Eukaryota > Metazoa > Mollusca > Bivalvia > Cardiida > Psammobiidae > Gari > Gari tellinella. Next base: position 58,327,598 of record OV277859.1, read on the forward strand.
TTTCTCATGTTGAACATTTTCGATTTCTGTTGTGCCCATGACATACTGGTGGTTGGGATTCTTCTTCCCGAGGTGCATACATTTACACTTATCAGCGTTGAAGCGTAACAACCAAGTGTCCGACCAATTTTGAAGATTATCTATGTCACTTTGAAGATTAGCATTGTCCCCAGAAGAAGTAATAGTTCTATAAACTTTCGTATCGTCGGCAAATAACTTGACAATATTACAAACAACATCAGGTAGATCGTTGATAAAAACTAAGAACAGCGTTGGACCCAACACAATACCCTGGGGGATACCACTCTTTACTTCGACCCAGCTCGAACACGAACCACCAATACGGACTTGTTGTTGTCTGTCTAATAGAAACGACTGTATCCAGTGTAGAACTTTACCTCTAATACCATATATATATAACTTTTGCAAAAGTCTCCGATAAGGAACCGTATCAAACGCCTTGGCGAAATCTAAATATATACAGTCAATACTATCACCTCTTTCCAAGATCTCTGACCATTTCTCAACCACTTCCAATAATTGTGTAACACAAGAATGTTTTTGCCGAAACCCATGTTGATGGCTAGTAAATAAGTTATTTTCTTCCATATGTTTCATAACAGAGTCTCTAATAAAAGTTTCAAGTAATTTACAAAGGATAACCGTTAGGCTTACTGGCCTGTAGTTAGAGCAGGCGTGTTTATTTCCTTTTTTGAAAAGTGGCGACACCTGTGCTTTTTTCCACATACTGGGTAGCGTTGCACTCTGTATGGACTGATTAAATAGTTTTGTAAGCGTCTCGCAAAGTTCATCTTGACATTCTTTAAGTAATAGCGGATGAATACAATCTATCCCAGGAGATTTACTTGTTTTCAACGAGGAAAGGCTTTTCCTGACTTGGTCCGTTGATATAGTTATGTCCGTTAAGGGTTCTTCAAATGGCCTCTCTTCCAGACTGGGTATATGAGACAAATCCTCCTCTATGAATACACTTGCAAAAAATGAATTTAATAGTTCAGCTTTTTGAAGGTCTGAAGAAGTTAAAGTTCCATCACTGTGTTCCAGATCACTTATATGGGATTTGGTCTTAGATTGAGTCCGAACGTAGTTCCAAAAGGACTTCGAGTCTGTCTTAATCTTATTTGCTATTTCTCGCTCAAAATTCAGTTTAGCTGTTCTGCATGCCCTTGTGGCCTTATTTCTTTTTTCTGCATATTTCTGAAAATTTTGTATAGTTCTACACATAGTATAAGTTTTCCATGCTTTTTTCTTGTCCTGGATAGCTAACAGTGCATCTTTGTTGAGCCAAACTTTTTTTTTCGCCTTATTTGATAATTTAATCTTTGGCACATGTTTTTCTATAGAAGAGTTTATAATCTCAAGAAAGTTTTTCCAATAGAGTTCTATATTCTAACTTTCAATCTCGTCCCAAGATATAGCTTGCAAAGTCTCTCTCATAGATGAGTAATCTCCCTTATAGAAATTAGGGCGTAGGATTTCACTTTGTTTGACATCAGTATAACATGTAAAGTTAAACAATAAACAAGCATGGTCGCTAGCACCGATTGGCGGTAATATTTCTAGATCAGTAATCATACCAGGTTCATTTGTGAAAATCAAATCCAACCGCGACGGTGATTGTCCCACCCGATGTCTAGTGTTTTCCCCCACATGCTGATACAGGAACAATTCTTTTGTTGTTTCCATGAATAGTGATGAACAACCTTCCATACTTTCATGAGACTGGAGAAGCTCCCAATCCAAACCACCATAATTGAAATCCCCAACTACGAGTATATGAGAGTTCTTTAAATTAACAGCTTTTGTCAAAATGTCATTTAACCGCAAGTTGTTTTCTCTTGAAGAAGATGGACTCCTATAAACGTTTCCTAACAGTAGACTGTCTGACCCTTTGAGTTTAACATGTATCCAGATGGATTCATCAAAATTAAAATCATTCAACACATCTACAGAATGAACATTTAAACACTGTTTAAAATAAACTATCACCCCTCTCCCTTCAGAAACTGAACGCATAATATAGTCATAGCTAGCCATGGCAAAGTCTTTAGATGTAAGCTTTTTCTTAACTCTGGTGCGTTTCGGGAGAATTTCGTTTAATATCAATATATCGGGATTCCTTTCTTGTATTAACACTGACAGTTCATCCATTTTGTTTAATAATCCACTATCAAGGTTAGCATATAACACTTTTAAAAAAGATGAAGACTCTTCTCTATTTACAGAATTAAAATTAAAATCACTTTTCTTTCTGGTGCTATTCCCGAAAAGAATTATGCTGGGAGGGGACTGAAACCACCTCTCCATGACGCATCATCACATCTTCACCGTTGTCGCGACGCTCACGCTTTTCAGACTCCTTCTTTTTGTTAGCCTTTCTCTGTTCAACTGTCAAGTCTCTTGCTATAATAACGTCCTTTAAACTTTCATCTTGTATCCTAGGAATATTCTTAAGAGTTCAGAAGAAACTGACGCCTATGATCTTTTGATGTTATTACTACCTTCAGAGGGGGTCTTTCAACCTTTTCTTTGTGTTTGTTGATTAATCTGAAACATGTTTTCATCTCAAGTTCATCTTTGTCAGGGCAGATTTCAGCGAATAATCTTTTCACAAGATCTGTATCATGTTGCTTGCGAACAGATGCCAGTCCAGAATCAGAAGATTTCAACTTGAATATAATAATGTCCAAAGGTAAACAAAAAAAGATTTTCCTATGAAAAACTGATAAGCCCAAGGGCGGGGCCATTTTTGGCCCAGGGGTCATAAGCTGAACAGTCTTGGTAGAAGACCATAAGGCATGTCAAATTTGAAAGATCTGGGCCTTACAGTTTCAGATAAGAAGATTTTTAAAGATTTTCCTATATAACTCTATGTAAAACTGATAAGCCCCTGGGCGGGGCCAATTTTGACCCAGGGGTCATAATTTGATCAATCATGGAAGAGGACTATAAGGCAAAGCTATATTTCAAATATAAATGATCTGGGCCATACAGTTTCAGAGAAGAAGAATTTTAAAGGTTTTCTGAAGAAAAACTGATAAGCCCAAGGGCGGGGCCATTTTTGGCCAAGGGGTCATAATTTGAACAATCTTGGTAGAGGGCCATTAGGCAAAGCTATCTGTCAAATTTTAAAGATCTAGGCCTCACAGTTTCAGAGAAGAAGATTTTTAAAGGTTTTCCTATATAACTCTATGTAAAACTGATAAGCCCGGGGGCGGGGTCAATTTTGACCCGGGGTCATAATTTGAACAATCTAGGTAGAGGATCATAAGGCAAAGCTACATGTCAAATATTAATGATCTAGGCCATACAGTTTCAGAGAAGAAGATTTTCAAAGGTTTTCCTAAGAAAAACTGATAAGCCCTGCAGGGTCAAAATTTGAACAATCTTTGTAGGATATCATTAGGTCATGATACAAACCAAATATCAAAGGTCTGCGCCTTTTGGTTTCTGAGAAGAAGATTTTTAAAGATTTTCTTATGCATTAAAAGTTGTCTATACGGTCATGTTAGAAAATCTGGTCCCAAAGCAAGGGGAATAACTCTAGCCAAAATCTTTGAACAACATTTCGCTCCCCCTTGTCACTGATGCTTCTGACAAAGTTTGGTTGAAATCGGGTCAGTGGTTTCTGAGGAGATGTTGTTTGAAAGTGTGGAAGGCTCAGGTGAGCTAAAAATATATAAAAATGGACCGAAACGCTGCGATTGTAGTAAATTCGAGTGTGCCGAAATTTTAACTCTCGTATGTCACGTGGTACACACGAGACAGCACTCGGGATTTCATTGCTTAGCTTGGTGTGTTCTGTTCTGTTCTGTTGTTATTTTCTCGCGGAATCGGGGGTAACCTTTGGGGGGTAAACCCCTATAAAATAATCACGTGATTGTGCGGATTGTAATTTCTAAATACTAAAGTAAATTGCATTTTATTAAAAGCAGTGACACATATATGTTATTTATAAACAATGTTCTAGTGAAGAGTACACTTTAATAGCGTCTCCTAATCAGAGTATACACTGTTTGCTGATAGGAATTTCATGATAATGCAAAACGAAAACGGAAGTTTAGACCAGGCACCCTTTACAACGACAATGGAATAATCAAATATATAAGCACGGAAGAATCCACTTGGCATAAAGAGGTTAAATTTTCAGGGGTCAATGGGTTAAAGAATCCAACCATTCCAGGGCTGCCATTTCTCCGGATTTTTCCTGTATCTTCGGATTTTTTTTCTGGTTTATGGTAGCTTAAAGCAGGCTGAAAGTAAAGCAGAATGCGCCATAAGGCGCATTCTGCTTTACTTACAGCCTGCTTTAAGTATTCGCATGTCAACAAAACTAGAAACAGGCTATGGGGTAAAGGTACGATTTTGTAAAATCGCATTTGAAAAATGTCAATTTGGAAATCTTTGGATTTTTCTCGTCAACTTATGGCAGCCCTGTCATTCTCCTGACTGAAATGTGTTATATGTTTGGATCTCGATCAAGTCAGCCTCTGTCTATGATCTACTATGTATATTCACATATTATTCCCATATTATTTAACACCAGGAACGTATATAGATTTAAAAATATACGTTCCTGTTAACACCAACACTATCACGTAAAAAAATCATACACGCTGCCCAAAATGTCAGGCAAACATTTCGAAGGAGACGATTTCATATACTCAGGGCTCCAGATAAGAGGGAGTAAACTGAACAAATCCAAAATTTTCTCACTCATTTTTAGAACCAAATCCTATGGTGTTACTACTCATTAGAATCGTCTCTTCGAGACGATTCTAATGAGTAGTGACACTATAGGGTTTTATGCAGAAATTAAGATTTTAGTTTTAGAAATACTCCCCTTATCTGGAGCTCTGTATACTGACGAAAATTTGAACTAGTCTATTAAAATCAAGGACCAAGTAAATGCTTTTGAGCAGACAAGAATATTAATGTTTTGCTATTTGTTTATTTAATGGTTGAAGTGCAAAGAAATCAAGCTTTACTCTTTGCCTGCTAGATGCGACTTTACTAGAATTTGCAAACAATTTGGACCAAGATCAGACGCCGCAAATCACGGCGTCTGATCAGGATCCAAACTGTTTAATCATCATATTAAGATTTCTTAAGGTTAAATGGTTTTAAATTAAATTCTAAAAAACAATTCAGACGACAACAGAGAAGCAGACGACAATGTTGCACGTGAATGGTTAAGTCTATCCACCCTGAAACTTTAAATGGACAATTCTAGTTTCCATTTTAGTCTAGTCCATTTCTGACTATTTAGGGATGTTTTTGTCAATGCTTGGCATTATGACAAACAGTGAAGACCCTGATCAGAGGGCTCCTTTCGGAGCCCTCTGATCTGGGTCTTCACTGTTTGCACAGAACAAGTGTACTATTCACATGATCACTGTTTGAAAACGACGCCTATAGGCGGGACTAGGGTTCAAAAGGTTTATGTATATGAAAGTACTCTTAGCATGCTAGAGGCGGATTATATCCTAACAGTGCTTACACCATTGCAAACAGTTTGGATCCGGATGAGACGCCGCGTAATGCGGTTTGACACTCTTACCCTGTTTTGAAAAGAAATGTTGCACATTCCGATTTTAGAACAAGTAACAGACGACAATTTTTACAGACGAAAAAATTACCCAGCATGCAAAGAGTTAAAATTGGCTCTATTTGTACCAACACTCACAAATAGAAGCTGTACACTCTAGCAGTAACCCTTCTACTAAGTACTGATTGCAGCTTGGCGCGGCGTCTAATCAGGATCCAAACAGTTTGACACCCGTTGCAATATTTTGAAGTCAAAACACATATAAACTAAATAAATGCAGACGATAATTGTTTAAAATTGATCACCTCATGGCAGTGAATGGGTTAAACAATTAGACAATAGTTCCCATACGAGCGATCCCCAGGTCAATGTTAGTTATTAATCAACTCTGAAAGCACCCCATTTGTGATCAATGCATTTTGCATGCATGTGTACATTTAAACTGTGTTCTACAGTCATTCTAGACCTATTATTCCATAAATACACATTCGATTTTTTTCTCTACTGAAATATTTTCTATTTCCTAGCAGATTATATTTCAAAGCGAGAAGAAAATAATGCAGAATGCACCTTTAGGCACATTGTGGTTTACTTTCAACCTGCTTTAAGTGGTGACCTGTCTTCAAAACTATGAACAGACTATGGGTTTAAGGGTTAATGAAGTTTGGTATGGCTTAATCCATTAAACTCAAATGGCAATTATATGTGTCATTTACGAACAGTGTAGACCTACCTGTGAAAAGTACACTTGCCCTATACAAATGATGTAGAACAAGATTTTAACTGAGTGGTAAAACAGTTTTGAGCCTAATGCCAGGTTACCCTGGGGTTAAATTACAATAGAAACAATTAAGCACAAATGTGTTTATTGGGAAAGAATAATGTCTTCCCCAATGTCTTCCCCTCATCTGGATGGACACATAACCCATTACCCCATAGCCTATTTCCAGTTTTGAAGACATGTGAGCACTTAAAGCAGGTTGGAAGTAAAGCAGAATGCGCCTTAACTCTTTGAACCCTAGTCCCGCATATAGGCATCCTTTTCAAACAGTGTACATGTGAATAGTACACTTGTCCTATGCAAACAGTGAAGACCCTGATCAGAGATACAAGACTATAAGGCAAAGCTACACGTCAAATATAAATGATCTGGGCCTTACGGTTTCAGAGAAGAAGATTTTTAAAGGTTTTCCTATGAAAAACTGATAAGCCCGAGGGCGGGGCCTTTTTTGGCCCGGGGGTCATATTTTGAACAATCTTACTAGAAAATCATTAGGTAATGATACATACCAAATATCAAAGGTCTGGGCCTTTGGGTTTCTGAGAAGAGGATTTTTTAAGATTTTCTTATGCATGAAAAGTTGTCTATACGGTCATGTAATAACTCTAGCCAAAATCTTTGAACAAGATTTCGTTCCCCCTTGTCACTGATGCTTCTGGCAAAGTTTGGTTGAATTCGGGTCAGTGGTTTCTGAGGAGATGTTGTTTGAAAATGTGAACGGACGACGTACGACGGACGACGGACGGAATGGGATCACAATAGCTCATCCTGAGCCTTCGACTCAGGTGAGCTAAAAAACGACGTCATAATCTAATCTAGAAAATGAAGTGTATGGTGCAGTTTTCAGGCTACCTAGCGCTGAATACACAACAACAGCCAATTCCATATGGAACTCACGCTTTAACTCGCAGGCTGTGTCACAGCGCCAAATTACCATTACACTGCACAACATATGATTATTAACACACTCAACCCTGGCGACGAGAATACTCGTCATTTACAAACAGAGTACCCATGAGGATTACATTTGCCCTGTGTAAACAGTGTCGACCCTGATCAGAGGGCTCCTCAAGGAGCCCTTTGATTAGGGTCTACACTGTTTGTCATTTTGTAATTTATTATTGAAAACAACCATAAATAGTCAAAAATTGACTAGACTTGTTTTGAAATTGGAATTTTCGATGAAAAGTTTCAGGGGTGAATGAGTTAAAGCATGTAGGCCTATAGCGCCAAATTACCAGAAAACTGCACAACATATGATTATTAACACATTCAACCCTGACGACGAGTATACTCGTCATTTACAAACAGTGTACCTATGAGGATTACACTTGTCCTGTGCAAACAGTGCAGACCCTGATCAGAGGGCTCCTTCTCTAATCAGGATCTACACTGTTTGTCATTTTAAGAAACCCAGGAAAAGTTAAAGCAAGTAGAACATTCGTGTAAATCTCTGTTTTACATGCGCTCTTCATTAAGCAATTTATCCCTGGATATTGCAATAAACTCGCCACATGTGCTTGCTGGGAGATTTCATTATAAAAACACAAGGATGATTTAATTACACTGCACATACAGCTAAACAATTCATATGAAATAGCAAACATTGAAGACCTGGACGAGACACTGCCAATCTCCTCTTTGAAATAATTCTCAGAGTTGTTTATCTGTGTTACGCGTCGCCCGACCTGGAGTCAAACTGTTTACATAATTATGTTACAGTTATATAATATATAGAGCCTGGCAGCGAAATTCTAAGATTCCTGAAATCGCACTTGAAAATTGGGAAATCTTAGGATAATTATGTATGAACAATTTATGGCAGCCCTGGGCAGACGCTTAACCCTTATCCCGTCGTAATATAGTATGCTTTGAAAACTTCGCCTGCATAAAGTATTTAACTAAGGTTTATACATTTTCAATTTAAATTAACCAACAGATAAGTTTCAACAGTTTTGATCCAGATCAGAGAACGTGTTTGGCGGCGTCTGATATGCATGTAAACCTTTTGCAAATAAGTCTAGTGGTGAAAAGGGTTAATATATCAACAAAAGCCAGAGCTCCAGATAAGGGGGTATTTAAAAAAAAATATGTCTGCATTAAACAATATGGTGTCATTACTCATTAGAATCGTCTCTTCGAGACGATTCTAATAACTAGTTTCACCACAGGATTTGGTGCTCAAATGAATGAAAAATGTTGATTTGTTCAGTTTACTCTCTCTTATCTGGAGCCCTGAAAGTTTCGGAAATTTTCGCGAATTGCGCTCACTAAAACTGCCCTAAGCTATTAAAAGTAATCGCCGGAAATTTCCGGTAACAGTAATGCGGTTCTGATTGGCTTTTACGGTATTTACGGGAAAGTACGAGAATATCACGCGAACGTAACATCTATTTCATTCCCATATAGATTTGGACCATGACCCGTCGTGTGAAAGCCATGTTTGGTGTCTACAACGTATATATTCAGATTCAGATGAAAACAACACTTTTTACTGATTTCTAAACTTTTAAATTTCACACACAATATAGATTGAACGCTTTTACCCTGGGAGCTTTCGCCTGTGTGTATACCGTACTGGCTTATATCAACCAACTGATGTTACCACAATTTCCAAGAGAACACAGGTAGATTCTACTGGTTTACATGACTGTTTTTATAAAAACATAAAAAGTTTATTGGATCCAGAAAAGTATATTTCTATAAATATCTTGTTTAAGCTTAAAAAAAGTTTAGCACGGTTCAGATGTTCAAGCCATAAGCTGAATATTGAAATTGGACGCCATGCTGGAATCGACAGGGAATACAGAACATGTCACTTTTGTTTATCAATCTTGAACACCAGTATGATAGAAGATGAATTTCATGTATTCTTTAAATGCCTTAGATTCGTTGATGTAAGAAAAGATTTATTATACAGCTGGTATAATGGCGGCAGAAATCAAGAAAATTTACAAAATCTGTTAAAGAGTGAGCATTTTATTACAATCAAGAAAATGGCAGTGTATATCACAGCAATATTAGAAATTGTTGACAATGATACTGATAGGAGATAGGCACGGTATTTGTTTTGATTTATTCTATTTTACTTGAAGTTGGTTGAAAATAAAGGCAGAATGCGCTTTAATGCGCATTCTGCTTTACTTTCGGCCAGCTTTAAGCTTCAATAACTGTACAAACTTTGACTTATATACTATGGAAAAGTCATTCTATTTTGATGTGTTGATCGCGACTTAAGGCGCTTTCTGCTATACTTTCAGCCAGCTTTAAGCAAAAATTCACTTTATTAATTCTGATTTATATACATAGAAGGGTAAATATATAGTAGTATGTCTATAGGTTTGAAGACAGGTTACCACTTGAAGTGGGTTGAAAGTAGAGGCAGAAAGCTCCTTAAAGTGCATTCTGCTTTACTTTCAGCCAGCTTTAAGTTTCATCACTGTTAGAAACTTGATTTATATATTATGATATGGTTTCTATATCCTAGCCGGTTCCCGGTTTCGAAATCAGGTCAAAACTTGAAGTGGGTGAAAGTAAAATCAGAATGCACCTTAAGGTGCATTCTGTTTTACTTTCAGCCAACTCTAAGCTTCAGACAAATATAGCGTAACTCGAGCTATGTAACAATTTGTATAGATTCATAACAGCTTCGCGTATAATTTTGACATGAATTTATAACGGACATCTTTGATTTGCAACTCTGTACTAATGTGTTTGCAACTTATTGTATTGATGTATTGTGGGCCGGTGGCCTTTATTTACAATAAAATATCTTGTATCTTGTATCTTTAACAACGGAATTATACAAAACGGAATAGCAACTAAGCGAAATTGAATAGGCGAGTACCTGAGCTCTCGCGGCGGTTGAATTTTGCGAGATTATGTGTCGCGTGACAACATCTTCACTTTTTTGCCTCGTTGTCCGCGATTTCTGGCGTGAAGTTTACCGACTCGAGTGTTTTATATTGACATTTTATAGGATTTAAACGACTATGTGGACATTCCTATCAATTCACGGGAATAAAACCCCGTGAACAATGCTTCGAAAACACACATTAATCATATTGACTACCGATAGAAAGTCTCTTATCAAGTCTGTTCTGGGTCTGCATTGTTTTGCACAGGATAAGTGCACTCTTTATTCCACGGTTAACAACTAGTTAAACTTATTATGGTTGAATGACAGTGTAGACCCATGCAAGGGGACTCCATTCTAAGGAGCCCTTTGATATGGGTCTTCATTGTTTTCATTCGACAAGTGTATTCTTCTCAAATATATTAATGTTTTGAACGATTTAGCTCGCCGCTAGGGTTCAACAAGTTAGACAACAAGACAAGTGTAATTTTTGCATTTTGACATTTACATTAGTATAGGACGGGTAAACTCGTCGCCAGGTTTCAACGAATTCAACTGTAAACAGTGGTACGATTGAATGACAGACAGAGTGGACCCGGGCCAGGGGGACTCCTTTTTTAGCCCTCTGGTACGGGTCTTCGCTGTCTGTATGAGGCAAACTTGTGTACTCTTCACTTGTATATGTCTTATATAGAACGAGTAAATCTCGACCACAGGGTTAAACAAATTCAACTGTAAATTATAGTACCGGTATGTTTGATGGATAGACAGTGCGGATCCAGACCGGTAGCTCCTTTCGGGGAACACTCTGGTAAGGGTCTTCACTGTCTTATTAGGCAGGTGTATTCTCCACATACACGTGTCTTATATAGAACGAGTAAGCTCGTCGACAGGGTATAACAAGTTCAACTGTAAGTTATTGTATGTTTGATTGATAGACAGTGCAGACCCAGACCAGGGGGCTCCTTTCGAGGAACCCTCTGGTAAGGGTCTTCACTGTCTGTATTAGACAAGTGTATTCTTCATATGCACATGTCTTATATAGAACGAGAAAATTCGTCCACAGGGTTTAAGAAGTTCAACCATAAACTATAGCATGTATGATTGATAGACAATGCGGACCCAGGCCAGGGGAATCCTTTCGAGGGACCCTCTGGTAAGGGTCTTCACTGTCTATTTTAGACAGATGTATTCTTCTCATACACATGTCTTATACAGAACGAGTAAGCTCGTCGCTAGGGTATGACAAGTTCAACAGTAAACTATAGTATGTATGATTGATAGAGAGTGCGGTTCCAGACCAGGGGCTCCTATCGGGGAACCCTCTGGGAAGGGTTCTCACTGTCTGTATTAGACAAGTGTATTCTTCGCGTGTACGTTTTGTATAAGAGGAGTAAGCTTGTTGATAGGGTTCTATGGGTTAATACATGTCTGCATGGTAGACTTTCTTTTTAGTCATGTTCTACTTTCTGTTGTTTTTTGTTCTCTTGTTCTTTATTGAATTTCTATGTTAGGTTTTGTTCCAATGGGTAACACATCTTCACTTAAATTGTGTTAAATTATAACGTCCAAGCAGCTAAGTAGTGGTGCATACCCGGACTAGTTGTCTGCCATTGAGGACATCTAAACTGGGTCTGCACTGATTGCCTATGCTATGTGTTGCTTACGGAAATAAACCATTTCAGTCATTAGACAATATCATGTACTTCCCATTGAATGCATTGCTCTGCATATGAAAATTCCATTCTGTTTGTTGATATTATCATTCTGTTATTGCAATTTCTGACATACAGTGTGGTGATTAGAGGACCGTGTCTGCAGGATCATCTGATTTCAAAACTGCCATGTGACTTTTTCATAATTAACAATGCTACATAGCTACACGAAAAAACGATCAAATCAACTGACTTTCAAATTATATATACATATTTGCACTTGCTGCAACTGAAATTACTATGTTTATTTAGTACTTACATGCCGTTTGTTGGTAAATCCGACAAATATGCTTTTCACAGCTAGATATCTACTGTAATTGAGATCACGTGACAAAATTCCTTGAATGAAGTACAGTGGCGCCTGTTCTCTCCGGACGTTACTGGCGACAATGATTTCTTAACCTAAGGCGTCTTGTCACACAAAACAGGATCCAAGTAAAGTGTATCTTTCCTAATAGAAAGGTACGCGATTCTTCCCTTCTGTTTTTGAATTGACAAAATATTTGACAAACTATACGTCTTTATATATTTGTCCTGCTGAGCAGGGCAACACAGTACTTCACGTCTGCCAGTTTTATTATTTACAAAAAGTCTACATCTGCACGTGCTGACCTTGAAGGAAATGGACAAAACTCCCACGGTGTCCGTCAATAAAATGCAGTACAGTGTAGCCTACCTCCGCCGGACTTTACGACACATACCTCTCACTAGTTCATTTCGGCGCCAGAGCAGGATCCAAACAGTCTGAGGCACTGACAAGGCAGCGCCTCACTCAGTTTTCTTCTTGATCTTGCTTGACGATGTATTTGTCGCAATTTGACTTCGTTTTTTTCAAATGTCCGTTTGGGGAGGGTTACACTGTACTTCTCTCTTGTCAACTATGTTATTTACTATAAGACTACATCAGCACGTGCCGCCCTCTATAGATTGGTATACGGATCTGATCTATTCATTTGGCAATTGCTCAAAAGAAAAAATAGACGCAGCTTAACTATAGGCGGACCAGTTCGCTTTATTATAAAGTGAACTGATCTGCACAGTTAATATGTATATTGTATCATCTAATAATAACCTGATATTTATTTCTATTGATTGTGTCCATACCATTTAGTTAAGTATTATATATAATATTTTTCCACCTTCCCCCTCCATCGCAGAAATATGACTGATCTATACCATCTTAATTCAGTATTCGACCACCAAATGTCCTACTAACCCAATAGTTTTTGATCATGTTATAATTCACATGTAATTACAAAACATATGTTTTGTTTTCTGTGACAAATAAAGGATTGTTCTGTTCTGTTCTGTTCTTATCAAGTCTCGCGAGTCTCGTATCCGCCGTACGAGATTTACGATATAGCGCGAGGTTTCGATTCCGTCAGTGTATAATTCTGTGGTTTAACTGTGCATTTAGCTCGTCCTCTTTATTTTGATAAGTCTGCTATAGTGCTTCCTCTCTACAACGACACCCAATGGGAGACACAGATGTGTGTGTTGCTCGGAGGGAGTCGTTATAAGGAGGAAAAATAAGACTTTGCTAACATTTGCAAACAATTTGAATACAGATCAGACGCCGCGTAACACGGTCTGACCTGAATTCAATTGTTTGTCACTCGTCATTGTATTTATTCTATCAAAACGTCAACTTATATGTAACTTTGAGAAAAACAGCAGACGACAAATTTAAGCAGATGGTATTGCAGTCATGATAAGTGTTAGACGCTGTTGTGGGGGCGTTGTAGGGAGGGAGCACTGTATTTTGTTTTTGGAAAATTGCAGAGTCAAAGGCTAGGCTATAAGGAAAAGGAAAAAAATCATGTGGTTTCTTTTGTCATTTCATAATGTTATGGTGTGAAATAAGGAGGTAATTTAACAGTGTAGAGTACAATACTGAATTCATTTGGACTCGAACGCAGCAGTCATAGTCGATATTGGATCATGACTGCTACATGTACTCGTCATTGGACTCAACATCAGTTCCAACCAGTTTCCGGCTCCGGGATTCGAACCTTCAATCTCCCGCTTCCGATGCGGATGCCCTAACCACCGTAGGCCACGGTCGCGGTGCATGTAAAATTAAACAGTCTGAAATATACAATACAGTGGAGAAAACGTTATTCTTTCCCGTTTATTCGCAAACGCAAAGTACTAAAACGTTAAACAAGAGCACCGCAAGCCGGGCACATTATACGCCCGTCAAATCGATCTTAGAATGTAGTCATACTAAAGCCCTATCAAGGTAAAGTGAACAAAAGGGGAAGAACCCTGGAAGTTAGGGATCATATGCTGACCAAGTTTCAAAATGATTGGAATAGATTTGTTTGAGAAAGAGACCGGACACACAAACAAAAATGCCCGTATTTGATGATAAAAGGGGCATAACTCTTGAATGTCAGGGGCAATCTTGCTGGTTATGGAACATAACCGAGACATTATGGTCATACACATGCTGACCAAGTTTCAAAAGGATTGGAATAAATTTGTTTGAGTAAGGGCGCGGACAAACTAAAATATGCCCATTTTTTACGAAAAAGGGGAATAACTCTTGAATATCTTGGGCAATCTTGCTGGTTATTAAATTTGGCCCAGACATTATGATAATACACATGCTGACCAAGTTTTAAAAGGATTGGAATAAATTTGTTTGAGTTAGAGAGCAGACAAACTAAAATATGCCCGTTTTTTACGAAAAAGGGGCATAACTCTTGAATGTCTAGACAATCCTGGTGGTTATCGAACTTGACCGAGATATTATGGTCATTCACATGCTGACAAAGTTTCAAAAGGATTGGAATAGATTTGTTTGAGTAAGAGAGCGGACTTGTAAACTAAAATGCCAGTTTTTGACGAAAAAGGGGCATAACTCTTGAATTTCTGGGGCAATCTTGCTGGTTATCGAACTTGACCGAGATATTATAGTCATACGAGTTCTGACCAAGTTTCAAAAGGACTGGACTAAATTTATTTGAGTTAGAGAGCGGACAGGAAAAAGTTAACGGACGGACAGACGGACTTCCTTCCATTTGGGCACTTGTTGGGTTTTTCTTTAGTTTAAAAGTACCCAATAGCAAAAAAAACCCCACCAATAACAATAGGGCAATCAAGGAATGAATGGAATCTATTGTTCTCCCTACCCAACAAAGGACCTTTCGTGCGAGCGGACGGACGGACGAATGGACAGCGACACGACATAATACGTCCCGTCTGAAGACGGGCGTATAAAAATGCAAATTTTGGACAATTCTGACGAATGATGTTTATCTTAGTTGCAAATAGTTTGGAGCCTGGACAGACGCCGGGTTACCCTGCGTCTGATCTGGCTGTTTGCAATGGAAATAATAGTTTTAGCGTAAACGCGTTTATTGGGAAAGAATAACGTTTTCACCACTGTAAATAACATTCAAAAACCGAGATTGATTTACAAAACAAACGTTGATATCCAGATCAAGCAGGGCTTTAGATAGGGGAGGGGGTTAATTCAAAATATTTGTTTCATGTATTTCTGCATTAAACCCTATAGTTTCACTACTCATTAGAATCGTCTCGAAGAGACACTGTAGGATTTAAAGTGCTGCAATGAGTGAGATAATGTTAGATTTGTTTAGTTAACTCCCTCTTATCTGGAGCCCTGTCAAGTATATTTTAAGTATAAATGCTGAAATAATGAATCAACGCATACACCCCTAAATCTTTAATGAACAAGTTCAGTTTCCAATTATGTCTATTTTTCTTTTTTATTCTACCGCACACCCTCACGGGTAATTTCGGACAGCGCGCGTCTGAGCCTGTTAGTAGAGTTAAGAACAGTACAAAAGATAAAAACAAAGTTAAGATGTTAAAAAACTTAGCAGGAAACAAGAGTGAAAACAGGTTAAAAACATCATTGCTAGACTTGAGGCTTAACATGAGTTATAGTGCTGATTGAGGATTTGAACGTTTTCAAGCTCTCAATTAAGCAGCACAATGCTGGAAGAGCATTCCACTGTACGATTGTTAGGGGGTAAAAAGAGTATTTGTAATATTCTGCTTCGGTATGAACCTGAATATGTCTAGTCCATTTTTTATATTTATGGTTGTATTTTGTATTTAGGAACCATCTGATCTGAGTATACTTGACGAAGTTGCATATGACTGTATTGTATTTGTCATGGATATAGGCCGGGTTTTTTCAACTGACAGGGCGGAACTAACCTTTGGCAAAGATAAACTAATTTACTTTTGATTATAGGGGTGATATGTATAGTTCCGTATTATTTCGTTATTGTCCGATACTTTCAACATGGACAAACACAATCTATGCTACATTAATATCCACGTGAAAATGGTATATTCAGTGCTCCCTCTCTACAACAACACCTTATGGAAGACAAAGATTACGTGCACTGTTCGGAGGGAGTTGCTAGAGGGAGGGAAACTTAAGACTTGGCTTACATTTGCAAACAGCTTAAATCCAAATCAGACGCCGCGTAACGCGGCGTCTGATTTGGATTCAAGTTGTGTGTTAATCTTCATTATATTCCTTTTGTCAAAATGTCCACTTATATGTAATGTTGAGAAAAAATGGCAGACGTCAACAGTAAATTCCGATAGAGTGTGCTGTCGCCCCAAAAGTTGAAATGCAATGGTCCGCATCGAAACTCCGCCCTAACAGGTCAATAAAATCGATATATACACTGTAAAGTTGCTAGGGTTCAACATGGGTACCAAGAGTTGCTCATTAAAAGCCTAAGATTTCCAAATGTTCAAGCGTAATTTTAGGAAACTTACTTTTAACCCGTTAACTGCAAAGCTCTATAACACTAAAATAAGTATGCTACCTAGACTTTTTCGCTACCCTGTCATATTTTTACACCTCTTATTTACTAATATGCAGGCGCAGTGCGTACGCATAATTGGTTTTTATTTACTGATCTGGATACGAACTTACAAAAAGAAATGGAAGAGGTTTTATTTACTAATCTGGATCCATACTAATGGACAGAAATAAAAACATATTTTGACAAAATACCCTGGGTAGCGAACTGACAGGCGTCCACATAAGACATTTTTATTTAAATCAAAAATATAGAATCATCATATTTAAAAGTGATTTTTTATTAATCTGGATCAAAGCTAACTGACATAAATCAGTTTAATTTTGATCAAATATTTGCACAAACTCCACACATTCACATCATACATTTTTATTCCTTAATCTGGATCAAAACCAATGGAATCACCATATAAGGGATTTAAGTTTATAATCTGGATCCAACCTACGGACAGACATAATTACAATTTTGACGAAATATTTGCGCAGACGCCACGCGTCCACATCATAGATTTTTATTCACTAATCTGGATCCAAACCAATGCTAGCTCAATATAATAGGTTTTTTATTTTATAAACTGGGTCCAAACTAACGTAACATAGGGGGGTTATTTATTAATCTGGATCCCAACTAACGGACATAAATAGAAGAGTTTTTATATACTAATCTGGGTCCAAATTAACCATGACAGATATAATTGTGACACCATCAGAGATTTATATCTATTAATCTGGTTCCAAACCAATGGAATCTCAATAAAAGAGAATTTTATTTATTTACTCTTTTCGTGGAGAAAGGACATGTCCTTTCTCCATGCTCTTTTACGGAATGGATTTTTGCGGAAGTTGATCTGAACCACACAAAGAAATGTAATATGGCATAACATTAAAATTTCAGAACCCCATTTCAAAATTCAACAACAGCTTCTGCTAATTTCATTTTCAACTGCAACTTTCAGATTGTTAAACTTTTTAATTTAATCATATATCAATACAGTTTAGCTAGGTAATAAAAAAATGGGGGGAGGGGGGGGGGGGGGGGGGGGGGGGGGGGGGTAGCGAAAATGTACGGGTAGCGAAACGTCCAGGGTAAAAACACCCCAAAACACCCTGGGTAGCGAACTGACAGGCGCGAAAGCAACAGGGTAGCGAAACGTCCAGTAACCTATGCGAACACGATTTAGGAAAAATCCAGATAAATGGTAGCCCTGTGTTAAATCAATGATAAACTATGTCTATGTCTATAATAACTGGATGGTATAGACATGGTCTCTTGTTAAATAAATAATCAATGCAGGTTTGGGGACAAACGACTTTTCCTAATGAGTACATGTATATGTACTACATGTACGTCATGATTGACTTTTTAATTGGTCGTCTGCTATTATTTCTCAATCTTACAATTGAATATTTGGGCCGGAAACCTGAAAATGAATCAATCAGTTTGGATCTAGATCAGATGCGGCGATATGTAACTATAGTGTGACGTCTCACCAGGATCTACACTACTTGCTATTTCATATGAAATGTTAGATGCTGTATGAACTGAGTGAATACTGGTAATCCCATACATATAAGCCTGTTTGAAATATTCAATACTTCTTGTCTTCTTCCCGGCGGTTTGGAAATGTGTTGAATTTGCGGTTAACCGTTTGAAATGGACATACTACGTACTATGCTTATTTTGTAGAGGAGTGAAATATACAAAAACGAGTAGATCTAGATTTCTATTGGATGATAAAAGTATAAAAGTATATGGCCTTTAAGGGCAAAGTTTAAAAGCAGCTTTCGATTGGCAAAAAATAAGGGAGACTTTGACATGTAATGAGCAAGCATATCTCGCATTGTTCAGTGTGTAAGAAGAACAGAACAGAACTGAACAAATCTTTTATTGTCACCCAGGTATAAACATACAACATGGGGGAAATGACATAGTTACATAGACCAATATATTAACAGGTGTATTTGTAATCTCACTCTTAAGGGGGCAGTACACAATAAGGTAGGGAAATATTCGAATTGGCCGTGGTCAAATTCCTTAATTTTAGGTATGGGAAGAATTCTAGTGTACTGTGAGCCTTTAAAATGATTTAATTGTATTATAATGTGGTTGAACAGCACTAAAGCACTTGAAATATGACCAAGGTCATGACCTTTGCTGCTCCTGCATATGCCACTGAGTGTTAGATGCGAAACTGGGGGTCTGTGTATTTTTGTAGCTTTTTTATGGGTAGGGTAAAAAAAGCTGAAATTGTGAAAAGGGTAGAAGGTTACTGTCTTGTTTTGGCTAAATCATCCAGCTGGACTTAGTTTGTATATGTGAAAAATAATTTTCCCAATGTGATATAATGAGCGCGAACAGTTCACAAAAAATCTTGAAACGGCACGATTTGAACATTTTTTTCAAAATTTTCCGCACTTAAAACTGATATTCAACTGGCCACACTGTAGCCTGAATATATGTTTACAAGGTCAGTTTTGGGTGTTTTGCCATGCCTGTGGATATATATCATTGAGTTAATGGGCTTTTTATTTGAGGCTGGAGATAAAATAAAAAAATAAGATGGAATCTGTGATGTGGCCCCTCAATTGGACTGATTTTGTTCTCTTACTGTGTACTGCCCCCTTACGGGTTCAAATATAACGGTATGTTCCGTCTGTCGTCTAGCTCTAGACATGCGCATCTCACACATGTTGATCGCGGCCACTGATGAATGATATTCCTATTCCTGATCCGCGCGTGCAGTCCACGTCAGAAGCGTGCAGAACGTCTAGACAGCAGATAGCCTGGGCGGATCAAGAAGTGTTGTTACATATTTCTGAACACTTGATAAATTATGCTTTAAAATTGATGATCATTTTCGATGTTATTCTCAATTGTACTGTATTAAGTTTAACTCTTCAAAGGACTAATCTTGTTTGGAAATAAGTATTGTTGGCTAACAGAAGCCACACCAACATTTAAAAACTGACCCATATAATATATTATGTCAAGCCCCGAAAATCGAGTTTGGTGGGTATACAGATATCACATCGTCCGTCTGTAGGGGTAGGGTACTGTTAGCCTCCAGATCATTATTTTTCAAGTTAGAGCAAAAATAAATTGTCGCTTGTGTGGCTAGCCACGCAAAAGAAAACAATAGAAAATAGCCACATAAGTATCCTCCCGTAAGAACGTCCGTCCGTCTGTCCATAATTGTAAGCGCACCTACACCGTTCCACTAACTGTTTCAAGTCTTGGTTATTTTTAGGCTACCAGGACGCTGACAGAACGGACGCCGACTTGCTGCCACCATATAATCGCTGCGGAAATTGGTAAGTTTGTTATCGCTTTCTTATACTTTGTCTCTGCCTTTCTTTCATACAATTTGTTTTCTCCTATCTATTTAAAATTACAGACCATGGCATAATGCGCATCCGTCCATCCGTACACCCAGGAGGCACATTATGGGGTCATTAACCTGGCAGTTTGGGTCATTAACCTGGCCAGTTAGTGATTGTGGGGTTGAAAGAGAGTATTGTGGGGTTAAAAAAGGCGTTTGTGTGGTTAGTTTTAGGGTTAGGGTTTATATAGCATCTAACCCCACAATTGGCTCTCCTAAGACCGTCCGTCCCCGCGGCGTCCGTTCTATTATAATCCCCGGTATGGTATTCAATTGGCTGGTCATTAAAAACTGAAATCTTTATTCCAGCATTAAACCCTATGGCGTGACTACTCGTTAGAATTGTCTCTTCGAGACGATTCAAAACAGTAGTGACACCATAGGGTTTTGTGCAAACTTAAGTTAAATCATATGAGCATAAAGCTCTTCTTACTAGCGTCATAGATACCATTCAAACTGACGAGAGGAATGGTGTTAGGCTCACCGTAAGGCGAGTTTTGTCAAAGTAAAAAACAGTAGTGACACCATAGGGTTTTGTGTAAAATTAAGTTAAATCATATTCAGCATAAAGCTCTTCTTACTAGCGTCATAGATACCATTCAAACTGACGAGAGGAATGGTGTTAGGCTCACCGTAAGGCGAGTTTTGTCAAAGTAAAAAACCGTAGTGACACCATAGGGTTTGCTGCAAAATTACGTGAAAACATTTGTGTATAAAATTGAGCCGTTGATACCATTGGGGGTTTAAAAATGTCTGCTTGAATATATTGAATAACTCTCCTATCTATTTAAAATAACAGACCATGGCATAAAGCGCGTCGGTCGCGGCGTCCGTCCATCCCCGCGGCGTCCGTTCTATTATAATCCCGCGGCGTCCGTTCTATTATAATCCCCGGTATGGTATTCAATTGGCTGGTCATTAAAAACTGAAATCTTTATTCCAGCATTAAACCCTATGGCGTGACTACTCGTTAGAATTGTCTCTTCGAGACGATTCAAAACAGTAGTGACACCATAGGGTTTTGTGCAAACTTAAGTTAAATCATATGAGCATAAAGCTCTTCTTACTAGCGTCATAGATACCATTCAAACTGACGAGAGGAATGGTGTTAGGCTCACCGTAAGGCGAGTTTTGTCAAAGTAAAAAACAGTAGTGACACCATAGGGTTTTGTGTAAAATTAAGTTAAATCATATTCAGCATAAAGCTCTTCTTACTAGCGTCATAGATACCATTCAAACTGACGAGAGGAATGGTGTTAGGCTCACCGTAAGGCGAGTTTTGTCAAAGTAAAAAACCGTAGTGACACCATAGGGTTTGCTGCAAAATTACGTGAAAACATTTGTGTATAAAATTGAGCCGTTGATACCATTGGGGGTTTAAAAATGTCTGCTTGAATATATTGAATAACTCTCCTATCTATTTAAAATAACAGACCATGGCATAAAGCGCGTCGGTCGCGGCGTCCGTCCATCCCCGCGGCGTCCGTTCTATTATAATCCCGCGGCGTCCGTTCTATTATAATCCCCGGTATGGTATTCAATTGGCTGGTCATTAAAAACTGAAATCTTTATTCCAGCATTAAACCCTATGGCGTGACTACTCGTTAGAATTGTCTCTTCGAGACGATTCAAAACAGTAGTGACACCATAGGGTTTTGTGCAAACTTAAGTTAAATCATATGAGCATAAAGCTCTTCTTACTAGCGTCATAGATACCATTCAAACTGACGAGAGGAATGGTGTTAGGCTCACCGTAAGGCGAGTTTTGTCAAAGTAAAAAACAGTAGTGACACCATAGGGTTTTGTGTAAAATTAAGTTAAATCATATTCAGCATAAAGCTCTTCTTACTAGCGTCATAGATACCATTCAAACTGACGAGAGGAATGGTGTTAGGCTCACCGTAAGGCGAGTTTTGTCAAAGTAAAAAACCGTAGTGACACCATAGGGTTTGCTGCAAAATTACGTGAAAACATTTGTGTATAAAATTGAGCCGTTGATACCATTGGGGGTTTAAAAATGTCTGCTTGAATATATTGAATAACTCTCCTATCTATTTAAAATAACAGACCATGGCATAAAGCGCGTCGGTCGCGGCGTCCGTCCATCCCCGCGGCGTCCGTTCTATTATAATCCCGCGGCGTCCGTTCTATTATAATCCCCGGTATGGTATTCAATTGGCTGGTCATTAAAAACTGAAATCTTTATTCCAGCATTAAACCCTATGGCGTGACTACTCGTTAGAATTGTCTCTTCGAGACGATTCAAAACAGTAGTGACACCATAGGGTTTTGTGCAAACTTAAGTTAAATCATATGAGCATAAAGCTCTTCTTACTAGCGTCATAGATACCATTCAAACTGACGAGAGGAATGGTGTTAGGCTCACCGTAAGGCGAGTTTTGTCAAAGTAAAAAACAGTAGTGACACCATAGGGTTTTGTGTAAAATTAAGTTAAATCATATTCAGCATAAAGCTCTTCTTACTAGCGTCATAGATACCATTCAAACTGACGAGAGGAATGGTGTTAGGCTCACCGTAAGGCGAGTTTTGTCAAAGTAAAACACCGTAGTGACACCATAGGGTTTGCTGCAAAATTACGTGAAAACATTTGTGTATAAAATTGAGCCGTTGATACCATTGGGGGTTTAAAAATGTCTGCTTGAATATATTGAATAACTCTCCTATCTATTTAAAATAACAGACCATGGCATAAAGCGCGTCGGTCGCGGCGTCCGTCCATCCCCGCGGCGTCCGTTCTATTATAATCCCGCGGCGTCCGTTCTATTATAATCCCCGGTATGGTATTCAATTGGCTGGTCATTAAAAACTGAAATCTTTATTCCAGCATTAAACCCTATGGCGTGACTACTCGTTAGAATTGTCTCTTCGAGACGATTCAAAACAGTAGTGACACCATAGGGTTTTGTGCAAACTTAAGTTAAATCATATGAGCATAAAGCTCTTCTTACTAGCGTCATAGATACCATTCAAACTGACGAGAGGAATGGTGTTAGGCTCACCGTAAGGCGAGTTTTGTCAAAGTAAAAAACAGTAGTGACACCATAGGGTTTTGTGTAAAATTAAGTTAAATCATATTCAGCATAAAGCTCTTCTTACTAGCGTCATAGATACCATTCAAACTGACGAGAGGAATGGTGTTAGGCTCACCGTAAGGCGAGTTTTGTCAAAGTAAAAAACCGTAGTGACACCATAGGGTTTGCTGCAAAATTACGTGAAAACATTTGTGTATAAAATTGAGCCGTTGATACCATTGGGGGTTTAAAAATGTCTGCTTGAATATATTGAATAACTCTCCTATCTATTTAAAATAACAGACCATGGCATAAAGCGCGTCGGTCGCGGCGTCCGTCCATCCCCGCGGCGTCCGTTCTATTATAATCCCGCGGCGTCCGTTCTATTATAATCCCCGGTATGGTATTCAATTGGCTGGTCATTAAAAACTGAAATCTTTATTCCAGCATTAAACCCTATGGCGTGACTACTCGTTAGAATTGTCTCTTCGAGACGATTCAAAACAGTAGTGACACCATAGGGTTTTGTGCAAACTTAAGTTAAATCATATGAGCATAAAGCTCTTCTTACTAGCGTCATAGATACCATTCAAACTGACGAGAGGAATGGTGTTAGGCTCACCGTAAGGCGAGTTTTGTCAAAGTAAAAAACAGTAGTGACACCATAGGGTTTTGTGTAAAATTAAGTTAAATCATATTCAGCATAAAGCTCTTCTTACTAGCGTCATAGATACCATTCAAACTGACGAGAGGAATGGTGTTAGGCTCACCGTAAGGCGAGTTTTGTCAAAGTAAAAAACCGTAGTGACACCATAGGGTTTGCTGCAAAATTACGTGAAAACATTTGTGTATAAAATTGAGCCGTTGATACCATTGGGGGTTTAAAAATGTCTGCTTGAATATATTGAATAACTCTCCTATCTATTTAAAATAACAGACCATGGCATAAAGCGCGTCGGTCGCGGCGTCCGTCCATCCCCGCGGCGTCCGTTCTATTATAATCCCGCGGCGTCCGTTCTATTATAATCCCCGGTATGGTATTCAATTGGCTGGTCATTAAAAACTGAAATCTTTATTCCAGCATTAAACCCTATGGCGTGACTACTCGTTAGAATTGTCTCTTCGAGACGATTCAAAACAGTAGTGACACCATAGGGTTTTGTGCAAACTTAAGTTAAATCATATGAGCATAAAGCTCTTCTTACTAGCGTCATAGATACCATTCAAACTGACGAGAGGAATGGTGTTAGGCTCACCGTAAGGCGAGTTTTGTCAAAGTAAAAAACAGTAGTGACACCATAGGGTTTTGTGTAAAATTAAGTTAAATCATATTCAGCATAAAGCTCTTCTTACTAGCGTCATAGATACCATTCAAACTGACGAGAGGAATGGTGTTAGGCTCACCGTAAGGCGAGTTTTGTCAAAGTAAAAAACCGTAGTGACACCATAGGGTTTGCTGCAAAATTACGTGAAAACATTTGTGTATAAAATTGAGCCGTTGATACCATTGGGGGTTTAAAAATGTCTGCTTGAATATATTGAATAACTCTCCTATCTATTTAAAATAACAGACCATGGCATAAAGCGCGTCGGTCGCGGCGTCCGTCCATCCCCGCGGCGTCCGTTCTATTATAATCCCGCGGCGTCCGTTCTATTATAATCCCCGGTATGGTATTCAATTGGCTGGTCATTAAAAACTGAAATCTTTATTCCAGCATTAAACCCTATGGCGTGACTACTCGTTAGAATTGTCTCTTCGAGACGATTCAAAACAGTAGTGACACCATAGGGTTTTGTGCAAACTTAAGTTAAATCATATGAGCATAAAGCTCTTCTTACTAGCGTCATAGATACCATTCAAACTGACGAGAGGAATGGTGTTAGGCTCACCGTAAGGCGAGTTTTGTCAAAGTAAAAAACAGTAGTGACACCATAGGGTTTTGTGTAAAATTAAGTTAAATCATATTCAGCATAAAGCTCTTCTTACTAGCGTCATAGATACCATTCAAACTGACGAGAGGAATGGTGTTAGGCTCACCGTAAGGCGAGTTTTGTCAAAGTAAAAAACCGTAGTGACACCATAGGGTTTGCTGCAAAATTACGTGAAAACATTTGTGTATAAAATTGAGCCGTTGATACCATTGGGGGTT
The DNA here is from genome assembly GCA_922989275.2 of Gari tellinella. Classification (NCBI taxonomy): domain Eukaryota; kingdom Metazoa; phylum Mollusca; class Bivalvia; order Cardiida; family Psammobiidae; genus Gari; species Gari tellinella. Next base: position 58,352,897 of record OV277859.1, read on the forward strand.
TAAAAATGTCTGCTTGAATATATTGAATAACTCTCCTATCTATTTAAAATAACAGACCATGGCATAAAGCGCGTCGGTCGCGGCGTCCGTCCATCCCCGCGGCGTCCGTTCTATTATAATCCCGCGGCGTCCGTTCTATTATAATCCCCGGTATGGTATTCAATTGGCTGGTCATTAAAAACTGAAATCTTTATTCCAGCATTAAACCCTATGGCGTGACTACTCGTTAGAATTGTCTCTTCGAGACGATTCAAAACAGTAGTGACACCATAGGGTTTTGTGCAAACTTAAGTTAAATCATATGAGCATAAAGCTCTTCTTACTAGCGTCATAGATACCATTCAAACTGACGAGAGGAATGGTGTTAGGCTCACCGTAAGGCGAGTTTTGTCAAAGTAAAAAACAGTAGTGACACCATAGGGTTTTGTGTAAAATTAAGTTAAATCATATTCAGCATAAAGCTCTTCTTACTAGCGTCATAGATACCATTCAAACTGACGAGAGGAATGGTGTTAGGCTCACCGTAAGGCGAGTTTTGTCAAAGTAAAAAACCGTAGTGACACCATAGGGTTTGCTGCAAAATTACGTGAAAACATTTGTGTATAAAATTGAGCCGTTGATACCATTGGGGGTTTAAAAATGTCTGCTTGAATATATTGAATAACTCTCCTATCTATTTAAAATAACAGACCATGGCATAAAGCGCGTCGGTCGCGGCGTCCGTCCATCCCCGCGGCGTCCGTTCTATTATAATCCCGCGGCGTCCGTTCTATTATAATCCCCGGTATGGTATTCAATTGGCTGGTCATTAAAAACTGAAATCTTTATTCCAGCATTAAACCCTATGGCGTGACTACTCGTTAGAATTGTCTCTTCGAGACGATTCAAAACAGTAGTGACACCATAGGGTTTTGTGCAAACTTAAGTTAAATCATATGAGCATAAAGCTCTTCTTACTAGCGTCATAGATACCATTCAAACTGACGAGAGGAATGGTGTTAGGCTCACCGTAAGGCGAGTTTTGTCAAAGTAAAAAACAGTAGTGACACCATAGGGTTTTGTGTAAAATTAAGTTAAATCATATTCAGCATAAAGCTCTTCTTACTAGCGTCATAGATACCATTCAAACTGACGAGAGGAATGGTGTTAGGCTCACCGTAAGGCGAGTTTTGTCAAAGTAAAAAACCGTAGTGACACCATAGGGTTTGCTGCAAAATTACGTGAAAACATTTGTGTATAAAATTGAGCCGTTGATACCATTGGGGGTTTAAAAATGTCTGCTTGAATATATTGAATAACTCTCCTATCTATTTAAAATAACAGACCATGGCATAAAGCGCGTCGGTCGCGGCGTCCGTCCATCCCCGCGGCGTCCGTTCTATTATAATCCCGCGGCGTCCGTTCTATTATAATCCCCGGTATGGTATTCAATTGGCTGGTCATTAAAAACTGAAATCTTTATTCCAGCATTAAACCCTATGGCGTGACTACTCGTTAGAATTGTCTCTTCGAGACGATTCAAAACAGTAGTGACACCATAGGGTTTTGTGCAAACTTAAGTTAAATCATATGAGCATAAAGCTCTTCTTACTAGCGTCATAGATACCATTCAAACTGACGAGAGGAATGGTGTTAGGCTCACCGTAAGGCGAGTTTTGTCAAAGTAAAAAACAGTAGTGACACCATAGGGTTTTGTGTAAAATTAAGTTAAATCATATTCAGCATAAAGCTCTTCTTACTAGCGTCATAGATACCATTCAAACTGACGAGAGGAATGGTGTTAGGCTCACCGTAAGGCGAGTTTTGTCAAAGTAAAAAACCGTAGTGACACCATAGGGTTTGCTGCAAAATTACGTGAAAACATTTGTGTATAAAATTGAGCCGTTGATACCATTGGGGGTTTAAAAATGTCTGCTTGAATATATTGAATAACTCTCCTATCTATTTAAAATAACAGACCATGGCATAAAGCGCGTCGGTCGCGGCGTCCGTCCATCCCCGCGGCGTCCGTTCTATTATAATCCCGCGGCGTCCGTTCTATTATAATCCCCGGTATGGTATTCAATTGGCTGGTCATTAAAAACTGAAATCTTTATTCCAGCATTAAACCCTATGGCGTGACTACTCGTTAGAATTGTCTCTTCGAGACGATTCAAAACAGTAGTGACACCATAGGGTTTTGTGCAAACTTAAGTTAAATCATATGAGCATAAAGCTCTTCTTACTAGCGTCATAGATACCATTCAAACTGACGAGAGGAATGGTGTTAGGCTCACCGTAAGGCGAGTTTTGTCAAAGTAAAAAACAGTAGTGACACCATAGGGTTTTGTGTAAAATTAAGTTAAATCATATTCAGCATAAAGCTCTTCTTACTAGCGTCATAGATACCATTCAAACTGACGAGAGGAATGGTGTTAGGCTCACCGTAAGGCGAGTTTTGTCAAAGTAAAAAACCGTAGTGACACCATAGGGTTTGCTGCAAAATTACGTGAAAACATTTGTGTATAAAATTGAGCCGTTGATACCATTGGGGGTTTAAAAATGTCTGCTTGAATATATTGAATAACTCTCCTATCTATTTAAAATAACAGACCATGGCATAAAGCGCGTCGGTCGCGGCGTCCGTCCATCCCCGCGGCGTCCGTTCTATTATAATCCCGCGGCGTCCGTTCTATTATAATCCCCGGTATGGTATTCAATTGGCTGGTCATTAAAAACTGAAATCTTTATTCCAGCATTAAACCCTATGGCGTGACTACTCGTTAGAATTGTCTCTTCGAGACGATTCAAAACAGTAGTGACACCATAGGGTTTTGTGCAAACTTAAGTTAAATCATATGAGCATAAAGCTCTTCTTACTAGCGTCATAGATACCATTCAAACTGACGAGAGGAATGGTGTTAGGCTCACCGTAAGGCGAGTTTTGTCAAAGTAAAAAACAGTAGTGACACCATAGGGTTTTGTGTAAAATTAAGTTAAATCATATTCAGCATAAAGCTCTTCTTACTAGCGTCATAGATACCATTCAAACTGACGAGAGGAATGGTGTTAGGCTCACCGTAAGGCGAGTTTTGTCAAAGTAAAAAACCGTAGTGACACCATAGGGTTTGCTGCAAAATTACGTGAAAACATTTGTGTATAAAATTGAGCCGTTGATACCATTGGGGGTTTAAAAATGTCTGCTTGAATATATTGAATAACTCTCCTATCTATTTAAAATAACAGACCATGGCATAAAGCGCGTCGGTCGCGGCGTCCGTCCATCCCCGCGGCGTCCGTTCTATTATAATCCCGCGGCGTCCGTTCTATTATAATCCCCGGTATGGTATTCAATTGGCTGGTCATTAAAAACTGAAATCTTTATTCCAGCATTAAACCCTATGGCGTGACTACTCGTTAGAATTGTCTCTTCGAGACGATTCAAAACAGTAGTGACACCATAGGGTTTTGTGCAAACTTAAGTTAAATCATATGAGCATAAAGCTCTTCTTACTAGCGTCATAGATACCATTCAAACTGACGAGAGGAATGGTGTTAGGCTCACCGTAAGGCGAGTTTTGTCAAAGTAAAAAACAGTAGTGACACCATAGGGTTTTGTGTAAAATTAAGTTAAATCATATTCAGCATAAAGCTCTTCTTACTAGCGTCATAGATACCATTCAAACTGACGAGAGGAATGGTGTTAGGCTCACCGTAAGGCGAGTTTTGTCAAAGTAAAAAACCGTAGTGACACCATAGGGTTTGCTGCAAAATTACGTGAAAACATTTGTGTATAAAATTGAGCCGTTGATACCATTGGGGGTTTAAAAATGTCTGCTTGAATATATTGAATAACTCTCCTATCTATTTAAAATAACAGACCATGGCATAAAGCGCGTCGGTCGCGGCGTCCGTCCATCCCCGCGGCGTCCGTTCTATTATAATCCCGCGGCGTCCGTTCTATTATAATCCCCGGTATGGTATTCAATTGGCTGGTCATTAAAAACTGAAATCTTTATTCCAGCATTAAACCCTATGGCGTGACTACTCGTTAGAATTGTCTCTTCGAGACGATTCAAAACAGTAGTGACACCATAGGGTTTTGTGCAAACTTAAGTTAAATCATATGAGCATAAAGCTCTTCTTACTAGCGTCATAGATACCATTCAAACTGACGAGAGGAATGGTGTTAGGCTCACCGTAAGGCGAGTTTTG